>CM022543.1:7068644-7389202 GCA_012273795.1 Dendrolimus punctatus
TGAGTATTTTAAATGGAGAACTCAGTCATATGATAACATCACCGAATATTCAGAAGCGATTATTTTGTTTTACTGCTGAAGCACAGCAGACAGGCTGACGACCCAACTGTGATAGAAAGTGATTACCGTCGCCTATGAACATTAGCAACACCAAAACTGCTGCCAATGTCCTGCCGGACTCGTAGGGGTAACTGGAACCTGAACACTCATGCTGCAACACAAATCAAAGTTGTTATGGCGGCACACTCTAGACCAGGGCAAATGCCCTACCTCCTGGCTGTGGGTTGTTTTCTCGCCTCTTACGACAGGTCGTCCGTATAAACAATAAATATAAATAATACAAGTTAATAAACAGGAATGTATGATTAAGTTTCAAATTATGACCGTTATATATTATCAGGTCAACTGTCATGCGACAGAATAGTTGTTTATTTCTGAAAGTAAATTACGAAAGCATGGACAATTTAGAAATTAGGTAAATAACATGTAATGACAATAATTACATTCAGGTGTATTGGGTCAGCGGCAAAGGCACTTAAGTCTCATTCCTACTATGAGTTTAGAAATTATGACGGGCAGAATGTACTGCTTACACAGATTTTCTGACATATTACAACAATTAGGTACTATTACAGGAAATTAGGTAAAATACTGTTATCTAATTGGTAAATTAAGATTGGTTGATGGACTTATATTGCTACTAGCTGTATCAGACAGACGTTTCCCTGCCTTTAAAAAATAAAAATCTAGAACCTGATTCAACTCGATTACGACCAAATGTTAATCTAAACTATTCTCAAATCCACTTGAACAAATAAAAAATATCAAAATCAGGCCCAGCGTTTAGGAGGAGTACCGCGATGCCACCTACTTGATCAAATCGTTAATTTAAACAATTCCGGGACAAACGTGAGCACATACGACTGCAAAAAAACACCTAAATTCTAGTACCCGATTGCGGCGCCATCTACCTGGTTCAAATTTTAATCTGAATCATCCCAGTAGAAAATCATCAAAATACTAATATAGCTATTAAAATACAGTGGTTACTGGTAGAAGGGTGAAAAGTTTGAGTTGTATGTGTACATACGTGTATTTTTTATGTCGAATCATACAAAAATAAAAATGACAAAAAATATTTAGATTTGGCTTACCCTTATTATTTAAAATATAAAAATAGATGTCGGCCGGTTCTCAGGCCTACCCGATATGCACAAAAAATTTCATACAAATCGGTTCAGCTGTTTCGGAGGAGTTTGGTAACAAACACCGCGACATGAGAATTTTATTTATTAGATATTGTAACTTATTATAATAATTTTTTATCCGTGCAGGAACGGAGAAAGAATACAATTTCCTGCGGCCCGGCGGCCTGTCGTAAGAGGCGACAAAACAACCCACAGCCAGGTGGTAGGGCATTTGCCCGACTGGATGGCTACCACCCCTGGTCTAGAGTATGTCGCCATAACAACCTTGTGTTGTGTTCCGGCATTAGTGACCAGGTTCCAGGCTCCCTAAAGAGAGCAGCAGCGCATTCGTAGCACCTTTGGTGTTGCAAATGTCCATAGGCGATGGTAACCGCTGTCCATCAAGTGGGCCGTCTGCCTGTCTGCTGATCTCCTGCAATAAAAAAATAAAAAAATATAATAAGTGACTATTATGATATGACGATAAAGTCATATTATATTAGCTTCTTTAAACGAATACTATAATTAGTAAAATTGAGAATATAAAATATTTAAATCTATACCAATATAACATCTGAGACATGGAACACGTGGTATAAAAATAATAAATAACTTGGAAGAAAACTTTGAGATCCATAGGAATAGCAGGCATACTTAAACGTTTTTGAAATCGTACACCGCGCGTCAACAAACATTATTTCCTAAATATAAAAATTATGAAAAAGACGTCATAATATAGAATCAAATATTCATGTAAGGAATGCTGTTCTAAGATAAGAACCTTCGTTTATTGATGTGCTAACATTATGAATTTTGAATCAATAATTGGCATCTAACATCAAGGGCCCGATTCTGCTATTTCAATATTTTAGCATAGCGAAGATTACGATATAGGTTGACGGCCTTTCTTTTTGGACGGGCCTTTGCCGGTCTACCTCACTTCAACGCAGAGGATCCGGGTTCGATTCCTGGTATAGTAAATTTCGGAAAGGTATTTTCTCCATCATTTACTATGGTCTGGGAGTCTGGGATCGGCCCCAGACCTGTCCGTTGTATATTACCCATAACACAAGCGTAACTTGCTTCATTTGGGGATATACTTTACAATATGTGTTTGTCTGCCGATGATTATCATTATTATTTTAAAATCGTATTCTACTAAATCTACAATATCTTCGCTATCGTGCTATCGTGGAGAAGCAGCTGGCTACGGGCCGGAAGGTTTTCTGCGGTTTTGTGGATCTAGAGAAAGCATTTGACAGGGTTGTGCGGAAGGACCTCTGGGACATATTGCCCGGATATGGGATTGATGGCCATTTGCTGCGTGCTGTACAGTCCACTTACGAGGACTGTATGGCATGCGTGCGGGTGGACGGCAGTCTGTCGCCCTGGTTTGACGTCAATATTGGCGTCCGGCAGGGCTGCGTGCTGTCGGCTTTGCTGTTTGTACTATATCTGGACAATTGTCTCCAGAGATTAAGATTGATGGATGTTGGGGTGCGGATGGGTGATCTAGTTGTTAGCAGCTTGCTTTATGCGGATGATGCCGTGCTTTTAGCCGAATCGCCATCAGAACTGCAAACACTAGTCACAATGATGAAAGATGACTGTCAGGCGAGAGGCTTACGTTTGAATGCGAAGAAAACAAAGGTGATGGTGTTTGAAAGAGAAACAACCAGAACGAATGCAAGGATAATGGTCGATGATGTTATGCTGGAACAAGTAAATGAGTTTGTATATCTCGGATGTGCTTTTAGCAGAGATGGAAGGTACACCGCTGATATAGAAAGAAGAGTGAATTTGGGGAATAGTGTGAATGGAGCGTTAGGTAAACTTCTAGGCGCTAAGAACCTCAGCCAGAAGGCCCAGCTTGCCATACACAACGCGGTGCTGGTACCTACGCTCACGTATGGAAGCGAGAGTTGGGTATGGAATAGAGAGCACGAAAGTAGAGTAAACGCGGTCGAGATGCGAGCACTGCGCAAAATCTGCGGAGTGACGCTCGCGGACCGTGTTCGTAATACCGAAGTAAGAAAGAGAGTTGGTCTGAAAGAGAGTGTCGGGGTGAAGGTAAGGAAAGGAATGCTCCGGTGGTTCGGGCATGTGGAAAGAATGTATGATGAAAGAATGACTAAACAGATATACAATGCAAAAGTGGATGGATGCAGAAGTCGCGGAAGGCCACGACACACCTTCCATGATCAAATTGATCGTGTACTAGCAGAAGGTGATGTCAGGAGCCTTAAGAACAGACGAGCGTGCATGACAAGAACTATGAATGTCAAAGAAGCAAGTGAGGTGTGTAAGAATAAGCCTAAATGGCGCTCTGTTGTTCGTGCCTACCCCGCAAGGGACCTGGCGTGAAGTTATGTATGTATGTATGTACAATATCTTGTGGATATCGTCCCGACAGAATAATAAGTAAGCAAAGCAAAGTAAGTAGTAGTAAAGGAATTATCCATTATGAGAGCAGGCGTTAGTCGGAATGAAAATTGAAAAGTTACCAAAAATTTGAAACAAATGTTTACAAGTTTTAGCTTATAAATGTTTATAAAGGTGAGTGGCGTGCCACGGGCACGCCATCGAAATTAGCAGAATACCGAAATTAGGCAAACCTACAACTGAGACGATAGTGTCCAGCGATATTGTCGAGATTCTCAGAGCGGATTTGGACCCAAGTGTCGTGCTGGTTTATAGTCGTTTTCTAGTCATCTAGTCCTACAAAGATTTAGTTTATGAAATCCAGATACGTTAATTGGTTTTTAAATTTACAATGTTCTCTCTTAAAATATATTTCATATATGATTTGATTTTTAATTTATAAAGTAGTTTAAGTATAGATATTTATGATGAATCACTTCGTTAGATTTAGCCGTTCAGAAACGTATTCAAGACACCCAACAAACAAACCTAATTGCAAACAGTCAGATACCCAAAAAACAACCAATTAGAAATCACGAGGGGGGAAATTGTTTACAATAAACAATCGACATTATTTTAATATCACATTAAAACAAGTCACTGTTCTTCTTTATTATGTTTAATATATGACGGCATCATATAATGTAAAAATATCAACATATTTTTTAAAATAAAAAGAAATACCAATATTGTGTCATTAATTATTCGTCATTAATATTTAACAATTAAAGTCTTAATGTCCAAACAGTCAAAATTCTAAGAGGAAAGTAGGTAAGACAATAATAATATTTTAATTATTATTTCATTAAAATGCGACATACACAAAACAACAGAACACCATGATATAATGATTAAAGTATTTAAATAAATAAAGATTGTGTGTCGCAATTGGTGAAATGAGGTTGGGACTTAGTATTTTGCTGTACCGGAACATTATCCGTCACAGCACTGATTTTCAGTACCCACCTCCTAAACTACACATATCATGCTACCTACATTAGGCTACAGTAGAAACAAGAAAACTAACCTAGAAGGTGAAAATAGCTTGTCCGTAAAGACGCCACGACCACACTATTTACAACACTACAAATAATATAATGAATATAAAAAATTAACCCCCGCAAAGACCTTTGCTGACCTTGTCATACAATATCAATCAATCTGATCCTATCCTGCCATCTTGGGTATGCTGTGATTACAAGGCATGCGCGTCCCGCCCCCCGCTGGCACCACGCCCCTAAGAGGGGTATCAAAGTTAGGGGATGAAGGCATTATGTTGATTAGGTGTAGGGTGAGTTATGTATAGGTATTTCCATGGCGAAGTCTATTTTTCTCCAAATTGCCATCATTTTTGTAGCGTAAAATAGGTAGATTATTGCTCAAAAAAATAAAATAATAGAGTATAATGTAATAGAGAGGGGTGAATGGATGAAAACTTATCGTATCAAGCGATATTTTGAAAATATGACAAGCGAAAAATTTACAGTTTTAAATTACTCAAAAAATCACATACTTGAATAAGAAGCATGATGAGATTTCGATCCTAAATGTTGTATATATACGAAATTTAGTTCGCTCTATCAAAATTGATACAATAACCTGTTATTAGCCCTAAATTTTAAGTACATTTTTGTTTCTTTGTATAATTCTAAAATGTGCTGTTTTTCAATAAATAAACTAAGTTCTTCATAAAATTATGTGGAAAAATTATATCATGCCTCTCTGTAAACATCGTTTGAATCAAATATCCTTTCTCCATGCGACATGCATAATTATCTATAATATTATAAAATTCTAAATATGCCGTGTCAGTACATTGAAGCTACTTTAAAAAACAACTGGAATATACTAAATAAACGACTCCATCGTCTACTCGAACAACTACAAATCACTCTAGGGAAAATTCCTGCGGAATTCGCGGGATAAAAAATATCACACATTAATTTAATACATCAAATTTGCTATCGATCACTGAAAAAAACACATTGGAATTCGAATTTTTAATCTGGCCATTTTAAATCGTTTCTTTCTGGAAACGATTTAAAAGTCCCAGAATAAAAAGTACATACATACATACATAACTTCACGCCAGATCCCTTGCGGGGTAGGCACGAACAACAGAGCGCCATTTAGGCTTATTCTTACACACCTCACTTGCTTCTTTGACATTCATAGTTCTTGTCATGCACGCTCGTCTGTTCTTAAGGCTGCTGACATCACCTTCTGCTAGTACACGATCAATTTGATCATGGAAGGTGTGTCGTGGCCTTCCGCGACTTCTGCATCCATCCACTTTTGCATTTTATATCTGTTTAGTCATTCTTCCAAAAAAAAGTAGCGCACTTTCATAAAAAGTAGCGCAGATTTTAAGTCTAAAAATTTGCTAGTGATCAGCGAAAACCAGGCTCAATAGTTTTTACGTGAATCCCGAACAAACAGACAACCCGACAAACGGACAAATAAATCGAAAAAAACTTGCATCGTGTTCTCCATCGTTTATATAGTCTATTCCAGTTGTTTTTTTAATACGTAGCTAAACACGGCATGTTTAGAATTTTATAATATTATAGCTATATTTGCTACAGTTATACGAGCTCATCACTAGTTAGGGACTATTTTCATTAAAATCAATCACGTACTGCAATACAAATAAATCTATACAAACACCACACCCCGAAAATCGGACGACAAACTTAATTTACGAAGCGCCGCAATTTGCCGGCGATGCTACTTAATCAGATTCATTACCGGACGGCGCGAACAAATGGATCAATCTGTTTGCATTTCCTCTACAAACATATTGCGTCCGAAATCGATAGCACCGTGATAATTATCTGCTACAGGCGTCACGGTGTGTGAGTTTTGATTATTATGTTATATCTACAAATAGTAATTGTTGGAAATGAGAATCGCGACGACTGACTAAATATTACTGACTGACTAATTAGTTATTAGCTTAAAGACAGACTATAGATATGTAGCCTTGATTATTGATGCCAGGGATATTAGTTTTATAAGATGACGCTGCTGCAGTCACTATTTTTATTACGTTCAAGTAGCATCATGTTATAAGGATTGGTGCACAAGTTCGAAATCGCTCAACGGGCTATGGAGCGAGCAAGCTATGTTGGGTGTTTCTCTTATGGATAAAATTAGAAATGACGATATCCCTAAGAGAACCAAGGCAACCGACATGGCTCGCAATATTAGGAATTTGAAGCCGGTCACGTCTGCCGCAGGCGCGATAACCAAGCAAACGAGTTTTGGAGTGGAGTCTCACACAGTGTCTCGCATCCCGACAGGAAGGAGTGTCGCCTTCTTGAGGAGGCTTTCGTCCAGAAGTGGACTGCAAATGGTTTACGATGACAACGACCATCATGTCATCCCTCATACGATCCATCCATCTCTGTCTACCTCTATATTTTTACCCATGAATCTTTTAGAATTACATTCTTTTTTGTCACGTGACTTTCATCCAGGAGGATGTAATGATGACATTATATTTCCATATCATCTAAGTCATCATTTAACTTCAAAGATCCTTTTACATAACAATTTTCCACCTTATCTATTCTTGAACTTCAACCCATGCATCTCAATATCTTCATCTCAGCTGAATGGAGACGTTGAAGCCGTTGAGATAATAGTATATAATTTTGTTGCCTTTAGTTGTTGTGTAAATGTTTGTCGAATAACAACAATAAATAAATAGATATATGGTGTAGACAGGTATAATCGCCGGTCAGTGTCACGCCACATTTAGATTAAATTTGTCAAGGGGCTTCTGCGTGTTGGCCTCCCCATGGCCTCACGCAAGCCCTCCAAAAGTCTGGGCCATTTTGATGGTTCGTGGTCTTGAAAGACATACATTAATAAATATAAAAGACTATTATTATAGACTCACCTAAGCCCCCGTCGACTTCAATCCGTCTTGACTTCAGAACTAGATATCACATTCACGGAAACTGAAACCACCTCCATCCATATTCACTACTTTCAAGGCGGTCGCCATTTAGTTTATGTCAACACCTCACTGCACTTGCCAAAAATCTTATTATTTCTTTCATGTCTGTCTTTTTAACACCACAAACAAATCCGACGACAAAATGGAAACGTCTTCCAAGTTTCAAGGGAAAATTGGGGGGAGAGAGATAGATATACATACATACTATTTTACAAAAAAGAGAAGGAATATGTATGTATCAAGAATGTGTATTGTGGTTTGAACAAGAGATAGCGGTACCATGACTTGAAAACCAAATAATACACAATTAGGATCGGTATAACATGACTGATCATATTACAGATTTATATATCAAATATGTAAGTTAGAGTAGCGTTATTTTGTAACAAGGTACCGGTTACCTGTCTCCGCTTAAGCAATGTTACATTTGTTCTTCTCCATACATCTTTCTCTAAAATATTTTAATTCATTTCAAACAAGTTAAGTCACGTACCATTTTATGTAGGAACACAGAATCCGTGAATTTATTACATTCGGTACGTATAATGAAAGTCAGTCGCCGCCGCTTGACGTCTCCCTCGACAAACACATAAAACTCACCCCGAATTGGGCCAATAACGTGGCCGACGCTGTAATGATCCATTTCGCACGAACTAATAAAAGTGACATTATAAAATGGATGTACGATACCTCCTTGTGCTACTATTGAATGCTAGTTTATGATTGTCTAGAATTATCAGACGTAAACCAATGTTTAAGGTAATTTGTTGAAGGTGAAAAAAAATTGGCCACGTAGAAGAAAGGGAAAGATAAGCAACTATTGTTATTATTATTTAGCTATAAGAATCTCGGAATAATAAACAGAGCCGTCTTAAGCATTTTTTGGGCGCCAGTATGCAAAACTCAGCTTGTGCTCCCCTTACTGTCAGTAAAAATAGCATTTATTTTTATGTTTTAAATTTTCTTATGTATATAAAATACATAGACGTATATTGTGACGTTAATTAGATCTTGAAAAACTACGATGATTTTCTTTAAGGCTTATAGCGACGCCAACTTCCTTGAAGATTTTTCTGTACCGATAGTGCATACTCTAACATCTTGTGTACATACATTTTGGCAATAAATGATTCATTCATTCATTCGTACATTTATTCTTACATTCATTCATTCTGATTATTTGCGTGATAGCGGGGATTCCAGAGACGCGGTCATTTTTCAGATGCATTATTATTTTATTGTAAGTAAAGTAAAGAATTGTCACAAAAAAACAGATTATTTGTCTCTTTTTTTATAAAGATGTAAATGTTTTCCTTATCCTGTTTCCTAAAAAATTAAAGGAGTAAAATGGTTTCATGAGTGATTTGGATTTTTTTCCTATCTTACATTAACTATAGAAAAGTTACGAAAAAACCAAGTTATGTCACATATAGTGAAGATTTATTTTGATTATTTTCATAAGTTATTAATGACGTAATATGAACAGAAATTAACTATGAAGAGTTTGTTTGTTTGCACCCCACTTTCGACTTGTTCCCGCAACTGGAGCCTTAAAGACTTTTTTATAAGTCGATCGACTTGCACCTCGTAGGTCCCTACGTCCGGGTGCCACGCACCTCTTGTCCCCTTAGGTTAGGATGGCCCTGATAATAGTTAAGTAAAAAGAGCAATTAGATATTATTTTGATACAGAGCTCCACAAAAGTTTAATCGAATATACGTGGGGCACACAGAAAGTTTTGCGAAAATAAAATATTCTATAGGCCCACCAGTCTACATGCAAAGTTTCATACGTCTGAGAACCAGTATTCGAAATACATTTCTAGTCCGCCGCAGACACCTCGTTTACAGCTTGCTCGAACGCTGACAGCGCATCTTCCGGTGACAAAACAGATTTTTTATTTTCGGGAATATAAAGAAGTCACACAGTGCTAGGACAACGTCTACCAATGTGACCCACTTTGCGTTAGCGTTGATCCGTTTTGAATCACCCCAATCGTCGACTGGCGTTTCGTTTCTGGATCGTATTGATATATTCAGGACTAATCACCAGTAATGATATCGTAAACACGTCGGGACGAGCCTGCTTCTAAGTTTATCATATCACAGCACTATTCCACCCAGACCTGCTTCTAAGCATGAGAGAGGTGGTGCGATACCCAGCGTAAAACTATTCTCCTCACGCGAAGATGCACGCGTAGAATCTCAAGAAGGCTTGCCGAGCCAATCTGTAGTACGTGCTGAATCTCTTATATGTAACTCGCCTATTGCTTTGGACTCAATTGGGCAAATATCACCTGACTGTGGGTTGTTTTGTCGCTTCTTGCGACAGGCCGTCCGGCCGCAGAAAATTGTATTATTTCTCTGTTCATGCACACATAAAAGCAGAAGTTGTAGCAAACAGTGCACAACAAAAAATAGCAATTATCGTCGTGATAATGACAAGACATACTAAAAATTCACAATAGAACATATCTTGATAAATTCTTAACATGTTTGAAAAATAAAACGTTATACAGATAATAAATATTATGAAGTCTATATTTTATTATATCGATTTTTTTAGATTTTTGGATATAAAGAGAGTGAAATAGAAAGGATGCTTTTGTAGCAACATTTACTTGATACTAGATGGCGTTGACTGTCGGTTCCACTTTTTTTTTTGCTAGAGGTCGTTGCTAGCATCGTTATTAGTAAAACAAGTATAAGAATCGATTTAGCTACTTGATACGGAATAATATCTATAGATGGCATTACTTGAAGTTAATTTTCCTCTCTTCAGAACATAATGATTTTGTGTTTATTAAAATTTATTGAATCTCTATAATTATTAAGGTAGATTTTTGCAGTTTCTCATTGACGACGCCACAAATCACTTTTTCTTATATTAAAGAAAATATTTTTTATTTGGATGTAAGCGGTCAAAAATTCACAATAATATTTAATTTATTATTAACTAGGATATGCCCGGGACTTCATCCACGCTTGACTTAAAATCCCCGTGGGATTCTCGTGAAATAAAATATATAGTACCATTTAATATAGTACCACTTAAAAAGAATGTAAACTATCATTTAGTGCAAACTGTCTCGGAATAAGTTAATTATTAGGCACACGAACGTCTACAAATCGCTAACGGAATAATTTCCACGGGATTCCCGGAATAGCAAATATCACACGTTTTATTTTTAAAAAAAATCTATCGATCAGTGAAAAAATCACAATGGAATTGGATTTTTTTAATCTGGCTATTTTAAATCAATCCTGTTTCCCGGGATTAAAAGCAACGCAGATTTGAATTTTATGAAATATTTTATGGGTATACACTTTTTATATTTAAAGGTAAGCAAGAAGGAAGTTTAGGACAGTCCACCTGATGGTAAGTGGCTGCCGTTGACCATGAACATCTGTGACACAATGCGTTTCTATCTCTAAAGAACACAATACATTGATCCTAATTCTATAATCCAAGAAGTAATCCCACAAACAATAAGAAATAAACAACTTTTACATTGATAATTATAAAGTATCAACATAGTGACATCTGTCGAAATAATGTGAAACTATTTGATATATTTTTCTCTTATGCAGATCAACTGACAATCCGTATCGAAAAAATCACGGTGTTATGGAGTAAAACTAATAGATGGCGATTTACAAGCTCAAATAATTCTTATCCCATTCGTGCATTTAGACAACGTTTTCACTACTGTGCTATGGAAAAAGATTTACTGTGTTTATACCCCTATTTTTATCAAATCAATTTATACGTAGTTTTAAGATTATTTTATTTTACAACAGTCATTGATATTTTTAAGCTCTCAGGCAGTTAGAGATTATTATATCAGATAGAGCTTTAATACAATCATGGAAAAATACAGTAGTAAGAATGACTAGATTGGGCCATATGTTTTTCTTTTCAGACCTTTTAATTTAAAACATTGTAAGCTAAATTAATTAAAATTTTAATCAACATTAAGAGTTCATTTTTAACTGATTTGATGTGCTTTCAAAAAGCCTCACAATAATTATCTGGGGCACAATCTAGCTATGTAGGATTAAACAGCGTTTAAGATTAACGTACTTTAACGGGTGATTGTCATTGCTATACTATATAGTATTATTCTTTCATTCCTGCACATAAATATTTCTTATCAATATATAAAACTCAATAATCCGTATTGGCAGATATATGATAATTTCACCTAAAATTACGATATATTTTATTATTGCAGGAGTTCAGCAGACAGGCCTATCATCACCTATGGACATTATAAATGCGTTGCTGCTCGCTTAAGGGAGCCTGGAACGTGGTCACTAATGCCGAAACACAACTCAAGGTTGTTATGGCGATATACTTTTGACCAGGGTGTTAGCCATCTAGACGGACAAATTCCCTACCACCTGACTGTGGGTTGTTTTGTCGCATCTTACGACAGGCCGCCCGGCCGCAGGAAATTGTACTCCGTTCCTGTACGGATGATAAAATAATACCTTAAGAACAATCTACAAACGTCTTATTGCCTGGCTCGGGGCTCCCATTTTCAGAGAGACCACGCTTGCCCAAGGCAGATTTGCGGGTTTGACACATTGATTCTCTTTATGTGCAGGTATCATCACGTTGGTTTTCTTCAATGTTGAGCATTTGTAGAATACACCGTTATGACCACTGTGGACTAATTATAAAATATACAGTGGGCTATTTTTGGGCAATAAAATCAATGTCATGACAGCGCTCTTTGGGCTTGGTATTTCTTACAATTTTACCCTCCCTCTTCATCATCATCACTACATAGTATAAAACAAAGTCGCCTTTTCTGTCCCTATATCCCTATGTGCGCTTAAATCTTTAAAACTACCCAACGAATTTTGATGTGGTTTTTTCCAATAGATAGAGTGATTCAAGAGGAAGGTTTATATGTATAATACAAGTTTTTCTGTAGTGTATTTAATTTTGTATCAGCATGCACTCGTGCGAAGCCGGGGCGGGTCGCTAGTCATCATCACTATCACTACATAGTATAAAACAAAGTCGCCTTTTCTGTCCCTATATCCCTATGTGCGCTTAAATCTTTAAAACTACCCAACGAATTTTGATGTGGTTTTTTCCAATAGATAGAGTGATTCAAGAGGAAGGTTTATATGTATAATACAAGTTTTTCTGTAGTGTATTTAATTTTGTATCAGCATGCACCCGTGCGAAGCCGGGGCGGGTCGCTAGTATATAATAAAGCTATTTACTCATAAATATTGTATACTTTGAGAATATGCTTCAAATTTTCAATCTACCAAGTCGTACCTACGCAAATTGTCAATCCTTCTCAACATGTTCCATCTTCTAAAAATTTGCATGCAGAAGCGCCACTTCAAAGGTAACCGTTGATTGACCCCTGTTCCAGCAACGCCATTCCAGCATAGAAATATAAACTTTATTTTATATACACTAAAGCACAAAATAGCTTCGTATTTTCAGAATACATTTGCCAAGGAAAATATTTTACGATCAAGCATAACCTTACTTTATATGCTCTTTGATAAGGTACAAGGTAAATTGATCTTGAGACCATTTGAGCCTATGTGGTTTTGATGTTGGCAAAGATTGGTTTATCTGCAAAGCGGAGTAAACTAGGGGTTGTTTAACTAAATTTTGTACTGCCGAATGAGTTTTGGTAGCCGCCAGCCATATTTTCCCTTCAGAAATTCCTATATACGTATATTGTTTTATACCTAAATACCATATTAACGATTGCATGAGGACAGATGTTTTAAAAGAATCCAATGCACCAACTTAGACGAATAAAAAAGTATAAACGGACCCTACGTGAAGAAATAGTCAAATGAAGACGAGCATTTTTTACAAACTTATGTGCCTGGACATACTACCAGCATAACGTGGCTTGCGACTGCGTTCTCGTAACGCACTGCGGTGCGATCGGCTTCCTATTCAAAATTGGCTTCCTTTAGCCGGCTTCACTGTGAGAGTTCGGGGCTCGGTGTACCTATTTTATGCGTCTGAGCACTAGATGAAATAAATACGTGACATCCAGCAAATAGCAAAAATAGCCTCTGTCGTCGAGTAGTAAGTAGCCTTTGCCAGTTTGGCAAACGTCATAAACGAACTTTAAGTTACTTACTTTGATTGGTCTGGGTGTCTGCGATACGCCCCAGAGAGCTCCTCTACATTACCCATAAATCCCATAACATAAACGTAACTTGCTCAACTTGGGAATATACAATATGTATATACAAAATACAATACAATGTTTGTGTGTGGATTTTTTTATTATTTCTTACTATAAATGCGCGTTGTTTTGAAATTAGAAGAGGAATGTTATATTGTATTTATTGTCAAAGTTCAAAGCTCATAACAGAACATCAAAAAAGGTATCTAAATAGGCTGCCTGTGAATTGCTTAGTGACATTGACGCATATATATTAATATATTGATAAGTGTAAGAAAAAGTATAGGTTCCACTTTATATTGATACCAGCTTCTGTCCGCGACGTCGTCCGCGTGGAATAGTTAAAAAAAGTTTGGTCTTAGCGCGATGATGTTATAGTCTATAACCTTCCTCGATAAATGAGCTATCTAACACTGAAAGAATTTTTCAAATCAGACCAGTAGTTTCTGAGATTAGCGCGTTCAATCAAACTGAACTGATTGGCATATTAGCAATACGAATTCGTGGAGATGACCCATTAACTACTCCTGCTCATATAATGTCTAACTGTACGTGTTCCAGAGTTGTATTTTCTAGAGGATGATTGTCAATCTCTGTATCGTTCCTTCATGTTAAAATTAACCAACCTTATACTCACAGAGTACATTAACATAATACTTTGTATTAATTGTACTTGATGTATGTATGGTATTATCATTTATACCGGCTTACCGGCTCACGAAATTTTTTAAACATTCGGCTGCTGCAAAAAAATTAAAGATAAAAATCAAAGCACGTGCAAGCGTGTGATACGTCACATCAGTCGACAATCAGCCAACAGATGCGACAGGGCGTCATATTCGCCGCCAAACGTTATCTCCGTTTTATCGGCGAGTATATTGAGCGATATCATAACCACCCGTGGCGATGCACTCGTGTTTAATGACAGACGTTTCGCTATATTATATCTGCATGGAAGCGATGGAGCACCAAATACGATATTTTTAATGAACAATGAAATGCTTATTATTATTATCGATAATCATTTTAATTGCTGCATATTCCAATTATCGCGTAAAGTTAATATTTCTTTTCATTTTACTTATAATACAAACATATGAAGTCATGGTAGCGTAATGGCTAGCACACGCATCCTAAGCTCAAATGGCGTGGGTTCGAACCCTGTTGGAAAATATCTTTAGTAAAAAATGCCGAACAGCTAACATAATCTTTTACTAAAAGATATTTTCCAAGAAACCCACGTGGTTCGTGGCCGGAGCGCGTGCACCGCTTAAGCAGTTTTCAGACCTAATGTGCATATTGTTACAATTACCACGTGCTAACAACGGTGAAGGAAAACATCGTGATGCAACCTGCATATCGGGATGACAGATGTGTCAAACCTGCCAAGCCGCCGTGGACAAGCGTATACTGTCCGTTTCTCTAGAGTGGGAGGCCCGAGCCCAGCAGTGGGACAGTTATGGGCTGTTATTATATTATATACAAACATATTATAAATTGATAGAATGTTTGAAGTGATATAGATATATCTAATATCTGTTAATGTTAAACAAATACCAATATGGATGTATGGAAAGAAAATATATTAGTATCATGTCGATCTCAAATGATTTGGAAAAGGTGAAAGAAAAGAGAGAAACTGTCCGTGGAAAATTAATTTGAAATTTATATACCAGTGAAGATACAAGTAGAGCTAGTGGCAGTGGCGGATTTGCCCTAAGGCCCAGGATGCCCGGGCCTAGGGCGGCCAGATATTAGGGACGGCCAATCGTGACAAAAAATCACTGATGATAACAAGAAATAACTCAAAATACGTAAATATTCTAAAGGCTCGCGTATAAATCGATTTCGATAAAAGTTGGCAAAAAAATAAATTCATTATGTACTCAATATGATGGGTGCTGAGAAAGGGGTGGCTGGTACTTACTACATGGCCTGGGGCCTAGGGCGGTCAAGACTGTAAATCCGCCACTGGCTAGTGGCTAATATCCAAATAATAATTATTATAAACGAGGAAGCTCATGTCGATGGATGTTAATAAAACTATATACTTTATACTTCAACACATAAGCTGTCATTTATAATTTTTTGTTGAAATTTTAAAATCAAATTGCGAGTAATTTTTAAAATTATTAAGAAAATATTTTAACTCCTTTCTTAAGTCGTTTTGGTACACTGTTTTATAAGATAGCTCAATATATCAATCATCATAAATCAAACAGAATTTGACGAGTTTATCTATCCTACTTAACTCACTTTTCTTAAAAGATATTGACCAGATCGCAACAAAATTCCGTTCAAGTAGTATACAAACATATTGATATCATTCCGACGTCTCACTGACAGGAAGGATTACTGCCAAAGCAGCCATATTATCTGCCAAAGAAGTTGAGGTAATGCAAACATTAGCTACTTTCCCACACTATTTTAAGGTTACACCTTGTTTGTAAGTATGGTAACACGAAGACAGATAAATGGTACTACAATACATATGACTGAAAAAAAAGTGTATGTGCAGTTGACACGCAGTAGACGTGAAACAAAGCGTGAAAAGGGTTGGGAGGAATTCTAAGTTTCGTGACGTCACGTTTCATATATTATATCGTTATAATATAACTAGCAGTTCCCGCCCACTTCGCCTGGCGAATGACATTATAGAATTTTTAAAAACGGATCACGGTTTGTTATAAGTGAAAATTATGTTGTTTCTAACATAGAGGTTATGTTAAATCATGTTCTTCTTTTATGAGCTAGAAAACAAATGAACCAAGGATAAATGCCTGTCTTTTGTTTTATGGGAGCAAATAAATTAATAACAAACAAATTGAGAAAACATGGCAAAGGGCTCATCGAATTTGAAAAATATAATAAATATAGCCTGTAACCATCTACGATTAATTCCGCTACGAATGGTTGTGGTTTCATGCTGATCGGTCCAGTAGTTTTCGAGTTTACCTCAGACAAAGAAAACAAAATTTGCTTGTATATATATGTATAGATAGATTAAGTTTTAAAACAGGAAATTTTGAAGTTGAGGGGAATGGAATCTGACAAAAAAAAATTCAGGAGGGAAATTGCATTTCGCACATACTGGGTCCTTTGCAAGGGATTACCGTTGTTAATCATTCCACTGAGGGTAATTGAAACAGTAATTGCCCGGCTTGTATGGAAACTCGAACCATTGGACAAATGCCCAATGGCTAATACCCCACTAAAACCACCTTCCTCCGACGTCCTGCGCTTATGGCAGGAAAAGCATGAGACTTAGAACGTAGTTACGCCCACACCGATCCTAGCGCAATAAGTGTCTGAGAAAGCCCCTGGAAGGGCTAACTCACTTCGACGACAGTAATCTGGTTACTGATGCCGGAACCCAAGTCAAGGTTGTTTATGGCAGCATGCTCTAGACTAGGGATGGTAGATATCTAGACGAGCAAATACCCTTCCACCTGGTTGTGTTTGTTTTGTCGCTCTTACGACAGGCAGAGTTTTTGGGCAGTATCCTTCAGCAGAGGTAGTCATACTCGGGGACTTTAATGCACATCACGCTGAGTGGTTGGGTTCCCCGAGAACTGATCTGCCAGGAACTACTGCCTACAATTTTGCTCTCGCCCATGGATTCACTCAGGTGATCACGGGGTTTACCCGAATACCGGATAGAGTGGATCATGAGCCTTCTTTGCTGGATCTTCTGCTGACCACACACCCGGAGAATTACCAGATCTCGATCAGTGCTCCACTGGGAACTTCTGATCATTGTTTGGTATCTTCGGTGGTGCCCCTTCCTATTCCCGATCGGACTCGTCCCCCTGGACGACGGAAGGTGTGGCGATATAGGTCAGCAGATTGGGATGGACTGCGTGAATTCTATGCATCCTACCCATGGAGGCAGCTATGTTTCTCGTCAGAAGATCCTGACGCATGCGCAGACTCGATCGCCGATGTGGTACTGCAGGGCATGGAATGTTTCATTCCAAACTCAACGGTACCCATCGGTGGTACGAGCAAACCATGGTTCGATAAGTCTTGCGCTGAGGCTGTAAAGCTTAAGCAACAGGCTTATCGAGTCTGGACTGCAGCGCGAGCTCGTCAGGATCCAAGTTCCTCTGACCTGAAAAAGAGATACAATGCCGCCTCCAGGTCCCTCAAAAAGCAGCTAGCGAGAGCAAAATTCGACCACATCGGCAGAATTGGTGAGCGCCTCTCTAGTTGCCCTTCTGGGACTAGAGCTTTTTGGGCCCTCGCCAAAGCTGTCGAGGGAAACTTCTGTCGGGCGTCTCTTCCAGCTCTGCGCACAGTGGACGACCGTCTGGCACATGCCCCTAAAGATAAAGCCGATCTTCTAGGTGAAATCTTTGCGGCCAATTCGACTCTTGACGACAGGGGAGAAACTCCACCTACTATCCCAGAGTGTGAGTCTAGAATGCCGGAGGTGCGCTTTACTCAAAAAGCAGTCCGATGTGCTCTCCGCTCTCTCGACGTCAAGAAGTCTTCTGGCCCTGATGGTATTCCTGCCATTGTGCTGCAGACGTGTTCAGCTGAGCTGTCCCCAGTCCTTGCCCGACTTTTTACTCTCTCTTACCGCAAAGGTTGTGTCCCCGCTTCGTGGAAGATTGCCCATGTGCACCCTGTCCCCAAAAAAGGGGACCGTACAGACCCGTTGAATTATAGGCCTATAGCAATAACCTCTTTGCTCTCAAAGGTGATGGAGCGTATTATCAACGCGCAGCTTCTGGGTTACCTCGAAGACTCCCAGCTGCTAAATGATCGACAATACGGCTTCCGCCACGGTCGCTCAGCTGGGGATCTCCTGGTTTACCTAACCCACCGTTGGGCTGAAGCCATTGAGAGCAAAGGGAAAGCACTGGCAGTTAGCCTAGATATTGCTAAGGCCTTCGACCGGGTCTGGCACAGGGCTCTTCTTTCAAAGCTGCCATCGTATGGGATACCTGAGGGACTTTGCACCTGGCTATCCAGCTTCCTTGACGGGCGCAGCATTCAAGTCGTTGTCGACGGTTGCTGCTCCAGTGTCAAGCCCATCAACGCTGGTGTGCCCCAGGGTTGTGTGCTATCGCCAACGTTGTTCATCTTGCATATCAATGATATGTTGTCTATTCACAACATTCATTGCTATGCGGATGACAGCACTGGCGATGCGCAGTACTCTGGTCGTGCAAACGTCCCTCGATCATTTGTGGAGGAAAGTCGGGTTAGACTTGTGTCTGAAGTAGAGCATTCCTTAGGGAGAGTCTCAGAATGGGGGAGACAAAACCTTGTCCATTTCAACCCCAAGAAGACACAAGTCTGCGTATTCTCTGCCAAAAAAACTCCATTCGAGCAAGCGCTTCAGTTTCAAGGAACTCCCCTTACCACCTCCAAGAGTATTGGGATCCTTGGTGTTGACATCGCGAACGATGTACAGTTCAGGGGCCATCTTGAAGGCAAGGCAAAACTTGCCTCCAAGAAGTTGGGAGTGCTAAACCGGTCCAAGCAGTACTTCACACCGCGGCAACGCCTTGTGCTTTATAAAGCCCAGGTGAGGCCGCATATGGAGTACTGCTCACACCTTTGGGCTGGAGCACCTGCCTACCAACTTAATCCCCTGGACTGTATTCAACGTCGAGCCGTTCGCGTTGTTGATGATCCCATACTAACAGACGGTCTAGATACGCTTGGCCTTAGGAGAGATTTTGCTTCTCTCTGCGTATTCTACCGACTGTATAATGGGGAGTGTTCCGAAGAACTGTTTAGAATGGTGCCTTCGTCCTCTTTCTACCATCGCACCGCTCGCCATCGGTTGGGAGTTCACCCCCACTTCCTTGAGCCGCTTCGGTCATGTACGCAACGGTTCTGTAGAACGTTTCTCTTGCGTACTGTGGGGATTTGGAATGAGCTCCCAGCCGAGGTTTTCCCACAGCGCTACGATATGGAGTTTTTCAAAAAGGGTGTCATAAAATTTCTTCGAGGCCGGCAGCGCGTTGGTGACTACTCTGATGTTGCAAACGTCCATAGGCGACGGTAACCGCTTTCCATCAGGTGGGCCGTCAGCCTGTTTGCTGTACTCCAGCTATAAAAAAAAAAAAAAAAAAAAAAAAGGCCGCCTGGCCGTAGGAATTAATATACTTTATTTCTTCCTGCACGGATAGAATTTCTATTATGACAAGATGGATGATGATGCAATACATTGATAATCTTCGGATACTCCGAAATAATAGGTATTTGTCGTTAACAGAAGCATGACAAAATTGTTGATAACTTAAGGAAAAAGAAAATCATTGGTAAAAATAGGAATCATTGGCTTATCACTGGTAGTAGTCAGCTTGTCTGTGAAAAACAAGTTAATCATCAAAACAAAGTATTATTATATGATTGATAATAGATACTGATTCATTTATTTGCAAAGGAAATGTTTCCTTTGGGTTTTGGTATGCGTACCAAGTCTGCATGACTAGAGGTGAATAATCACGTGGGATACGGATTTGATTATTTACAAACCATGTAAATTAAATAAAAGTTTTCTACGGAAAAAGAAAACGACTTCAGGAGTATACATACGCGATTATTTACAAAGCATGTAAATTAAATAAAAGATTTCTACGGAAAAAGAAACCGACTTCAGGAGTATACATACGTGATTATTTACAAACCGTGTAAATTTGATAAAAGTTTTCTTCCAAAAAAGAAACCGACTTCAGGAGTATTATCATCCTATCACCTCTATGCGGACGATTTACAGATATACACTCAAGCTGCTCCAGATGATTTAAGTACTGCCGTGAGACAAATCAATCTAGGCTTAAACCACATACTTCATTGGAGTACAATGTTTGGTCTTGCAGTGAATCCTCCTAAGACTCAAGTAATAGTCATCGGTAGCGCCAGAATACGTGCAAAAGTTGATTTCGCAACCCTACCGAACATTGTTTTTGACGGCACTTGTATCCCATTGAGTGACAGTCAAAAATCTGGGTATAGTCATCGATAGTCACCTGTCTTGGAAGTCGTCGTCGATATACGTGATTATTTACAAACCATGTAAATTAAATAAAAGTTTTCTACGGAAAAAGAAACCGACTTCAGGAGTATACATACGTGATTATTTACAAACCATGTAAATTAAATAAAAGTTTTCTACGGAAAAAGAAACCGACTTCAGGAGTATACATACGTGATTATTTACAAACTGTGTAAATTTGATAAAAGTTTTCTTCCAAAAAAGAAACCGACTTTAGGAGTATACATACGTGATTATTTACAAACCATGTAAAATAAATAAAAGTTTTCTACGGAAAAAGAAACCGACTTCAGGAGTAAGTGACAAGCATTTTTTTGTACAACATCTTGAAGTCAGCGCGTTTTGAAAATTTGTTGTTTGTTACTTGACACTGACTTCAAGACGTTGTAGAAATATTTGTTTTATGATTTTAGTATAAGTGTTCTTTAAGTCGTTTTGTTAGTTTAGTATTATTTAAGTCGATTTCTTTTTTGCTATAAAACTTTTATTTTTCACTTTTAAGTTACTTAAGTGACATCCAATAACAATGAAATTTATAGAACACTATCTTGAAGCTTTACTGAATCCAATGCAAGAATGATCGAAATCGATTCATAAATAAATAAGTTATGGCTAAACTTAAATAAAAGTTAAAACAAAAAAGACGAATTGAGAACTTTCATTTTTTGAAGTCGGATATTTTTTTTATCGAATATAATATTTGGTGATACGACCTTAGTGGGAAGTAAATATTCGTCATTTTATTATATATATCTCGATAATGTAATAATGAAATTTGATGAATCAAATTCTCGTTTCGTCACTCAAATTGATAAGCAAGTAATATCTCTAGATAATAATATAATCGTGTTCCGAGGATGTAATTTAGTTATTTCGTGACAAATTTGTGTTAATAGTTATAGTAAAATGTTATTATTTCACCAATTAAGTACCACCAATACATTTAAAATTAAAGGCTTCTGTAAGGACGACAAGCGTCTATTTTCATTATTTGGTTATAAAACTTAAAAAAATTATTATTATGTATCAAATTTTAAATACCTATAGATATAAGCTATTTTCGCTTAAATGCGTTTTTAATTACGTAAATAACTTGGGAATTAGAACGAGACAATTACATAGTATAAACTACAATTGAATATCACAGAAAATGAAAAAAAATACCTATACTCCAAAAGCATACAAAGAAAAGATCCATATTCTGATAACATACAAACAGATAAAGAAAGAAAAAAAAGTACTTATACAGTCCGGCTACTCCACCAGCAACCTGCAACTATTCCCATGGATGATAACAGCAGATCTGTCAATCGAGAGCGTCCGAGAACAGGTCAAGCCACTTGACTGATAATGACGGTAAATGCTTCCCAGGAAAAAATATCAGTAGCACTATGTGTTGGAGTAAACACGTGATAAATTCACTATTAGTATCTATAGAGGAAATGAGTGTATAGATAACTACTGCGAGTGTTCATCGTAGTGAGAAATGTATGAAAGACGCATTGTTGGAGCATTCTTTTTTAAGAAAATAAAATTAATAATTGAGAGAATGTGAAAGAAAACAGAGAGAGAGAGAGAGATAGAGATAGAGAGAGAGGGAGAGAGAGAGAAAGAGGGAGAGAGAGGGAGAGATAGATAGAGAGGGGGAGAGAGAAAGAGAGATAGAGAGGGAGAGATAGAGAGAGAGGGAGAGAGAGAGGGAGAGAGAGAGGGAGAGAGAGAGATTATAGATTGAAGATCATTTTATTATAAATATGTGTAAGTATGTATATTTAAATTGTACAGTCCTATCTTATTTTCCATCTATTATATATCGCCAGATTAGTTAAGAATTTCTTTTAAGTTAGGTTGCCTGGAAGAGATCGCTTTTAGCGATAAGCTGTTGTTTTGCCAAGAAGTATTGTAATGATGCATTTTGTTTTTGTATTTGTTATTTTGGTGAGCAATAAAGTGTTATCTATCTATCTTATTATGGCTGCTAAAATATAACGACTACTACGACTCTAAGTCGGTCACGTGGCTTTCAAAAACAAAACGTAAAAAACCAAAAGTTTTACCAAGAATCGTTAATTGGCACACCTATAATATAACACAAATACATATTGTTTCCATTTCGTATTTGCTATTTTGAGTTGCATTGAACCGTGAAAAGGCATTGAAAAATATTTGACGCTAAAGAAACCACATACAAAAGGCGATTTGCAAAAAAACCATTCTTTTTAGATTCTATAAAAACAAGTTCGATGGTTTGTGTGAGGTTAGCTCTTTTATCTTACGCTATTAATTATTTCTCTTTTCTTGCACCTTTTGCAAATTATTTGGGATTTATACTTCTTCATTGTCTTCTCATGTCACAATTTTCTACTCTCCCCTACATTGTGTCACATCACAAATTTTTATATCTTCATACGTCCCCATAAAATTTCAAGTTTAACAATTGTTTTTATATGATTGTATACATAGATATGTATGTTCTGTACGAATGTTATTTTCCATGCAAAGGACAGACAGCAATTCATTCCAGACAATGGACTAAATTGCTAATAGCGATAAGACACCGCCAATTGTAATCATTTTATTACAATGTTACTATAGGTTGTGTGCAATAAATAAATAAAACATAAAATTTAAATAATTATTAACTAGTGTTGGGTTCGATGCTAGAATAGGAGGTATCTGCTGCAGCTCTGGCTATTTTGGCCAATCTGTTGAGTCTCGTGATGCGGAGTCAGCAATAACCTAGATTTCTTAGTATGCCACAATAGCGTGTAGTCTGCGTCGGTGGACGTCATACGAACAATAGGTATAATATATTTGTAGAAGTGTCCCAGGCTTACCTAAAAAATAAACAAAGATTTCAATAACTTCATTTTTTGTTTAGAGAAATATTGTTTCCAACCTTCCGAATTGTCTCAGTGATTATCTGAATAGAATCGTTATTTACTCATACTTTTTGAAATATTATTTTACAACACTGGCGCGTGGATGGAGCGCGCCATGGTTATACAAAGAACAGCGGTATTCGCTTTTCGAACCTCTTTTTGTCAATCAATTTTAGGCAATGAAATTATCTATACTTATAATAAAATTGTAGAGGTCCAATTTCTGTACAATTACAAAAAAATGCTAAAAACCAAGTCAGGGGCGTGTAAGAAGTGAAATAGAACTAATTTAGATTTTTTTAGAATTTCTTGTTTCTCTGTTTGTCTGTCTGTGTACCGGCTAATCTCCGAAACGACTGGACCAATTTACATGAAATTTTGTATGGTGATAGCTTATATCTCTGGTCAACTATATGTTACTTTGATCCCGAAAACTTAAAGAGTTCCCGTGCGATATTTAAAAAGCTTTAATTACTTAAGCAGCTTATAACAGACTAAAAGTAATTTTTCTGCAACATAACATTATAAAAGCGCATATTTTAACAGGGTGTGGAGTCAGTGAGAGAGTTTTATCTTATATATATTAATATATAAAGCTGATAAGTTCCCGGGTGGTTTAGATTCGCAATTAGAACCGGTAGGTAGCGCTGAGATCAGGTTCTAGAATCCTTCTAATCACCTGGACCGATTATGGTAATATTGGTTTTGTGTCATGAAACAAAATCTTTTGGGAATTCAGAAAATATGGCGGTACGAAGTTCGCCGGGTCAGCTAGTATAAAATAAAATATCTTATAATATCATTGGTTCTAGGCTTAACACTACTTTCAACTAGAGTCGTATGATCTTTTATCGAAGTAGTGTGCATGGTAACTTTTTCCTAAGTTTCGTAAAGAACTATAAAATAATTATAAAGTTTAACGTTGGGCATATGTATCACATTTTTATTTTTTTAAATCTTGTCTGCTGCGATAAAGATACGTAATCTAATGCATATCTTTAATGCATCATTTTTTATTGCAGGAATACAAGAGATACACTCACGACCTACCTGATATAAAACAGTACCGCTGCCTAAGAATAATTGCAAGACTAGAATTGCTTCGAATTTGTTACTGGTCTCTAAGGGGAGACTGGACCTACTGTTGCTGGAATGCAATTCAGGGTTGTTATGGTGGTATACACAAGATCAGGGATGATGATCAACCAGACGGGAAAATGCCATACCTATCTACCTACTTGGCTAGGGATTATTTTATCAGCTCTTAGGACAGGCCGCCTGGTTGTAGGAATTAGTATTGAGTTTTTCTCCGTTCTTGCAAATGATTCCGAATGATTCTAGCCTTATTTTGGTGGAATAAAATTTCTTATACTAAGATAAACTTTAGATGTAAGACGTTTCAGACACGATACCGGTAATGTTGCCGGTGGGCTTAGGATGAGGAAACCGGAAGACTGGGATATATGTCGCAAAATCAGGTACGCCTACTTCCAGCAGTGGACTGCGATTGATTAAGGTGGCTTTCACACAAAATGACTTATTTGACTAGATTGACAATAGAATTGTATGGAAATATGAAATCCGAAGTAATTGGGTTGTTGGTACCGCTCCATTCGATTGTGTCTAATTAAATCGGGTGGTGCAAACGCTAGTTGATCAATATTGATATACTTGCGATTTCGTTTATAAAATCCATTTCCCGGGTTGTCTGGAAGAGATCACTCTAAAGCGATAAGACTGCCCATTGTTCCTGCCTCTGCTGTTTAATGTGACTACTGTCAATTATTGATTTAATGTGTATGTAGTGAGCAATAAAACTTTAGAGTAAGCATCAAAAAGAAATGTAAAAACCCGTTTTATTATATTTATATCATAAGGCGTAGCTTAAGGTTTGATAACTATAAGAAAAACCAAACAATTACAACCAAAACACTAATTTTTATGCTGCTGTAGTAATAGTAATTTCCATATCACGCGAGACACATAAAATTAATACCAAAATTCATATGTATGCTTATTAAAGAATATCTCACAATGACGGAGAATCATGTACGGCGAAATTCCCACCATTAGGTAATAAAAAAATATGTTATCAAGATTAAGTTATTACTGGTTTACGATAATTTCTCTAATTCCCACGTAATGTAGGTAAGGAAGAAGCAATATTCACTATACAAATATTTGAGATGATAGTGAAATAATTTTCACGATAAGAGCACAATGACATGTGAAATTCGTATGACGACAAGAAACAAATAAACGTGATGATGTAGTTTTTAAATCTGGTCGGTTAATTTCCCGTCTTTTAAAGCAACAAACCCTTCCTCAATTGTTAGTAAATCATAGGAAACAAAAACTCTGAATACCACTAAAATTGCTTTAAAGGCATGGAAGTAGAATACAGGGAATGTTAAAGCTCTGATCCTGTAGGCAAGTGACATGAGTGATAAACGAATAGCATGAAAACTGTATGGGAATCATTGATGTAGCAATAAAAGATTATTGTTACATCAATGATGGGAATTATATATCTTTACGCTAAGTAATTTGCCACTTGTCTAAAGGGGGAGACGATTTTATTCTCGGATTTTGACCTTTTAAAACTAATCAGTTAAAAATTGAAATCTTTTTTAATTGAATTTAATATATAGAATTGAAACATTAGGCCGGTGAGGTCCATCGACAAAGAGGTTCCTCAAAAAAATGTGCCAGAAGCTACTTGATGCCACCCGTAATTAGAATGTTGGTGCGCCCTGCAAATCAGTATTGCCATATATTTTGTCTCAAAGATTGCCATACAACAATGGCAATGCAGGAATTTGTGGGAATCCCTCTAATGTAATTTGTTGCACAGTTTATAATGACTTATTGATCATTCGTTTATTATAAGTATTTAATGTTGAGGCTGACACAATATATTGCTGAGTCTCCCTCCAGCCTCATTGCCGTGAATTTTACGTGCGTATATATTTCTTAAATGTTCCGTCTGTTCTGTTTATAATCTGTTTATAATTCAAAATCATTATATTTTATGTGTGTCCATTCAATTGCGACAGTAAATGTTCTCCTTTCTATGTATTATTTTAAATTAGATAATAGCACGTCACTTTAATGGCCGGTTCTCTTATATGCAAAATAATGTTTAAGACGATATTAGGCGGAAACAGCGGAATCACTCAAGCGGCGGAAATATGAAACCCTCAGTGAGAGTTATATGTTTGTGCCGTTTGCTGTCGAGACGCTTGGACCGTGGGGTCCTGAGGCCATGAGCCTCTACCAAAATTTATCAAAACGACTCATCGACTCTTCAGGTGATCAGAGGGCTGGTGCCTACCTCGGCCAACGGATCAGTATGGCGATCCAGTGAGGAAACGTAGCCAGCCTTCTGGGCACCTTACCCATAGGAGACGGTGATCTGGGCTCAGTATTCTACTTATAGTCTTGAGGGACTATGGGTAGAATACAATACAAATAAGTTAAGTTTTCTTACATTGTATTCAATAGTATGTAATTTATATTATAATACTCTAATATAACACATGAAAAAAAAATTTGTAGATCTTAAAACATAATTACGATTTATAGAAATTTATTTTCTCAGACGATATTTCTTAAAGGAATAAATAAAATATCATCTTTTGGTACATTTATAATATCATGGTATAAGCAACTTTAACAATTGTTTAAACAATAATGCATAATTTGACTTGTTTTATTTGTAAAATTTTATGACGTTAAAATCTATAAGGCGACCTTTGTTAGTTTGTTAAATACATAATATCATTTGATCTGTTGACTGTTCTCCTTCTATTGTTAGAATTCTTCCTATGTAGGAAGTGGCATGTGCGACTTTGAATGATCAGAGACGTCAATTACTATGCAAGAAAGGTCTTGGCAAGATTGCTAACGTCTTGTTGGTAACTGGTCAATCGTTGTTTATAGCAGAACATATTTCGCTTCCATGCTTCATATATTTCCTCACTACACCTACCTCACTGACAACCTTGAGCAGGTTGTCAATTTAACGGCATAAGTACTAATAAGCATGGTGTAACAAAATGACCAACTTTTCCAAAACACTATTCTATTTATCAGCAGGGGCGAACAAAAGTTAACACGCGTTAAATGCACCAAAATCACTATTTGTTACATACAAACAAACGGACAGACGAACCGACTGTTAACATGAACATTAACGCATACAATGGGAACAATTCAATACAATAAGTCGCCCGTGCTAGTTCTATTGTTTAGTTACGAAAAACCATTAAAAATTATTATCCAGGCTAATAGATAAAAAATATTTTGAGAATATATCAGAACGCAATACTCAGAATTGAGGAATTGTTGCTCATTTTGTTTATGTATAGTTAATGTGTAATTGTTTGGCCGTTTATACTGCGTGAAACAGGTACATTAATAGGTATGTTTGTAAAATCAATAATTGTTTGTATTGATTTTTAATAAACTAATACAATCAAGAAAACTTAACTTGGGTATATTGTATTCTACTTCTCTCTCTCTAATTATAACCCCTTAGGAACTGAACTGAAAAGGCATGGAGTCAATCCTGGCCGGAACGCATGCACCACTTAGGCAGTTTTCTAACCTAATATGCATATTGTTATAATTACCATGTACTAACAATGGTGAAGGAAAACATCGTGATGCAACCTGCACATCGAAGTAACCGAGGTGTCAAACCTGCCAAGCCGCCTTGGAAAAGCGTGGCGGTTATACTGTCCATTCCCCCTATAATGGGAAGCCCGAGCCCTGCTGCGGCAGAGGGACATTCATGTGCTGTTATTATTTATAATCCCTTAAAACTGTAGGTCTTATTCATATTGAGTTAGATCAGTTAGAGTAAGTTTCCCCCAGGGGGCGCCCCCCGCGGTCCCCCCCCCCTCCGACCGCGGTTGGCGCACGGGTAAGCGACCCCGGTGCCCCGAGCGACCACTGTCACATTTCCCCCATTCTCTCCGTGACACTGGTGTCCCACCTACGTTCCTATCCTTAAAATCGTTCCCGTGTGTCCCTCCTTCCCAAACACCCACCTACCTTTTGATTGAAGGGCCACTCGCACCTCTCCGTTCAGCGGAGAGGCTCTTCCGCGATGTGGCAGCGACGGGTCCGGCGTTCAGGGCGTTGGCCAATCACCGGGCAGACGACGGAGTGGGCCTAAGGGCGGTCCGCCCCTTATCTAATCTCGTCACCGTCGCGCGATGTGGGGTGTGGTGGCGGCGGTTTCACCTGACCGCACCCGCACCGCGGCAGAAGAAAATCATTCAGACGAAAACGGGTGGAGGATTCGATCTGCCCGCCCTTAGAGCAGACTGTTTTCCCCACCCACCCGAAGCTAAGTCGGCGTGCTTGGAGCTGTATGCCGGGCGGGCTATCCCGGCTGCAAGCGCCCTGTGGGCGGCGTGTGGGTTGTTCGTAAACGGCGGACTTCACGCACGCCGCTCACAGACTTTTAGTTTTAAGTCACTCAGATGGTCTCCCGTAAAGGAGACAATTTTAGTTTTAATAACCTCGTAAGAGGTTCGAAAACAATATGGAAGCACAAACGCAAGAAAAACTACCCCAGGCGAGTCGATCTGCCGCCCAAAAAAAAAAGGCAGGCGAATCTCGCTCCGATGCCGGTACCTTTGGTAAGGACAGAAGTCTCCCATCGTATTCTGGGGGGGAGACGCCTTTGCGCTCTAGACACTGGACTTTGTCCAAAGAGAAGGTGCCCGAGATGGGCGGAGAAGTAACTTTCGCGCGGAGCAGCAGCAGAATGAGTGGCCGCACTTCTGCTGCTAGTGGCGCCATAAGCGGCAACCAGAGCGGGGCCTTGAGTGGAGCTGTCGCAGAGTCGTCCGACAGTAACCTCTCGATGTTCTCCATTCGGTCCCGCTCTCGGTCGAAGTCGAGATCGCGTTCACGATCACCGACGCGCTCACGCTCGGAATCGGGACCCGGCATACGTACGGAGCCGGAAGCCGGGCTCTCGCAAGTGTCGAGCTGGCGCATCCAAAAGAAACGTAGGAGACCCGCTCCATACCGGGGCCCCCAGAGGATTTCGTGGGTATCCAGTGACGAGGAGACATTGGCCTCAAAATCCTCCCGTAAGGTTTCTCCACCTTCTACGGGAGTTACAGAAGAGTCGGCCAGTTTGGCACGAGCCAGGGAGGCCGTGGCCCAGACCGGCCGCCGGGATCTTGAACAAGATCACGAGGAAAGCACCGTCGAGCTGATTAGAGCTGCCGAAGAGGCGCGTATCGCTCGACGGGCTCCGGAGCTCCTCGGCCAGTCGGGTCCCGGACCAGATAAAATGGGAGCTAGAACCACTCAAGCCGTCGAAACCGACGTGAAGAACGCCCTCGGCGTAATCCGCCACGTTGCAAAGGTCCCTAGAGGATTGAAAGGGACCTTTGTCAAATCCCTCAATGACTCGGTCGCGATTATCAGCGACGCGTTCGAAGTACTTCGAAATCGCACCGAGTCAGAGGAAGTTCGACGGCTTGAGGCGGCAAATCGGCGCCTGGAAGCCGAGGTGAAAGCCGTGAGAGCGGAGATGGCCAGCCTTCGGGCTGAATTCACCAAAGCCCGTCCCACTCTCGTGCCCCAGCCCAGAGCACGGCAACAGGCGCCCCCACCACCCCCACCACCGCTACCACAGCCTGCTGCGGGAGGGCGGTTCAAAGACGAGGAAGAGCTTCTGCGCCATCTAACCCTCTCATTAGGGGCTATGATGGACGCGAAGCTCGCTGCACTTAACGATCGTCTCCTTCCAGAGACACGAGTCCGCCCACCGCTGGCAGCAGACATTCGACGGGTGAACACACAGCCGCCCGCTACGTCTGGAAGAAGAGAGGCCGGTCTTCCTTCGAAGGAATTCCCTCCATTGCCTGTTCCCAAACGAAGGAAAGGCTCCGGACAGACGAATTTGCCGGGACAGAGTACCCCTCAAACACCAAGAGACGTGGAATCTGGAGCGGCCATTCCAGGACCATCTCAAAGATTGGAGGAAGGTTGGTCGGTGGTCGCTCGAAAACCTAAAAAGAAGAAGCCACCGACCCAACCAGAAGCACGACGATCTTCCCAGCCTAACGCGAGGCCAAGGCCGCCGGCGCCTAAGGCGAAAAAGGGTCCGCGTATGCGGGTGCCCAATACGACCGCGGTCATACTCACTTTACTACCCGCGGCCGTGGAGAAGGGTACCAGCTACGCGGCCGTTATGGAAAAGGCAAAAGCTAATATTAAGCTCGGCGACCTTGGCATCGCCGGAGTAAAATTGAAGTCAGCGCGGACGGGGGCCCGTATGCTCCTTCTCCCTGGGAAAGCTAGCGGGGAGAAGGCTGATGCCCTCGCCGCGCGATTGAAGGAAGTTTTACCTCAGGACGAGGTAAAGGTGTCCAGGCCCGAGAGATGTCTCAACGTGCGGATCTCGGGTCTGGACGATTTTACCACAGTGGAAGAAGTGATTGCCGCCGTCGCCCGGGTCACGGATGTCGCCGCTGGGCGTTTTAATTCCAGCGCCATACGTCTGGGGCCGGACAAGCTAGGCTATGTCATCGTCGCCTGCCCAATGTCGGCGGCAATCAAATGAAAGAAAGAAAGAGAGTAATGGTGGGGTGGGCCTCGGCGGACGTCAAAGTTCTGCCGGGCCGGTCTGAGAGGTGCTGGCGCTGCCTTGTGGCAGGACACGTGGCCTGCACCTGTCCCTCCCCTGTCGATCGCAGCAAAGACTGCTACCGCTGCGGTCAGCCTGGTCACCCTGCCGCCACATGTCAAAACACACCGCACTGCAGCATCTGTAGTGCGGCGGGCCGTGCGGCAGGACACTGGATGTGCAGGGGAGTGCCGGCTGCGCGTAAAAGCGCAGGCCCCCCCACCGCCCAGAAAACGCCTGCCAAGGACAAAAACAAGTCGCAGCAGTCGAAAAAAGGCCAGAAGAAGAAAAAGAAGAAGAAGAATGGTCCCACTGCTGCGGCAAATGTCACACCGATGCCGCCACCAGCTACACAGCCGCCGTTGCCGCAGCGCCCTTCTAAGAGGCCGCCGCCGTCGCCGATGTCGGAGCCTGGGACCACTAGGATGGAGGAATAAACAGTCGTTCTAATGGCTCTCCTAGTGGTCCAAGGCAACCTGAACCACTGCGCCGCTGCACAAGACCTGTTAGTGCAGAGCATGGCGCAGTGGAATATACAATTCGCAGTGGTCGCCGAGCCTTATTACGTCCCCCCCCGTTCTGACTGGGCGGGAGACCTGGATGGCTTGGTGGCCATTATTGTCCGGACCGCCGCTGCATGCCCTCCCCTAGCCGGTTTGGTAAGGGGACGGGGCTACGTGGCGGCAACGATCGGGGAGATAGTAGTCGTTGGTGGCTACTTCTCCCCAAACAGAAGTCTCGCCGATTTCGAGGGCTGGATTGAGGAAGTGGGCACAGTGGTGGCCCGCAGCCGGCCTCGCCCCGTGCTCGTGCTCGGGGACTTCAACGCAAAATCCGTGGCTTGGGGATCCCCGAGTACGTGCCCGCGTGGTGAGGCACTGGAAGAATGGGCCATCGAAAAGGGTCTCGTAGTCCTTAACCGGGGCTCCATACACACGTGTGTGCGCTGGCGGGGTGGCTCAATAGTGGATGTCACATTTGCCAGCCCTGAACTGGCGCGCCGTGTGCGAGACTGGAGGGTCGTCACAGAGGTGGAGACGCTCTCCGATCACCGTTATATACGGTTCAGCGTCTCTAACCGAAATCCGGACCCCCCGTCCCGAGAGTCCCCGGCAGGTGACTGTCCGCGCTGGGCATTGCAAAAGTTGGATCGGGAGCTGTTCAAGGAGGCCCTGATCGTCGCCACCTGGGCATCAGGGCCCGAAGTGAACGCTCCTGACGTGAATGTAGAGCAGGAGGCAGAAAACCTACGGTCGCTCGTCACTGGCGTCTGTGATGCGGCGATGCCGAGGAGGGGCAGATTCCAGCCCCTCCAAAAGGTGTACTGGTGGAACCCCGTACTGGAGGGGCTAAGGCGCGCGTGCAATAGCGCGCGCCGCCAGTACACCCGCCACAGAAGACGGCGTCGTCGCGCAGCGGACGCAGCGACCGTAGAGGCTCAGCTGTACGAAGGGTACAGAAGCGCCAGAAGAACACTTAGGATTGAAATCCGAAACGCAAAGAACGTAGCCTGGGGGGAGCTCCTGGATAGTCTCAACCAGGATCCTTGGGGGCGCCCTTTCAAGATGGCACGGAACAAACTCCGTGCCTGGGCGCCCCCACTCACCGAGTCTCTCCCCAGGGACGTCGTTCACGACGTTGTTGGCGCTCTGTTCCCTTCACAGGCTGAGCACACGCCTCCTGCTATGGCACCGCCAGAGGCGGAGCCCAGCGCGGAAAGAGACCCTGTGCCCACTGTGGACCGGGTAGAGCTGGGGGTGGCTATGCTACGGCTTAAGGCCAAGAACGCCGCCCCTGGACTTGACGGCATACCAGGGCGTGCGTGGGTTCTGTCCTACGACGCCCTGGAGCCCCGACTGATGGGGCTTTTCAGCGCATGCTTAGAGCAGGGCCAGTTTCCACAGCGGTGGAAGACAGGAAAGCTGGTCCTGCTGCGGAAGGAGGGGCGCCCTGCGGACTCGCCGTCCGCCTACCGGCCCATTGTGCTGCTGGACGAGGTAGGAAAGCTCTTTGAGCGTGTCATCGTCCACCGCCTCGTCCAGCACCTAACGACGACGGGGCCGGATCTGGCGGACAACCAGTTTGGTTTTCGCACGGGGCGCTCCACGATCGACGCGATCATGCGCTTGAGAAGCCTGGCGGAGGACGCAGTCTCCCAGGGTGAGGTCTTGTTGGCGGTGAGTTTGGACATCGCCAACGCGTTCAATTCCTTGCCCTGGGCATGCATCATGGAGGCACTCCGATATTTCGGGGTGCCGACCTACCTCCGCCGAATAGTCGGGGCATATTTAAATAGTCGAGCCGTCACATACCCGGTCCACGAGGGTTGGAATCGGCGAGCAATGGTGTGCGGTGTTCCACAGGGGTCGGTTCTGGGTCCCCTCCTGTGGAACATCGCATACGACTGGACTTTGAGGTGTCGGGTCCTCCCGGGCGTCAGCGTCGTATGTTACGCAGACGACACGCTGATCGCCGCGCGCGGGAGGACCCATAGGCAGGCGTGTCTTTTAGGCACGGCTGGGGTGTCAACGATAGTAGGCAGGATCCGGCGTCTTGGTCTGGAGGTGGCGTTGCAGAAGACCGAGGCCGTGATGTTTCACGGTCCTCGTAACCGCCCACCTCCAGACAGTAGCATCGTTGTAGGAGGCATCCGCATCGGCATCGGGCAGACCATGAAGTATCTGGGATTGGTCCTCGATGGCCGATGGGATTTTTCGGCACACTTTCGGCAGCTGCTCCCCAGACTCAAGGGGGCAGCCAGTGCGCTGTCGCGCTTGCTCCCAAATGTCGGGGGGCCTAACGCCACGTGCCGAAAACTCTTCGAAGGCATCGTACGTTCGATGGCCCTGTATGGGGCCCCGATTTGGTCGGACCGCCTGACGGCCAAAAAAGCGGCGCTGTTGCGTCAAGCGCAACGCATATTGGCCGTCAGAGCAATAAGAGGATACCGAACGGTGTCCTTCGAAGTGGCCTCGCTACTCGCCGGATCCCCCCCATGGGACCTGGAAGCCAGGGTCCTGGCGTCACTGTACGTGTGGCGCAAAGATGCCCTGGCCAGGGGCACCAGACCCGCGCCTCGCGAGATCGAGGCGTGCAAGTCGGAGCTCCGCCAGGTAGCCGTGGGGGTCTGGGAAGATCGCCTACGACGCCCCAGCGCGGGCCCCGCCACCATTGAGGCGGTGCGGCCCGTCCTGCAAGATTGGCTTGAACGAAGTCACGGCACCCTGACCTTCAGGCTGACACAGGTCCTGACGGGGCATGGTTGCTTCGGAAGGTACCTGTGTCGCATCGGCCGCGAGGCAACGTCAGGGTGCCATCACTGTGACACGGGCGACGAGGACACGGCGCTGCACACACTCCAGGAGTGTCCAGCGTGGACAGAGCAGCGCCGAGAACTCGTCGCCCATACCGGATTTGACACCTCGCTCCCGGCCGTGGTACGTACCATGGTCGGGAGCTCCACCGGATGGGACGCCGTCTCCTCCTTCTGCGAGCAAGTCATGTTTGCGAAGGAGGAGGCGGAACGGGAGCGTGAGCGTAATTCCCTGCTCCGCTCCCGACAAAGGAGGACGCGTCGGCGCCGGAGGTCTGATCTAGACCTTCGGCCACCGTAAGCGGGCGGCGCGGGTGGGGCCTCTAGGGGTATAGAGGTTCTCACTCACCCGCACATGCCGTCGAGATGAGAGCGCGAGTGTTCCGCGCGCGCTCATCTCTCTTCCCGTGGGGCGCGTCACAAACCGCCCCACGCCGAAAAGACCCAGTCGTCGCCGGGGGAGTAGCTCCCCCGGCATTGGAAGAGGCCCAGTGAGCGGGGCCCACGCCTGTCAGGGCAGCGGAGTTGGGAAAACCGCATACACGTAGCCCTGGCATAAGGCGCAGGACGGAACACCCAGGGGTTTTAGTGGGTATCCCTAAGTGGGGAGTGGCAATAGCGTGGCACCGGTTCTGACCGGGCACGCTAGTGCCACCCCCGATCTGGCGAATCCCACACTGTCTCACCGGGTCGCGAGCATCCCCCAGGCTTCTGTGCCTGTCGCGGCTTAGTCCTCAATCGGATTTCCCCTGGCCAAAAAAAAAAAAAAAAAAAAAAAAAAAAAAAAAAAAAAAAAAAAAAAAAAAAAAAAAAGTTAGAGTAAGTTTCTAAGCATCTTTGAGAATTAAAAAAAAATCTAAAATCGGCAGACAGATACACATTTTATTTTATTTTACAATATTTGGATGACTATCAGCTATTCATAATTATTATAATAACACAGTGAGCTATTAACAAGTCACTACACACATGTTGTATATCCTCAAATTGAGCAAGTTACGCTTGTCTAATGGGTAATATACAACGGACTACTCGGGGGCCGATCCCAGACACTCAGACCATAGTAAATAGCGGAGAAAATACGTTTCCGAAATTTACTATACCAGAAATCGAACCCGGAGCCTTAGCCTTAGCCAACCACAGAGGTCGTCAAATTCTACAAAGTTAATTTAAGTCAATATGAATAAGACCGTATAAGTATACGTAGACCCTTTTATTACGCGAAGAGTCGATGAGTCGTTTCGATAACTGTTTGTGGAGGCTCAAGGCTTCAGGGCCTCAGGCCTCATAAGGAAACGGCACAAATAAATATATTGCGTCTATATTTATCAAGGCCGATTTTTCAATCACTGAATAAAATTTATTAATAGAACTAGCTGACCCGGCAAACGTTGTTTTGCCATATAAACGATAACTTATGCCCGCGCCTTTGCCCGTGTGGTGCGGTTTTTTAACTATCCCACGGGAACTCTTTAATTTTTCGGGATCAAAAGTATCCTATATGTTGACCAGGGATATAAGCTACCACCATACAAAATTTCATGTAAATCGGTCCACTCGTTTCGGAGATTAGCCGGTACAAACAGACAGACAAACAGAGAAACATGAAATTTAAAAAAAACAAAATTAGTTTTATATCACTTCTTACATCCCCCTGACTCGGTTTTTTTGCATTTTTTTTAATTGTACAGAAATTCGACCTCTATAATTTTATTATAAGTATAGATAAGTATAAAATGGAAAAAAGTCGATTTCTTGAATAAAACAGTTGCGTGAATGATTTTTGTATTCACTCAGCTTATAATTTATTCGACTTTCATCTGATGTTTCAAAAATCTGTCCTTATTTAAGTGAGTATTGTAGTTTCAGTTTGTATATTCTCTATAACGACGTACAATAAAGATTTAGCTGTGTATTTATTAGACATTTTTTTATTATATATATTTTTATATTGTAACAAGATTTCACATTTTTACTTCACCAAACTGCAATTTAGTTTGTCGGCAAGATTCTCGTAGATTATAATAATTTTTAAAGTACTAAGAAATTTGCATAAATTCTAATCGACTTAGTTATTCTGTGACAATATTATGATCTAGGTTTCGTCTGCGACTTCGTTCACGTTGGATGAAATATGCTATTATACGAGTCCTAATAACATGAAAATATTCCCGGGAAAAAGCTCTGGGGATTCCCGGGATACATAGTATTCCAAATTACAAAATCCGATTTTTCAACCGGGCCACTTTAAACCTCTCCTAAGAAAATTCTCGGGAAATAAAGTACCGCAGATTTTAAGGCGCAAATATTCTACCGATTAGTGAAAACCGCATCAAAATCGGCTCCGTAGTTTTTACGTGAATCCCAAACAAACAGACAAATATTAAAAATCTAAAAAACTATACCAAAACAACATACAAGTTTTATTGTGTATAAAAAACTTGTCACCTTTCAAATTTATTTAATATCTACCATAAATTATGAATACTTTATTAGTTTAAGATTCGTCCTACCGTTTTTACGGACGTGCCAACCCTTCGGTGTTAATTTAAACAATAATCGATTTAAGTTGCTTTTTTTAAATATATTAAAAGGGAACAAAAAGTTTATGGATGAATTTCCTTATACACGTTTTGTTTGTGTACTACCCTTTAATTTTTCCAGCAAGAAAAATTACATTACAGAATATTTCTAATTTGGGCCTTATCCCTTTGCAATAAAGTAGGCGTATAAAAATCCCAACAGCATAGATAAGATTGTAAATTAAGTGCAGTGTTCACATGATTGACATTTTACGGTTTTACACCAAAAAGTAATTTATAGGTTTTTATTTTTATATTCATTCGCGGAACGGTTGTTTCCGTCGTAAAACTCTTTAACGTGAAACGTAGGTGTTTTCATAATGGATTTTGTTAATTGTACTTAAAAATAAGGCGACAGATGACCAAGTTTTGAATGTGGTGTTTTATTGTGGGCAATCACATTCTTCGATAACAGAAGCAGGCACATCTTTTGTTGTTTGGAAGCAGTTAATTTTTTTTTGCTTATCTGGTCTGGCAACAACAAGCATTTCATATAGAAATAATAATAATTGGCAGACGAACACACATATTGTACATCCCTAAGCTAAGCAAGTTACGCTTGTGTTATGTACATACTATATAACAAATCACTCTGGGATCGATTACAGACACCCAGGCCATCGAAAATAATATGAAACAATACTTTTGTTGTAATTCCCGGATGAAAAGCCGATTTAAAAAAAATATCTCGAGTTTTTGAAATTTGTCTATAATCATTTTTTCAGAATATGTATGTGTTTTACAATCCTTTCTAATTTTGAATTTTTCAATTTTTTGAAGTGGCGGAATAGTGTCAAAGAAAATAAAAACTTTTTTTCCATAACCTTGTGTTCTATTGAACTGATATTCTTTTGATTTTTAACTCAGAACACATACCTCTTTGAAACGACTTTAAAATAACAACTTACTTTACTTTTATTCAAAACTAATATATTATAATTCATAAATTCAACAAGGTTATGAATAATTGTTTGTTTTTAATGTATTAGATAGAAATTACTGATTCTAAAATCAATTTCCAATTCTGTAAACACTATGTAGTGCTTCAATATGAATGTACCTACTACCATTAAAACTTAACTAACTGTTGCAGCTTAGCGACCCAAAATGAGTCCTGGCCTTTGAAACGAGAATAGTCCACTCCTTTCTGTTCAGCAGTTTTCCTACCAGTCATAGGCTTGAAACTCGCTCAGATCAGCCTCCATACTCCATACTCCACCGATATCTGGGCCGATCAACTCGTCGCCGTCCCGTTGGTCTGCACATATAGGCTCTTTTCACCGCGTGAAAGGTACCCTTTCTATGTAGATAATAAAATTCTAATTAGTAAAGACAGGCACATCAGCTTTTTTAGATTTGATACGAGGTAAATAGGTACATAAGTAATTAAAACCTATCTTAAGAAAATGTCTTGTATCTGTTCCCTTAACAGCTTCTCTTTACATTTGACTGCAATATAAAAGTATATATAACTAGCTGTACCCTCAGACGTTGTCCTGCCTTTAAAAAAGAATTCCTAAATTCAGGTACCAGACCGCAGCGCCATCTACCTGGTTCAAATTTAAATCTAAATCATCCCACTAGAAAATTATAAAAATACTAATATCGCTATTAAAAAATAGGGGCTGATCGTAGAGGGTTGAAAATTTAGGATTGTATGTATTCCCCCAGGGGGTGCCGCCCTGGACTCCCCTCCGTCCAGGAAGCGGTACAAGGGGATGCGTCCCCGGGGCCCCGAGCGGCCTCTGTCACATTCCCCCCTTCACTCCGTGACAGTGGTGTCCCACCTTTCTGCCTCCTCATCCTAAAAGCCTTCCCTTCCTCCCAAACCTCCTCCCAAAACACTCTTCCCTTCCGAAGTTAGGTGGCCTCCCCCGACTCCGACCGCTGACGCTGCTGTAAGCGCGAGGCGGCGGGGAAAAGGGGAGGAAGTAGAGGGAGGGGTGAAGGCGCAGGAGCAATCCTCGCAGCCTCCCCCTCCCCCACCGAAGGAGGATAGCGCCCGTGACTTCTGGCAGCCACGAGCGGGCGGCAGCGGGCGTCGAGGTCTGGGGGATCAGAAAGACCTCCGCCCGCACTAATGCCGCGAGAGGGCGCGAGAGGCAGCCGCGCGCCCCTCTCAGGGCCGGGGAAACGTCATTCCCCGGCCCGCACACAGGAGAGGCCGCCTCTGTTTACGAGGCGGCCAGCCGCTGCCGGGGTTGCGGGGTAAGCTTGCGCATGTACCGTGACCCCGACGCTAGGCGGAAGAAGGCTCCCATGAGGTTTTAGTGGGTATACCGGCACCGGTCGTACTGATTAATCGGCGTCGGGGAGCCCCACATACCGGCCGCGCATGATCCCCCGTGCGGCTGACGATGCGACAACGCATTTCCTCATATAAAAAAAAGACCTACCCAATATGCACACAAAATTTCATGAGAATCGGTCAAGCTGTTTCAGAGGAGCATGGTAATGAACATTATGGATACGAGAATTTTATATATAAGACATTTTATATATACTATCTGTATAAATAAAATGAATGTTTGTATGCTTGTCCACTAAGCGTTCTTAAGCATTGATCAGATTGTGATGAAACCTTAATAGGATAGTCTGAGGACGTCTGCGACGGTTTTTGGCCCAAAAAGCAGAAATATGCATTATACATACAACCTTTAAGTACATTATCAAAGCATACAACCAATCATGTTTTTTTACTTTACGTGGCATTGAAACGCATACCGGGTGCAGCTAGTATATTTAAATACCTATCTAAATGTTGATTAGCCATTATCTATTTTTATTATAATTCAATGATCACAGTAATCTTTGATAAAAATTAAAGCTAGGATATTTATATGAAAAATTTATCAATTTATTCTTTGTATATTTTTTAATTGATTTTACTATTAATTTTTATTGCTTGTGTGATTTGTTAAAATATGTAGACTTAAACATAGCTAGGTATAGCTAAAATAATATAAATAGTTAACAGTTGGCGAACTACTTAAGTGCATATTAGAAACTAATTGTTTTTCAATGTTATTGATTACAAAATTAAAAATTGATTTATTTTTAATTGTTTGTTTTGATAAAAATATAAGTGATTTAAGTTTATTAGCAGTTAGCATTTTATATATTAACTAGGGCAAAATGTGAAGACGACGGAAGCGCATTACAGGAGTGGAAGTGGCATTACCCGAGTGCCAGGAAATGTTAACTAAAAGTTCGATTGAAGGACCTTGTGCACTAATCCACTTCTGTTGCCTGCATTACAGCAGCAGAGGTCATAAACTACGTTCGGAGAATCGCATTGTAAAATTAAAAGTGTACTGTGTGTCTCTCTCTCTCTCTCTTTCTCTCTCTCTCTCTCTCTCTCTCTCTCTGTGTGTGTATGTATGTGGGTGTGTTTAGAGTACTGGTACTTGCTAAATTCTTAAGACGAATCTGCGAAAGTGTCTACTTTAGCCACCTGATGCTTTCTACAAAACTACTGAATATGTAGCGCATTTCACCACTTAGTCCAGAGTTAGTCGGACTCGCAGTCCACTTCGTCAGCTAATTACTTCATAGTATTAAAAACACACACAAGATAACACCATACATTACAATAATTTTTCTCTCAATTTTAATATCAGATAAACTTGCCTGATTACATGTTTTATGGAATGAAAAATACAAATCTAAAACAGAGCAATTTTATAATCACTTTCGCCATCAAGATATTGAAATGAACTTTCTCGACACAGCTAAAAATAAATAAAAATTCCTGCACCCTAAAGCCACTAAATAAGCCACTTGAAGTAGCATCATGTCCCATCATTACACGATTACTTAAAAGCTTGGTTCCAACTGCTTGCAAAAGGCGTTATATTAGTTATCATGATAAGACAACGCAGAGGTAATTGTAATGCTTTATATTTTATATTATTTTAGTAATTAAGAACAATAAGGAACTTTAATTAAAACATATAAAACGCAATTTATGGAAAATTATATAAAACCATTTCTGAATATTTAATATTTGTAAAAAATCTAATATGTGTTCTCTGCAACAGTTTTCATTTAAAATATTTTTTGTTAGATACTTAATACTGATTAATTAGTTAAAGTAAGACAATTCGAATAATATTCATTATTGTTCAGGATTTCGGTAATTTGTATATCTTTGTCTTCATGTAACATTCGTAATATTATTGGTGAGAGTCGTAAGTCACAGATTTGACGGAAGTAAAATCTTAATCTTACATACATACATATTACATACATACATAACTTCACGCCAGGTCCCTTGCGCGGTAGGCAGGAATCTTATGTAAAATTTATATATTCAAGAATATGCTAATGCGCGAGCGAGATAGCAACTCCAAACAGGTAACACCTTAAGAGCTTTCAGTTAAGTGTTTTAATTTATTTTACTTCCTTTCTATGCTCTATATTTTTATTTACTTCGAATATTAAAACACTTCTATGTGTCACTAAAAAAATGGAAAGAAAAATAAAGTAAAAAAAAATACATTTAAAAAAACATCTATGATGTAGGTTTCTCCTAAAATTTCTTTCAGTCAGTACGTTTTTATTTAGTTATTTAAATGACATTCGGTTGCCTGAGCTAATATGAATTGTCGAAGTTGTTGTTGAAGTGTTGTTATGAATAATAGACTTAACTTTAAATCGCTTTATGTAAGCAATTTTAGAAACAGTCTAGTGGAAGACTTCATCTATGTCGTACAAAACTACATCGTGATTATCTCTAAATCTTTACTACAAAAAATACATGTATTCCTCACACAGTGGTCATAAAACATAATATTTCGCCGTTCATGAGCGTACGGACAGACGCTTTACTTTAAAATCTTCAAAAGCAACACATGCCAAGTGACATCTCGCCATAACGCCCCTTTATCTTGCAACCACACTTACGATGTTCGATAAAATGTACACTTAGAACTATTAAAAGTGAGAAAGAAGTGAAAGAGCTCTTAGCCCAATACCTTTCAGCTGCTGGAGCGCTGTTATCTTGCGCTAGATGGAGTGATATATTTTTTCATATTCATAAAGTTTAAATATTTGAGATTATAAAATCTTAAACCAGCTTTTTTATAGTATGAGTTCAGCAGGCAGTTCGACAGAATATCTGATGAAAAGCGGCTACTATCGCCTATGGACATTTGAAACACCAAAGTCATGTACTGCCGCTTTGTAAAAGGAGATATTTTTAGTTGTATCATTAAAGGTCGGTCATGTATTTTACAGGACTAATGGCTAATAGAGCAGATGAGTCCCGGAGTGGAGACCGCGTCTCGGTAAATGTAGCGTTGGACGTCTTCCAGCCTTATGTATTGACGACCGGTAAGGTGGCCGGTGCGCGCTGAATAACGAAAGCGGACGATCGGGATGTCTGGCACCGACTTGGTGAGGTCTACGTCCAGCAGTGGACTACGATTGACCGATATTTTGAATTAACTCTCTATAATTCTAAGGGTGTATATAAGTCCCATGAAATGGAGCTTCAATACTTAGCAGCAGCTTTATTCAGCTACCCATTACCAACCACTTCATTATATAACACCACTTGGTAGAGTACTAAGATAACAGTGAAAAGGTTCACAGGGTAGGTGTGGAGTTTTTGTCAGAAAATATTTTTAACATCAACATGTCGGAGGGTACTTAAAGATAAGCATGATGCAAAGTTTCTTGAAAAGGTCACTAATTTGTATACGTCAAACATAAGTTGGGGAACTAATATGCGAAAAGATTGCATATCTCCATAACACCGAATTACGCCTTGTATTTTTTTGATACTGCGACACATTTTTTGAAAAAAAGATGTGTAAGAGCGTCCTCTATACTACAGTCACAGTAATACATAATTAGTGTTATCATAAAACATAAAAGTTCCATGAAAACCAGTTTCCTTTCTTAGTTGAGTCTTTCACCATACAGTGTATAGTATGATGAATATGTTCGCTTACTCTCTCATCACTTCTGAATATTTAGAATTTAAAAGTATGAGATTTACTTTGATGAAAATTTGTCGAGGATTTCGGCTTTAGTAGAAGTTGAAGATTGTCAAATGAAATGCCATTGTTTATCTACAAAATCAGCAATAAATTATTTGAACCATTATATACAATTACTAGCTGTCCCGGCAGATGTTGTCCTGCCCGGAAAAGCTTCAATCCATATGCCGACGCAGCGCCACCTGCTTGACAGTACTTGGACATTGAATCATTACTTTATTTTACCAAAATAAAAGAATTTTTCTAAAATAAAAGTTGCCTAAGTTACTCCTTAATGCATCAGCTACCTGCCAATAAAAATATCGTCCAGCTATTTCAGAGATTAGCCGGAACAAGCGGACAGACAGACAGAGAGACAAAAAATGTAAAAACTGTTATTTTGGTGTATGTACCGTATATATATTCATATGCATGTAGTAAAAAGCGATTATTTCAATATTACAAACAGACACTCCAATTTTATTTATATGTATGTAATGTATGTATAGATAGATACCTTAATTTCTACGCAACGAGTTTTCTTAATAGTAGTTTGTTACACGAGAGGTGAAGAGTACATATTTAGGCACGATATGGTTTGGCGAACGAGCGTCGCGAAGGCACTAACAATTCCAATGCTTAAATAGGCCTTTCACCTGAGGTTAACTCGTTGCTTTTCATTTCGAATATTAGGAAAGTAAATAAAAACTAATTAGTTAGACAAACAACGAATTATCTAATAAAATCTGGTGTTCAATCCATATCTAAATCACAAAACGTCATCACGTACGTCACATGTGCAATGTTGAGTTTTTTTGTCACTGATGATAGTAAATGCTTAGCTCAAATGTATGTAAATCACTACATAGTATAAAACAAAGTCGCCTTTTCTGTCCCTATATCCCTATGTGCGCTTAAATCTTTAAAACTAACAACGAATTTTGATGTGGTTTTTTCCAATAGATAGAGTGATTCAAGAGGAAGGTTTATATGTATAATACATGCATCATATACTAAGGCAGCATTGCTAATTTTAGAGGTTTGCACCCGTGCGAAGCCAGGGCGGGTCGCTAGTAATGTTATAAAGAATAAATTAAATAATTTGTGCCCCAATTTAACAGTGGTTGTAAAATGTTGCAACATGAGTCGCGTCGCATGTATTATCTATGGTTCGCATATATTTCTAAATTTTTTGATAGCAGGAAGAATCACTTCCCAGGGACTTTACTTTTACGAGCATTTAAAAAAGAAAAAAAATATTTTTCTATAAAACAATTGCTTACATTTTTAAATTTATTGTATCCCGCGGGAATATCAAGTCAAGCGTGGACGAAGTCACGAGTATATCCTAGTAGGACATAAGTTCCTGCCGAGCTCATTGACATATCCCCAGCGCTTTTTAATTAAATGCCTATGATATACATAACCCGATGGGCAAAAAGATGGAAGGAAGTACTTGACGATTGCATTAGTCTTATGTTTTCAATAAAAATGGATGCAATTCGTAAAAATATAAACTAAATTCTCGTTTCTATGCCATTAAACTTTGCTTCCAATAACACTGAAATATGACATAATTCTTCAAGCGAACAATTCATTACGAGACAGCTAAGTGGTCTCGTGTTAAAAATGTTCACGATAATGCAGCAATTTAGTTAATTGATCAAATTTAAAGAAACAATTATAAATGACTAATCGGTGTCACATATGATTGATTCATTTGTAAAATTATATCTTATCTATAATACAATGATGTAGGTCAGGTGTGCGGGGAAAGCGTGGTGGGTATCGTGTAATGAAATTAAAGATTATTTGGTTTTAAATCAAACAAGCTTAATAAATAGAGACATAGATAGTGAAACAACTGGTCTACAAATCTAGTCACTTATGGTCGATTCCTACATCTTACTAGTCATTCACTTGCCCTACCATCGGTTGAATTTTACATTCCTTGTACAAATCTTAAATTTTGACCGATAGTGATGCGAATGAACACTCGGTAAGATATAGGAACCGGCCATTAGTCGACTACCCATGTCATATTTTTCTTATAGAAGAGATCGCTTAAAAGCGATAAGGCCGCCCATTGTTCCTGACTTTATATGAAATTATTGTTATGAGTGTGGGGCTCGAATTAAAATGCCATTGAAATTACTATAGAATTTATTAGAACTATACAAACATGTATAACACAGGTACAAATATAACTGGACGCAACCAGTACAAACTGCACGATTCAATAACACGCGCAAAGTCCGTCACTATATCGCTTATGTACGTCTGCTCGTATCGTAATCTTCGCTTGACTGCCGATCTCTCTATTGGGCCATTGTCCATTGTCCCACTACTGGGCTCAGACCTCGCATTCATAGGGAAAATAACGGTATACTCGCCACGCTTGTCCAGGGCAGATAGGGGGATTTGACACATCGGTTATCTCGATTTGAAGTATTTATCACAATGTTTTATTTCACTGTGTGTACGTGGTAATTGTATTATAAACTAGCCAATAATCAATAAATAAAGAACGTTGATTTCTGAACGATAGGACGAACATCAAATGTTTGACAGGACGGAATATTTAATATATTCCAAGCATTTTTTACATATTTACTGACCGTTTAAACCTACCCTGGACTTCCATAAATAATTCATGACCAAAATTAGCCAAATCACTCCAGCAGTTCTCGAGTTTTAGCGACACTAACGGACAGCAATTGAATTTTATATATATAGATTAATCAAAACTATTTATTTTATATGTAATATACAGCTTTAGAGCAACGGACGGATATGACACTGACACAACGCATGGTTCTGTTGTTTTGCCAAGAAGTACTTTCATAAGTTTTCATTACTTGTACATACATAACAAATAAATTACTGCGCTTAAAACCGTTAAAACGTAGTTTTATTAAGTACTGTAATTATGTAGTTTTTGTAATCGTTTATTTTGGTGAGCACTAAAGTGTTATCTGTCTATCTATGGTTCTTTTTCGACAAAATGGCTACGGTGCTCTAAAAAAGTGTGTGCGTGTACTAATGTACACACGTAAGAAGTGAAACTTCTTTATGACCTTATTTTTCGAAAAATGATCTACTATATGCAACTTTACAGAAATTGGTGAAATAAATAAATCCCGTACCACGGTCGAATCGACGAAGAAAAAAGTGGCGCGTAACCGAAAAATGTGACGGTGAATTTTTTTCCAAAGCCGATAAAGAAGTTTCACTTCAAAAAATTACATGTAACATAATCTAGTATATAGTAGGTTATTAATCACAATTGGAATCGCTGGCAACCCAATGATACCATGCTGTGTTGGGCGGCAGCAACCCGATAACAACGCCAGATACGCTTCGTCAGCCATCCGCCCATCGATCGAGTTACACTGATTGTTAAATGGGTGTTTTATAGGATTCAGAGACCTGCATATCAGCTCTGATTAAACATACATTAAAATATGCGTAGTTATAATTATTTTTACTAGTCTTATTTGCATCAAATAGAGGTGGACTAAATATTTATCGAGATAGAATTATAGCTGTTTTTCTAAATTTTACAATTGGCCCTTAAGGGATGATCCATATTATATTTTTAATACCATTACATGGTATGTAAATAATATATTACAAACATTGTTACAATAAAAGTTTCATTTAAAAGTGTTTATTTTTACTAGGTTAGCTCGTATTAAACAAAAAAGGTGTTAATAACAATTTTAACGAAACTAGGTGCTGACCTGTATATTATACATTTTTGGGATATAGACCAATTACGAATAAACGATTATAGGATAATCTAATAATCATTATAGGGCATACAATAAAGTAATGAGGAGGGATGAAAGTCACGTGACAAAAAAAATGTTAAACTACAATATAGATGGGTACAAATGTAAATAGACCAAAAAGAAGATGGATGGATTGATTTCTGATTGTGTGAAGGATGATATGATGATACGTGCTGTGACAGAAGATGTATGTCAGAGTATAGGAGTGTGGAAGGAAAAGACATATTTTGCCGATCCCAATAATTGGGATATGGTGAAAAAAAAGAGAGAGAATCTACTGAGAAAAACTGATGTACGTAGTCTGATAAGTACTTTCCTGATTTCTAATTCTCGTTCCAGTAAGGCTTCGTTGCATAAAAACATATTATGTAGGAAACTTTGTCAGTAATGCGATACGTAAACTTAGCAAACACTCTCTATGTATTCGGTACTTATCATGAAACATAATTACAATATGTGCAATGAATCGAAAACCAATTAAATACTTGACCATGTGTTTGAAATTATGACACATATTTTTATCTTAGTTAATGCATCTATAGGACTGAATCATATATTTATGAGCAATTGGTTTTTGACCTTGTTTAGGATAGGTACTTATAGTATTAATAATGAGTAACACTTGAATCGTCATACGATTTCGGTTATAGAGACCCCTATATTACCTTCCTTTTATTTTCGTCCACTAATTTGAGGTCGCTACAATATGTCTATTTCTTTCATACTCCTCTATCCTGGCATATGCACTTTGCATATTACAAATCATCATATCATCTTTCAGTCCTTCAAACGATCCATCGATCTCTTTTATTGTCTTCCTTTAGACTCCACTTGTATCCATTAATTTTACATTTTTTGTCACTTCATTTTCATTCATCCTCATTATATAATCTAGGAGTTTTCAAGTCTCGCGTGAACAGCTAGGTATCTTCTAGGTAAGCGTGACCTATCTTAGACTGCATTTCCACCTGATACCAGGCGCATTGTCGGTCAAATGGGAACCTTTACACTATAAAAACACGCTCATACCGCTTTGTCTTCTTCTCTATTATCTATCAGTCTTTTACACTGTTATGTATGTAAGTTCGGCTGGATTTGGCAAGTTCAATTTGACCAACTTCTCGGTTTCCGATTGAGCTGAAATTTGGCATGCATATGTATATCGCGTAACAATTCAATAATGGTACCATGGAGCATGGATGGTATGATGGAGTCGGAAGGTGGCCATACGAACTCCTGTACTAAACAAGATAGACCCGTCGTGTTTGGGCTCGTTTTATTTGTCCCGGCTAGCACTTTGATGCTATATGATACCCAGGCTCCCAAAAGCGTGTATTAAAAAACCTTTTTTAAAAACAAGTTATTAAATTTCAACTGAGATTCGAGCACTTTGATTTAAAATAAACAAATTGAATAACGATAGAATTTACTAATCTGTCGTTATTCAATTCTATAATATATAATATAACAGCTGCTCACATTTAAGAAAAAAACAATAACTCATGAGTAATACTAGCACAGGTCACCATGTGCTGAAATGATGTAAGTCGAATTTTAGCTTTTTTGCGCTAAGTCTATTTCACGAGCTATTTACACCGCACGGTGGATCAACCCATCATATTTGACGTTTCGTTGAATTCCGTCGGTGCGGTATCAAACTACCGTACAACACTCAGAAGTCACACGTCTCCAATTACTCTCTGACACATGTGTTTGACTTTTTGCCTTAATTTGCGTGTGTTCTAGTGGATGTTCTGATTTCAAAATGATTATCTGCCATATTTTTGACATAGTTTCTGTAAGCTACCGTGATACATTGGTCACAAGTGGAATCAAATGTCGTCATAGAATTTTGTTAATAATATCAGTATTATATCGAGGGTTGAAAAGCTATTTGTTTAAAGCGACATTTTGTGTGTGATTTAATACAATTTTTTTTTCAATGTATAGATGTTTTTTTTTTTAGTGATGTGTTTTTCTGGGTTTGAAACTTCAGACTTTTCTTTCGTCAAATTTTAAAAATGTGGTTTAAAACAAATAGCCATTCACCCATTGATGTGTATTTTTATACACGAACATAGAAAAAGTTTCAGTGCTAAAGTTAATTGTATGAACGTTTTCTCACGTAATTGTTTTTTATTCCAATATAATTAATTACCTTAGACGAATTACATATTAGTAATATCAATAGAATCTTCACATTACTTTACAAAACTCAAAATATTAGCATTAAATAGAAAAATAAATATTAAAATGTTTTTAAAAATAAGTTGAGTGTTAAAGTATTAATTTTATTTCTAATTTATCATAATTAAACGTAAAAAATATAATCAGTATTCAAAAATCATAACTGTATATTAAATATAAATCTATACAGATTAATAAAATTGAAGTGTCTGTTTGTATGTCAAAATAACAGCTTTTTACTAAATACATACGATACTTATATCCACAAATCCGTGATTAAAAAAAATATATCTGTTTGTTTGTTACGGCTAATCTCTGAACCGGCGAGACCAATTTTGACGGGATTTTCCACGGCAGATAGCTAATGTTACAAGAAGTAACTTAGGCTAATTTTTGAATTTGGTTTCCGCGAAAAAAAGATCCAGGTGGCCGAATTTGCGGCCACGGCTAGTATTTAATAAAAGCCTAAAAGTCATTTACTATTACTTTATAATTTCAGTCCATAAACTTTTTACAGACTGGTTAATAAGTACCCATTTAAAAAAAAATAGGTGTTTCTGCTACGCTTGTCCAAAAAGGATTGAAGATTTCCTTACATCGTTAATGTCAATGTAAGATTTCATTGTAGCATTTTTATTCACCACGAGTGGTACCGCCATGTAAGCCTCCTTTCAACCTATTGATACTTTACTTTAACATATTAAATTCTTCTTAAAATGTGACGGCGCGTTCCCCTTTCGCACGTCACTTCAATCACTCATTGTCATATCATTAAAATAAATTAAATATTTCCGCATTGTAAATAAATAAAATAACATAAATTAACTTAAAATATACCGCGCCCGCACCATATAAATATATAACCCGCTCCGCACCGCAAATACAATAAATAATATCATAATAAATTAATATTAAAATATATAAAATTAACACATATATAATATAAAATACTATAAACATAAAATACAATAAATTGTGTGTGATAGTGGAGATGAAGAGCCGTGTTTCATTCTCATTAACCAGGTAAGTGCGTGCTCGTTCCGATTCCTATTCCAAATTGTCCACACTTCTTTTCCCGCAAAGTTGACACAGTTCGCTTAACGTTAAATCCAGCGCCGCCGCAACAATGAGCATGTACTGATTGAAGGGGATTCATATTTGGTTTAGTAAAACTATGTACCTCCAAACAGAATGCAGCAAATAAATAAATCATATAAATATAACGCAAATGATTTAATGAACACATATTTAATGTATCATGCGACTGATTCTATTTTAGCTGTTACTCGGGTTTATTTTACTTAAGCTAACGTGCAATAAAAAATTAAACCAATAGCTGTCACTTTCGATTATAATAGTGGAATAAATCAATATTAATTTCATTGTTCCACTGTCCTTCAATTGACGCATGTCCAAAACGAATAAAGGGGACCATAACTGTGACTTAAGCATATCGGTATCCATATTGTCACAGTCCGCTACCCCGCTAAGCAACAGTTACAAAACTATTCCACCCATAATTACTTTGGTAACTTATTCTTTCTATGCGTTATTGAAATGGTCAAAACACGAAGGCACGCTTATGTTCCACGCGCCATTGTTTGTATTCTAAAATTGAATTTGACGCCACATTCTGTCAAAATTTCGGTTTCGTTTCTAGGAACGAATCTGTTCAAAGTATTTGTAAGTTGTCACGTCGAATTCAAGGCCCGTTATACAACCGCTTGCGCGTCTGTCGACAGTTAGGGTGTTTTTTTATAAGAATTTTATGAGAAACAATAAATATTTCAAAAGTGGAGCATTTTATAAGAGCAAACTTCCATGGTAGTTAATTACTGTTGTTGCTTTCAACGAAGGTAGGCCTTTGTATTAAAACAGTAGATGAAATATGTTTTAGAGTCCAATAAAGTTTCGCTTTTAAAGGTCATTTTTTGTGTACCGAATGACTAACCTTAAGATGTCATTCTAATAAAAATATTTTACACTACAGTACGTACCTATTATTAATTGTTAATAAAGAAAACAATCTATAAGTCTTTTCTCGTCATTATCTGCGGATCCGTATTTCGCGGAAAGTATCCCTTTGAGTATAAAATACGCTTTTTATAGATAATTGTTTTTGAATGTACAGAATATACAGACTTTCGCCAGAATAGTTTATTCCGAAGTCATCAACAAAAAATGGTACATGATACAAAAATAAAGTATGATATTAATATACTAGTATGGGTGATGTATAATTTTTTATGTGTATAATAAGCTCGATTAAACCATATTAAAAGAATACTAGAAATGACAACGCTAGTACTTTTATCTTTTACCTTGACAGCTAGTTCCACTGTAATCGCTGGATATCAATAACGATTCATCATAATACACATTCGCAATAACCGTCCTTCACTTAATTTTGGTATGCTGTTTAAATATGCAACATTTCAAGACTTTTTGAAATATCATCATGAAGAAACTTATTTGTGCTGATATTTAAGTTGTATATGATTTAGACAGATAACACTTTATTGTTCACCAAAATAAACAAATACAAAAACAAAAATGCATAATTACAATACAGAAGTATTGTAATTATACACTCTTGGCAATACAGCAGGCGGCCTTATCGCTAAAAGTGATCTCTTCCAGACAACCTAGCTTAAAAGAAATTCCTAACTAACCTGGCAATGTAGGTGGAGCAGAAAAAACTTTAAACTAAAAACTTACAATATATACATTTGATGCACATAAAAATCCAGACACATTTATAGAATACCAATAAATACGTATACGAAATAATCTAAATTAATATATTTATTAACGAAAGGCAAGCATTTTATATTAACATATATTACAATAGATAAATAAGTAAATGTTTAATATATAATACCTGTTTTATAAATAATCTTCCTACATGGTATAATATAGTGGTCATTTACAGCAAATAGTTCAATTTATAGTAACTAGGCTTTTAAACCTAATAAATAAGTATAAAAGCTTTAAATAGAGCAAGTTAGTTACCCCAGTGAAAGTAAGTAACAAGAACCCTTTCACATAATTTCTTATATAATGAAGCGTTACAAATGCAACAGAATAGTGGCAATTTCACTTTTACATCCTAATTACCCTTTAACAAACAAAAGCAACTCTTTCATCTCGTAAAATAGAATTTATGGTCTCCACTATTCGCGCTAAAGACAAAAGTAACAGAAGACATTGTCTTAACACTGTCCCATATAAATGCAACTCTTTTGAAACATAGCGGTCCCTTTAAATGGTTATTGAATAACCGTTTGAACAAAACGGTTTTATTTACGGTAAGGTAAAGGGTGAAATAATGTTGACGCACTTTTAACTGTTTCTCGAGGACATCTCTAAAATGAGAATTTAGACGTTACGTTGTTTGTTTTCTAAGGTGCTTTTGCAGGGACATTGAAATCTGCAGATAGCCTTGTAAAATTATTTCCTCGAAATTCTTAATTTTCGTGTATTGCAGTAATGTTCGCAATTTAGCAAACCCTTTAGTTATAAAACTTTTTATAGAGACAGTTATGTTCGACAAAGCAAATGCTTGTTTTAGTGGTGTTTTTTATATACATTTATTGAGGTTTTTAGCATTGGTAATTTTGGCGAAAGGATTGCCAAAAAGGGTTCTTTCACAGTTAACTTTTAGTAAAAATTATAGTTTTTTTGCTAATTCTATTGTTGAATTATACGCATAAAAGGCTTCTAACATAGATAAATAGCTTTGCTAAAAAAGAATTATACAGTTACATTGGTTTTGGCGTAACCTAACATAAAGAGTTGGTTACAAATCGAGGAACAACATTTATTTTAATTTGTATGCTACGTTATCTATTTTTTAATTCGTTGTTGTATTTTTATGTTTTACTTGGCACAGATTTCGAGATGTAGAAAATATCTATTTTTTCCTTTTTACTTTATATTCGGTTTCGTTTTGTTATTATTTTTCATTAATGCGATTATTAGGTACATTATGCGGGATTCAGGCACTCTTTCCCACAATCAATAATAAGAACATTTGTTCTTTCTCATATTTATGTAGCTAGGTTGTGTCCACCCTCTGTATTAGGTGACATATATATGTCACCTAATACAGAGGTTAATAGAGGTAACACGCTACAGAAATTTATTATACTAACTATATAGTTAGTATAATAAATTTCTGTAGCGTGTTACCTCTATTAAACTGTGCATAGATTGAAAAGTGTTAGCCGTGTTTTTCTCTCTGGTAGCTACTGAAATAGTTTACATAGGAGCTCATCCAAATTCCTTACGCGAAGGTATTCATGAAGTAATCTTAGTTAGGTGATTAATAGTAAAGAAGTAAGTAAGATTAATAGTAAAATCTACAGATTATTACTACAAGATTGATTTACTAATATCTCGATGTAACTATATTATTTTTTGTACTTACATAAAGTTCAACACCCATAACTTGTGTTCCGGCATTAGTAGCCAAGCTCCAGTCTCTCCTCAGAGTGCAGCAGCGCATTTGTAGAACGTTTGGTGTTGCAAATGTCAATAGGCGAAGGCTGTTGCAGATGCTGAAAGTGGCGGTCTAGCATTAATCAACTTTAGACACTGCTTTTGGGTTCCAATTGATGTATACCGATGGCCACTGTAGAAACGTCTAATCATGCATCAGTTTTTCCCGTACAATCTGTACGGTTGGATACATTTGTAAGACGGAGTAATATTCCTTACAAACGTGGCATTATTATACGGGATTGTTCAAGAATGAACGTAGACGCAGAGTACGACGTTTGGACGCCGAGCACTTTTTTATGTTTGTTAATAGGAAAACTAGCAAACGGATCCAGTTGGTGATGATAACACATTATCATTGTTCATTGACATCTGCAACACCAAGGGACCCGATGCATTGCCTACTTCCCTGAGACTTTAAATATATGTTTAGGCCTTTTTTGAAGCGCTCCATACGCTCTGGGGAAATCCCCGGAGAGAGATAAATCCATATCTTGCTCACGTATGAAGACATGAAGGAGCGTGCGCCATGTATAGTATTTTTTTATTGTAGTATAGGTTCGCGTTTGACTACAATATCGCCCTATGTGGAGAGATGATGTGGTCTAAGATGGTGCACACTTACCTAGAAAGTACCTATTCACACGGGACTTGAAGACACCGAGGTTATAAGTATCGGGAAAGACTGACTCCGGCAATGAGAGTTCCACTCCTTTGCGATGCGTATGATGAAGCTAGATGCAAAACGCCTCGTTCTTATAGGTGGAATATCCACCATATATCGGTGACGCATGCCGGTGCATCTAGTTGTCCGATGATGGAAGAGACATGGTAGGGTTAGATCGAATAGGTCAGCTGCAAACTTTCAAAAGTAAACAGTGGACGACTTTCAGCATAACATATTAAACATTCGTTGGTGGCGTACAGTGTTTGTATCGCCTAAGGACATGAGGTTCTTAATTCTGTCACTACTCCTCTTGATATTCTTAAAACAATCACTTTATTTCAAAGTACAATTACATATACAAATACGCTTGGAATTATTGACGCACTTATGTTATGAAGGAACAAACTCGTATTATTCCTCCAACGAACTTAAGTAATTACCCGTTAGTTTGTTTTGTAAATATTGTATGAAACGGTAACATTGAGACGGCGTCTTCAAAGACAAGAAATTGGGGTAACGGAAAGAAAGTAGTCATAGATTTTACCGTAATGCGCAGCCGCCTAACTGTTACAAAGGATCTGTGAAAGATGAAATGTTACTGTTCTTCTTTTATTGAAGTGCGAATTTTTGTTTTATTTCACTGTACGACATTAAAAACATTACTATGAATTTGTTGCCTGTGGAATAAAGGAGACGGGGACCTTTGGCCCAAAGAAATGTAATGAATTAAAATATGACTTAAAAATGGAAAACATCAGCCCTAAATCCTATCTGAAAGACGAGAAGTTTTAAAAATACATGATAAAAATGAATTTTAACTCACTCTCAACATTTACAATGCGTGCGTTTCCTTTATGTGCAAACTAGCTACGCCCTACGGTCTCACGCGCGTGGTGATGGAAAACGTTACTTTTAGGATAATTTGTGTGATACTGTTATAAATTATATCGCAAGAACTACTGAATTTATTTTGATGAAACTTTACAATAATATAGCTTACATATTAGAATAACACATAGGCTATAATTTATAAACATATAGTGAGAGTTATCTAAAATATAACGATTTTAACGATGAAACCCCGGGCGCAGCTAGTCGATAAATAAATCATATTGTGGCTCAAATATTATCGATATTAAAAGATCTATAGCTAATATAATGTAACAAAGTGATTTTTTGGCAAATTAAGTTATTATTATAAATTTATTGCTTTTAAATTCAGTCTTTAAAACGATAGAACGATAGAAAGGGAAGTATTTTTCTTTTGCTAGATTTTCTTTAAAGTGTTCTGATTAAGGTCAGCTAAACGTTATTTTTCGTTTGGTAAAAACTGTAAAACATTTGGCGAAGGTTCAAGTAACTGTTAATTACTAGTATTAATATACTAGTAAACGTAAGTTCGTTTTGGTATCTCGCTTTGATAGAAACACTAATCATATTTATTTATTTGAGTAACAGAAAAACAACTAGTTTCGGTGGAAATGTCAAGCAATAACATAATGTAAATAACTTCTTGAATATTTAATATCTTACCATATCAATATTATTATATTTCTATGCGTAAATTGTTTTAAAATATATTAGAAAAAGTGTTACTATAGGCATATAATAGTTTATTGTTTTATATAGGTTCTTTCGTTCGGTACACTGTTTGTTTAATTATACAAAAAAGTAAGGGATAATTTGCATAACTCATCTAATTTCTAATGACCTTGCACAAAATTTTGCATTCAAAGGATGCTCTAGAAAGCAACTTTCAAAACTCATTAAATATTTGTATGTAATTCATTGCAGTCATAAAGATGTAGTACCGTTGCATTTTTTATCACCATTTCTCTTAGTTTTGCGCAATAAAAATTTCTCCAACTACACTACCCATACTTGCTAAATGCAATTACGTGTATTTACGCAGTTTTTACTTGCCAAATAACTAAAGACAAAAATCCTTGAGTATTCTTTGGAAAATGCCGCTAATGGTCAACAGCAACATAACTTTACAATTCGGAAGTTTACAATGCTATAACACAGTAGGACGAATTACTTTATTGTTAAGAACAAAATTATGTTTATGATCATCCTTTGTTTCTTTGTTCTAATATACACTTTTGAGAATTCAAAAACGCCGAAGGATGCACAGACACGCTTCCTTCGTTTTTTTTGTTTGCCCGAATTGTTTCATGCAAGGTTTTATGTTATGCAAAAATTTTTGAGATACGGATAGTTCGGCTTTTACGACTTAGGTTATTTTAGATAGTATATCCCTAATCCTATGTAAATAAAATTAGAATTTTGACCATTTCTGAGAAGGTATTATAACAACGTGTTTTGTGTACTTATTTTAAAATAACTTCAATTGTTTTAAACAAAGTAATTGCTAAAGTATTTTAATTTTTTATCAATATCATTATTAGTCTTATTATTAATCTGATGTATATACATCAGATTAACATATGAGTAGTGCATAGTGTGTTTACAGTAGTGTGGTTAATAAATCACACTGCCTACTATAAAGTTTCACAAACTTTGTCGTCTATAATATTTTTATTATACTATCTCTTTTCTTGGAGCTTCACTGGTGTAAATTTTAAATTTATATCCCCACGGACATTCTCTTTCTTTTCTTTCATCTTTCCTAATTATTTCAGAGCGTTACAATATGACTTTTCCTTCCATAGTCTATATAGGTATTTGATTAATATTATTTTTTGTAACTACATGACTTTCATCCATTTCATTAAATATAAACTATAACTTTTATTTATGTTAATAGGTGGAGAGAGAGAAAAATTGTGACCTACCGTCCCCTAAACTATTGAATTAAATTAAAAAAAAAATTATTGAGGTAACGCTTCATAAAAAAATGAAAATTGCTTTGTACATCCGATGGGTGGTAGAATTTGAGATGAGAGGTGGTAGAAGTTCGTCCATTCTACGGAATGTTTCAACGTGTGCATCTCAATACGCTATTGGCCGTTTTTGAAAATTAATTTAATTTGATTGGAGGCTAAATGAAGCCTTACGCAACTATATTACACCGACACACACGTTTGAGACGTCGGCGTCTAAGGGCCTAGTCATATATCAACCATTCATACAAGCAATGTCAAAATTCAAGCGACAGGACAAGTGAATAAATGGTAAGATATAGAAACCGGACATAAGACGTGTATCGCGTATTTCAAGCTGGATGTACCAAATTCTTCTCGCCGTTGACGAAATTTGACATCGCACACTGACTGCTGGCACTCGGTTATGATGCGTCCGACGTCTGAGACATAGAGCTATCAATACTAATATTATAAATGTAAATGTAAGTCTGTTTGTTACGCTTTGACGCGAAAACTACTCAACCGATCTTCATGAAATTTTATACACATATTCTTGTAGGTATTAGAAGTAACATAGGATACTTTAAAAAAAAATCACGCGGACGAAGACGCGGGCGGAAGCTCAACCATTTAACGAAAATCTGTCGAGTTGCATGGCTTGTATGTAATGTGGGCATTATGTGGCTTTAAACTAGCCGCTATATAAAATGTATGGGCTTCAACGTGTCCAGTGGCGTACATAGGCGACGTGTGCCTAGTGTAGTTCGAGCTTTATTTGCATGCTGGCTGTCAGCGGGATGTTCCTCAAATTTTTGCTAACACCTATGAAGTCTCATCACAAAAATGTCCGGAGCCATTGACGTATAATGGAACTAATTTGTTGTTCAAACAGGGGGTCCTCTGCGTGTAAACATTGTAACACTGATATTTACCAAATTATCATTGCTTACAATTTAAGAACTGTTTTACCTTGTGTCCTGGGATTATAGTTCAAAATTGCTTGATATTTTATAAGCAAACTTATAAGGGATAGCTCAGTGGGAAACTTCGACATTCATTTGACACGTACCGAAAGCAATTGTCACTTTCGTTGTCAAAATGAATGGAGCTGCAAATCAGGGGGTCTGTCCAAACTTAAGATATATTATTTAGCTGTCAAAGGACTATCAGTCTTCTGTGTATGATATTGAGTAGTAATTAGATTGAAAATAGCAATAAGTATCGTGATTTGAGAATCACAAGTAGATCTGCAGACTAACGTGATTTCATATTGATGGCTAGGATTATTTTAATGGACAATATACCAAGGATTTATTTAATTTTTATTTATAACAATTTAATTAATTACGTACATGTTTAGATTAAAGATACAAATAATTCTTAACCAACTTTTAAAAAGGGGAGCTACTCAATTCATCGTGTATTTTTATATATGTGTTCAGCTTTAACTTTTTTTTGAACCGTATTTGATGATTCTTTTTGCGTTCTATTATTTTTAGTGAAAACGTAGGTATGTAACTTAAAATTTAAAAAAATACTTACAAAAAAGGAAACCGACTTCAATAACGACAAGAATCTAAAAATCGCACTAGTCATATAATTTAAAAAATCTATTTTGTGGCAAAATGGCTTTTTAATGTATTATTTTTACAAGCAATATTGTTATCAAGCAGATGTTCTCTTCATTGAAACACGGAAACGCACTTTTTGAATTAAAGTATTTAACGGTTAGGTTACCAATCGGATCCAAACGATCGTATCATCTGTTTCTACATCAGCAAACATGTACCAAATATATTTTAAACGAAACAGGCGATACCAAAATGTCAACAGCACAAAAGTGTATTGAAAGTATTTATTTAAGTGAGAAAGTATTTATTCATCACTTTTCAAACTACTGTGATACCACTGACGATGATTTGAGTACTAGGGCTGCCTCGTTCTCCAATACTGAATTTTTTACATAATATTTGTTGATTTAAAAGAAGATGGATACGCGTTGGGCCTAGATTGTAAAAGTCATTTTAAGATTTCTTGTTATTATGTTGATATTTTTTATAAATGTAGTGGGTTTAGTTATTTTGGATGAATTAATCGTATGCTGTAAATGTTTCTATTTTCTTAATGGATGAAATTCATTCGTATGACTTATTTTATATATGACCTTATTTTGAAGATTTCTCGTCTTCCAGATAGAATTTAGGGCTGATGTTTTTTACTTTATAAAAATAAAATAAAAAATATAACGTTTTGAACCGTATTATGTATTAATTACATTTCTTTGACCCAAAAGTCTTCCTTCCTTTTTATCTTTATTTTAAAATATTTTCACGCATAATAAAGCAAGCAACAATAAAGGCCCCGATTTGAAAAAAATCCATACAAATTATCTGACTGGAAATTCTTAGAGAAAGAAAAAACTCTGAGGAAATAGTATTTACATACTAGCTAATTTATTTAAATAGTACCTATAATCTTGTTTTCAGCTTTTTATTCGAGTTCAGCTTCTCAAGCTTACCTAAGTACTGAAGACTACCTTATGTAAGGCAGGCCTTTTCTTCGTCATGTCTCACGTTGATTTCGTTTATTCTTTTCTTTTCAGAACGGTGCTTTATTTTCTTAATGTCCATTTCTGTGATTCAATGTTACAATCTTTCATCTGCTTTGAAGTACTTCCTTGAAGCGCAGAAGCTATCAACATTCCTTCAATTTGCTATTTAATTTTTAAATTACCTAAATTAGCTTAAGTGTTTAGTCTTGCCTTTTTGCTGCACTATATACATAGCCAAAGTAACTAAGAATTCCGTTTAATTTATGTTGCCTGAAAGTGATCACTTTAGTGATAAGGCCACCTATTGTGTTGTCTAGAAAGTAGGCTAAACATTTTTGTAATTGTGTATTTTTGTGTGCAATAAAATGTTATCTATCTATCTATATATTTTTCCTTAGTTTAAGGGGTTGCCTGGAAGAGATCGCTTTAAGCGATAAGGCCGCCCTTTGTTCAGCATTTATTGTATGTAGTTTTTAAAAACATAGTTTTAATTTTAGTGAACAATAAAGTGTTTTCATTCATTCATATATACTACTAACTGTCAACCCTTCGTACCTACCAGGAGAACAGTGTGATAGAACACAATACGTTATAGAAAAAAGTTAGCCGTGTGGTCTACGTATTAGAGGAGCATATTAACAATTCGAGTCAAAATTGCGTAAAATTACGTCACTTAACTGAATAGGCTCCGTTGATGACATGCGGTGGTTTGAAGTGACGAATGCATTGAAAAATAGTGTCGCCACACTCCTTAGTGTAACAAGGCGTGAAGGATCAATAACTGTATACGAATAGTGAAATTGAAATTGTTGATCTTTTGGTATTTAGTTTACACAATTTTATATTAAAGTGGAGTACTTTTTTTGGGTTCCTTCGCTAAATTATAAAAATCGGGTGTTCATAGTGCTATATTAATCGGAGAATAAAAGTTCCGCGTCTGTCTATAACATTATTCGAGATGTGAAAGGCTTTTTATTACAAGAAAATTTTTGAAAAAGTATCTAGTGAAGAAGAGAAGCTTCATTAATAAATAAAAAAACGTATCGTTAATAAACTATGTAACTACTACATTTCAAAAAGAATAAGCTGAATATCTATAGATTTTAAATTAAAAATCAGATATTTTATTTCCTTAAATTGAGACTTTTCCATCCTAATGGGGAATATTATGTTAAGTCTCTCAGAAAATGTAGGATAAAACAAATAGGCTTTCACCTCTCAATATGTATTTAATATATGTAATTTTTCGTGAGGGATGAAGGGCTTTGTAGAGATATATTCGTCTAGACTCTAGGCAATCCCAGAATAACTTTCAATCGAAAATACCCCATGTCTCAAAATTTACTTAAAGGAGGTTTATCAAACCAATTTCTGCACAAAATAAACTTTCTAATATCTTGAATATATTATGAATTTTACACTGTATAAAAGATAGACAGAGGAAGACAATTTGTTTTATTTTTGAAACCATTGATGTTCCAATAATAGAGCCAATGGCCAATATTGATACTCTGTTTTAACACAACAAATCTACCTCTATTATTGCTACATCAGCGTATTGATACATCAATGTTGGAAAGCATGTATTTCCGCATATTTTAATTTTAATGTTCTTTATATGTTGACGACTCATTAATACATTTTATCAAGACATGACTAACGAAAAATGTTAATCAGGTCGCCAAAATTCAAAAAAGCTGACAAAGAGAATTCTTAGGTGATCTCCTTTTGCTAAAATGGCTATGAAACCTTAAAATCTGCGCCCCGAAAAAAAACATTACAAAGAGAAAAGAGGGTAATTCCCTTCATATGGCGGAGGAGGAGCAAATAAAAAATCTAAATGTCATAGTTTGTAAGGATATTTATATAAAAAAAGAAAAACAAAAGAAACAATGAAATAAGACCCCAGGATTTGTTTTCCGTTAAAAAAAATACAAAAGGAAAAGAGGGTAATACCCTGAATTCTGTCATATAGAGGAGGAGCGAATAAAAAAATCTAAATGTAATAGTTTGTAAGAATTTTTAATTAAAAAATAAAAACAAAAGAAACAATAAAATAAGACCTCATAATTTATTTTCCGTTAAAAAACATTACAAAAGGAAAAGAGGGTAATACCCTCAATCCTGTCATATGGCGGAGGAGGAGCGAATAAAAAAATCTTTAAGATTTTCAATATATCAAAATTCTGTCAAGTTTCTTATCCTTTATATGCAAAAAAGTGCGATTATTTTCACAGTCCCCAGCTTCAAAATAAACTGTAAGTGAATCTTTTGCTTCTAAAAACGGCGACTTGGGTGGTCGAAGTGGCGTCAAGGCGTGCTACATTCGGTTTGTATGCTTTACCCCTATTAATACCATTTTATCAAATTAAATTTAACCTTATAACCTCTGACTTAAAGTCAAAAATAGATATATAAGTAAAGTTTTTACTCAACATCGTAACCAAATATTTACTTTGCATAGTCTTTATGAATGAAATTTCCAAAGCGAGGAATGTAAGCGAGCACTGCGAAACAGTATGGTTTGTGATTATTGCAAATGACTTGGACTTTCCATTTCTATGGTGTAGTGATTAGAAATAATCAACGCTTCATAATTACTTGTACTTCAGAATACTGGAAATTCAAATCTAAATCAATGTATTCCTTCTATTGCATACATTATATTACCAACGATAATAAAATCAATTTTCACACAATTTAAACCCAAGCTTACGAAGTTTTGCTATTATAACAAAACCAAACTTTAAATGAAAACTGCAATATTTATACGCTATATAACCGACAATCATAAACTAGGTTTTTATCATTTTTGTCTGTCTGTCTGAAAGATTGTTTATTAGCCTCTGTGACGGTACAAAGGAATTCAATGAAAATTTTAGGAGTTCAAGCATTAATTTTATACTAAACTTAAAAGTATGGTTTTACTAGTGCTAGGTGACCCTAGTGACTTTTTACGTGACTTCAGTAAAGGAAAGAAGTAACCAGTAAAACGTACTCTTTACCTCATTTATTAATCTAATCCCATATTTGAGTGATCGGTGGTTAAAATGTGATGAAATACATTAGCAAGATAAAGGTAATTGACACATCATGCTGATATACAAATGGCGGAGTCCACTTCGGTAGTGCGCGGTTTACATCAAAAACATCAAGTGAGCTAAAAGCCGTGTAAAGTCGAGTGCTCATGCATAAAAAATCGACCAAATATAGTTAATAGGTATATTCTATACTATCCGTGCAGGAACGGAGAAAGAATACAATTTCCTGCGGCCTGGCGGCCTGTCGTAAGAGGCGACAAAACAACCCACAGCCAGGTGGTAGGGCATTTGCCCGATTGGATGGCTACCACCCCTGGTCTAGAGTATGTCGCCATAACAACCTTGTGTTGTGTTCCGGCATTAGTGACCAGGTTCCAGGCTCCCTAAAGAGAGCAGCAGCGCATTCGTAGCACCTTTGGTGTTGCAAATGTCCATAGGCGATGGTAACCGCTGTCCATCTAGTGGGCCGTCTGCCTGTCTGCTGATCTCCTGCAATAAAAAAAAAAAATTCAAACGTATTTAAAAGTAAAGTAATTAATTGTAGTGCATAGAACGTGATGTATAAACATTAAACACCCAGTTTTCTCAAATTGTTTATTTTGAAAACTAATTGACATTACTTCTAATTGGTAGTATTTTATTATAATACATTACAAATTAACATACATAAAAATATACTATAAATACATCCCTCAAGGAGGAGAACCAGGTTTTAGTAGCGGAAACGAGGGTTCTCCGTAAGATTCTGGGTCCAACCAAAAGAGAGGATGGTAGCTGGATTGTCCGAAGCAACCTCGAATAAGAGAATCTCGAATAAGAAAAAAAAAAAAAAAAGCTCACCGCCTCCGCTGGCTCGATCACGTAGAACGGATGAGAAAATCGCAGCGTGAGGAAAGCATATTTGGGACGGCCGGCAGGTCGGCGTCCGGTCGGCCGTCCTATATATAGCTGGAAGGACAGCGTAAAGGCTGACCTGTTGGAGATAGGAGCCTGCAATTGGCAAGAAGCCGCACACGATCGAGAAAAGTGGCATGCTCTCGTTTTGGAGGCCAAGAACCACTTTGGGTCGCTGATCCAACGGAGTAAGTAAGTAAATATAAATACATCCCTAATAAATATGTACACTAAAAAATAAATAAAACGCTATAAATTACATACACATATACATTGGTCCAGCCCGACCGGACCGCTGTCGCTGGCCAGTGTGCCTAGGAGGCTGGCAGCATTATCTCGATGAATACATACACAAATGCTTTGAGTGAGGTAAGCTCCATCCAGCCTATTAGTTTCACTTTAATATAGACTCATTACATCATATCAAAACAACAAAATTTAAAAGAGCCCTGATTTTATAATTAGGTATGGCGGAAATATAACAAAATAACCAGTAAAAATAGTAACTCAGTAAAATCTACATAAATATACATACATATAACAGTACAAATTATTTTTTCTAGCTTTTTTACGTTTTATTGTATGAAACTTATTTTTATTATCAAATCAACCAAATATGGTAACGAAATGGAAAATGACGTTAAATTTTGGACGGATATAGACAATTTTTTTAAAGCATATATATAGTTAGATAGATGTAATGGGTGAATCTACCGCGCGAATCATTGACCGCAACTAGGTTTTTTAATCCTATATCTTCTTTACATTTTTTCAATTTCCAGAGCCTTTTTGTTAACAGTAATAAGCTTAGCTATAAGCCTTGTTGTTAACATTAGTGATACTGTAACCAAAAATGAACTGGCTAGCACAAGTTAGTAAAAAAGAATTTATGGACAATGCTGATGTGCCTGTTTGCTAACGTACCCGCAGTTTGTTTGATATCGGTTTTAAAATGTTAAAAAACAATTATTGCTAAACTTGAAAATTGTTAAGCCTAAGAAAATGCATCTAATAGGTGAAGCTTTAATAACTCCAATCTGTATGCAACCTTTCAAAAACCGACTATGTACAGCTTCGCGATAACTGATAGCCTGGTGAAACCACTTCTGACTTTAACATGCTGATTACAGGCGGGTTCCATTACATTACACCAGCACATTCATCGACGCAATTCAAATTGACCAATGGTTTAAGTAAGAAGCAGTTGACGACATCCTAAAACTGTTTAAAGAATAAACGACATACTTTATTTCTAATCAAATCAAAATTATTAGACACGTCATGTTAAATACCCAAGCATGTTATATGTTAAATTTTGAAAAGGCATAGTACTAGTATATTAGTACATCCGTTTATTTCTGCTGATGTAGGTTCGCAAAGTAGCCTATAAAATCTGCACATCGAAATTTCTGTAACACTCGATATTCCGTCTCAGACCAACGTAGCAAGTGTAGATACTAGATACTAATTAATAATAAAATACAAAATGATGATCTATAAATTACTAAACATAATTATTGATCTTCGAGTTAATCCATCTGCCATCAATATACTTTTAAACTTTTAATTCAAATTTCTTATTTTCTAAAAGGAACTTCTAAAGCTTAAGCATTAGACCCAACCTTCCAATAAAAGTTTACTCTAATGATAATGTCTGTCAAAACAGATACTGCATTTACTACTCTATAAGCAAAGTTATCTGTCGTTATCGACAAATCATGTTGAACAATCGAGTTAAATTCTAGTTTATTTATTATTTATTATCCTATTCAGTCAGGGAAGACCTCGATGAGTTTAGACTCTAAGGAATACTCTAAACTTTAGAGTATTCCTGAGCAGTAACGTTGTTCACTATACCCGCTAAAAATCAAATATTACCGTCAGCACCTTATGAAAGCGCTAGAGCACATAAATCTACAGTATTTCGCTGTAACTCCTAAGAAAAGGCCTGCACTTGATCGTAAGGGTAGCCTCCAATCATGTACTTTAGTTCAGCAGATTTTTAGTGCTTTTATTCTTTTCGTGAAAATTATTATATATATGTAAAAAATAATGTCACCAAAAATATACTTACAGTCTTGCACTGACGCCCCCGACTGAGTTATGTAAAAACATCTTAATGTTTAAAGTTATCTTATGAATGGTATTTACTATATATACTATATCTGTAAAATATGTCTAGGTGTACTCTTCACGCCCTACTAATTAACATTTCAATTTTGTGCTTAAATGCATTGCTTTTCTGACAAAAATCTGTTGTCGTGGCTTATAGGCAAGACACCAGGGTCATATTCAAAATAATGTTGAGTCAAATCCTAGTCGTTCGATAGTTAGATCGTTATCAAATATATATAAAGTAATAAGGCATTTTAAAAATGTACATATTGTTAAGTACTGTTAAATATCTACTGACGATGAAGAAAAAAATATGATGAAATTAAAATGTCGAAACTTTTGAATTTGAGTGAGAAATTACTTATAAGTGAAACTACCTAATACGTATTAGACAGGCGTATCAGGAATATCTTCAGTTTAGGTCCGAGTCAAGAAGTGGGCATTTAAAAGCTGTTATTCGTAAAAACAAAACAACAAATTTACACGTTATATGCCTCAATATTGCAGCAAAAGAATTAGCAGATTAATCAGAAAATCCTTTTTATGATTGGGCCTGAACGATAACCCATTTATTAGAGTTCTAAGAACTGATACGAGGTAGGGCACTGAAAGTTAATGATGAGGTGGCACAAACACGTGCCAATATAAACGCTTCCTTTAGTTACCTATCTTTCATACATTATTTACAACTGGTCATTGTGTCAAAGTAAACCATGTAAACTATTAAACACCTTTATAACCATAAAGATAGAAGACGAAATAATGACTACCGTCAAAATAGGAATGTTTAAGTAGTATAGGTATGTAAAAAGAATGTATAAAATGAGATCTCAATATGTAGATGTCAGCAGTATGACATAATGGTTTCGATAGACTGCGATACGATGCGATGCGATACTTATCATAACCAAATCACAAATATTCTGAACAGAGGAAAGGAAAAAATTGGTTAATAAAAGTAAGGAAAGGCGTGAGATCCCTGATAATGGTTGGGAAGAGATATCTTCCCAATGGGAATGGGAGATAATGTATATATTTTTTGTATCTAATAGTGGAAGCTAAGTGAAACATACATTTCTCATAAAATCAATATTGACTACAGCTTGTTTCTTATTGAACTTCATTTATCAATTTTTTAAAGGTTACATATAATTCCTTCAAGGCAGGGGGCTCAAAATGTCCAAGGCGGTAGTAATTATTTTTTATTGTGTAAGCTGCTAGCAAAGGTAGAAGATTCAGCTTCATCCACAGTGCTATATGGACGTTCTGTTATGATATCATCGAATCTCTAGCTTGTAAGGAATATTTATTTATATGTGCAGACATGTTGCTGAAGAGTTTGTTGTTCCACTTCTTCGCCTTTAACAGTAACTCAAATTGCTTTGGAAGCCGTGGAATATTTTATGACTTTCAGTAAGTAATCTGTAAGATTTCATTTTGAAATAAATGCATCCGTTTTCTTCAATACGTATGATGAACTTAAGATTACATTATTGACCAATATAAATGAGTTATCACCGATATAACTGACAATATCATTGAACACAGTATCTAAGCTATCATAAACTAATTCTATGCCACATTGTCTGACATTGCCAAGTCCAATACACTCACCTTATTGGTCACAATATCTATATCGAATCGGCGACTTCAAAGCAATATCAATAAAAATAATATTATACGTTTTATAGTCGCTACCGTAACGTACGCGGTACTTCACATCTGCCTTATCAAAGTCGGCACTCTTTGATCCGTTATCGGGTATACTTTCGAACGGTTTTTGCAACTACCTGTGTGCATTGTTTCGGTTATATGTGTATAATCCATATGTATTCTAATGTATTCATACATATTTGATGTGTGAGTGACCCGTGAAAGAAGCTATGAAAGTGATGCGTACTAAGCATGTTACATGTGGTTTCTGTAGTACCGCGATTGTGTCGTACAAGGCAGTGATGGTGAAGCAACAGTACTCGTTAAAATAATTCAACCACAACATTAATTAAGTTTAAATTAATAATATTATAATGTTAACGCTTCTATAATGTTACGTTGCAGAGAAATTACTTTTAGTCTGTTATAAGCTGTTTAAGAAATTAAAGCTTTTTAACTATCCCACGGGAACTCTTTAATTTTTCGGGATCAAAAGTATCCTATATGTTGACCAGGGATATAAGCTAACACCATACAAAATATCATATAAATCGGTCCAGTCGTTTCGGAGATTAGCCAGTTCAAACAGACAAACAAAGAAACTAAAAATTCGAAAAAAATCTAAATCAGTTCTATTTCACTTCTTACACCCCCCTGACTCGGTTTTTAGCATTTTTTTTTATTGTACAGAAACTCGTAGTCTACAATTTTATTATATGTATAGATTTGTTACTTGTTAGTGTCTAGCTATGTATGGGTGGACCTACGAATGGTGCCGCGCTTCTTAAAAAATATAGGTCCCAAAAAAAGGGAACAAAAATTTTTTCGTAAAATGAAAATTACTGGGCCAAACTATGTCAAATTTTTAGGGGACCACATGGCAGCTATTCTGCGTCGAACAAAAAAAGAATCACGTAAATCGAATCATAAATCTCAGAGTAATCGGTACATATGGAACGAAAAGGAATTTTTTTCATAAAAAATGATCATAAAATGAAAAGTACTGGGCTAAACTATGTAAAATTTTTAGGGGACCAATTGGAAGCTATTCCGCGTCGAACAAAAAAAGAATCACGTAAATCGGATCATAAATCACGGAGTACACATACATAAAAAAAAAACAAAAAAAAAGATCCCAACGAATTGAGAACCTCCTGCTTTTTTCGAAGTCGGTTAAAAATAAATAAATACTACACGAATAAATGTTCCTATTTCAGAACATATTCGTCAACGAAACAACTTGAGTTTTCTGTACAAGCCTGCCTCTTGGGGCTAAATAAGAAAAGTGGAGGACCAGGATATGTGGCGCAAAAGGGCAGCCCATGTCCAACATTGGTCAAAGGTTGGCTGAAAACAGACATTTTATTATTGACCACTTTCGAATACTACGCCTTTATTATTAAGGCATAAAATGAATTCGAGTAAATATATTTACACAATAAATATGTACAGTAGTTATCAACTACTACTATTAAGCTTCTACAATCTACTGAAACATACCGAGATTAATTCTGATTAGATATATATCAACGAAATGTGTACGATGATTCTGGGAACGAAGAAACCTTGGTACAATAGTGGTTGAGGTTCTTAGAAAATAAAATTTTGTAAACACGGATTTGGGTTATCAATCTACACAAGCGTTAGTTCGGACGGAGCGGGTATTGAAACTTTTGCCAGTTGTATAGATACCATTGATGTTAGAGATTTCATAATCGCTGTAAGTTTTGTTTAACCAGTTGCCAATTTATTGCAGTTGACGAATGTAAGTATTATAGCGCCCAAGAATATTTAAATGACAATTAATTAAGAACTTATTGTGTTGTGTTAAATATTATACAGAGATAGGTTGAGTGAGTTTATATTGCGATGCTATAAAAGGCCAACTAAGTATGAGTTCTGTTATATTTAATAAGACCTATGTACCATTTAGGTAACACTTAGTGCGGAATAAAAATGATTTGATTTGAAGTATATTTCATACTAACATCAAGCGTGAACTTTCTGCTGTTTCAGGCTTCAGAGAAATAAAAAATGTAGCTTGATGCCCGAGCACTCAGAGCGAAGCCAGCAAAATCCTTGCGAGAACTTAGTGTTAAATAATATAATTAATACCAGGGGCGTAACTACCGCCCTATCAATGATATGGGGTCCCCAAGCTTTGGGGTGCGTTTCCACGAGAGATGTGCTATGCAGCTATGCTGCGAAGATGTAAAATCTACGTTACGAAAATATGTGACCGTTTGCACCAATACTAAGCTATGTAGCTGTGCGAGGAAGATGCGCTATTCAGGGACAAACGCGGGCATACTGTAGGTACTCTGCTCTGCTCATAGCTACACCACTCGTGACGGCCCATAGCAGGGTCCATAGCAGGCATCCTTCCATTTAAAAAACATATCTTAGTTGAATCCATTTCCACCAGTGCTAAGCTATGTGTATCAATGAATATGATTGGTGGATATCAAACGCATCCATAACAACGTAGCATAGCACAGTGGAAAAGCACCTATAGAGTAAGCAAAAATCCTTAAAATATTATCCACAATCTTTTATAGACTAATAACATTTTTGAGACTTACTGGACCAACAGAAACGGCTATTAAACTTGTCATTATTGTCCACTACAGACGGAAAATGTAGAAAAACTGAAATCGTCTACAGCTATGGATGATTTGATAAATAAATTTGCCGAAAAAAAAAGCGAGAAAAGTGTATTTTTGAATTGTTTGTCCAACTTAGCTCCTAGAAGCAGTAATTATAATTAATAACTTATAACCTACATATAATTATTTTAATTCAATTCGGGCATTTTTTTGTTTCTTTTATAAAAAATACTTTACCCTTCCTCTGGGCCCTAACACATTTTGATACGGGACCCGTCTAAGGCAAGCTACGCCAGTGATTAGTACGGATAAAATTGGAATAGCTTCCAGCGAATACATTAGTATTAGTCAAATAGTCGCATACTACGCAAGCTTACACACACAAGTTTAAAAAAAATGCTTCACTTCGTTTGATACTTTTATTCTCGTAGACTACGTCTCTACTTTTATTCGATTCTCTATCTAATTTTAGGAATGTTAATTCACAATTTCTAAGTGTAAGCATTTCATGTCGAATAAATTGTGTTATCGTATTGGTTTGCGATAGTTTAGGGGTGAGACCTACATTTAAAAAAAAATATTGTAAGACTTCAGCAGACAGGCAGACGACCCACTTGATGGAAAGCGGTTACCATCGCCAATGGACATTTGCAAAACTGGAGACTGGAACCTGGTCACTAATGTCGGAACACAATTCAAGGTTGTTATGAATCTTATTCACCGCAATCCATTCCCACTATTTCTTACACGTTTTTAACTAAAGCATTCGCACTAGGTAGGATTAGTCTAGGAGCAATAAGATATTCGACCTAATTTCATCACCAGCAGCCGCCAGTGCTAAGCCGTCAAAACAATAGAACAAAGTGCCGACATCCGTCGTAAACATTTTTATAATATTGTTTACAATCTGGTATTAAGGCGCATTATTTGCCACTGTTCCCTTTGTACTGCCGACATACCTGAGATTATCAGTAAAGGAAATAAACAATGAGATTAGTGTGATCTTGAAATCTTTAAGAATATGGAAATTTGCCATTTAAGTGTGTATGGTGATAAGAAACAAAGGAATTGTCCGAAGCTTTACGCTCAGTGTCGGCTGCTTTTGTTTATTTTTAAAAGTCAAATGCATGCAATTATTTATTGAATGACTTACAGGAAATATCCATACACGTCCTCTCTGTTGTATCTCTATTATAGTAAGTACGCCTTTGACCACGATCAAGCCTAACATTAGACTATGATGCAGTCGGAGATGGAGCACGCTTACTTAAAAAATACCTATTCACTTGAAGTGACCGATATTTTACTTGGGAAATACGGACTTTGGTAGTGTAGCTCTGCCGTTCGTAGAAGGAACGTGTAGGTGAAACGTGTACACACTAGTGGCGTTTCCACTGTGAAACGATAGTGTAGACCAGGGCCTAATTCTGCTATTTGAACATCTTGACGTTGTGAAAATATTCAAAGTAAGATTAGATTGCGATAGTGTCAAAAATCCGTGTTCTACTAAATTTACACACCCCTGGTCTAAAGTATATCGCCGTAACAATCTAGAGTGGTGTTCCGGCATTAGTGACCGGGTTTCAGTCTCCCTCAAGAGAGCAGCAACGCATTTGTAACACCTTTGGTGTTGATAATGTCCATAGGCTATGGAACCTTGTCAAGTGGTCCATCTCCCTGTTTGCTGCACTCCTGCAATAAAAAAAATCGCATTTAGATATAAGGATAGACTGGCGAGCCACGAGCAGGCCATTGTAATTAACAGAATACCCAATCAAGAAAACTTACGATTTAAATGTATGTGACGGTAACCACTTTCCATAAGGTGCGTTTTTTTTTGTTTGCCTGCTTCGAAATAAAAGAGAAACAACTAGGTATATCTTACATTTTTGATTACAGTATTATTACCGTAATTAGTAGTCAAGTGATAATCACGATGTTTTTATGACTCCAACATCATATCATAAGTAAATTAAGAAGTATATTGGCGGTATTAGGTAACGCACTCATATTTGTACACTTTTATTTGTAGAATTACGAGTATCGTTGTTAGGTTTTATTTTGAGTTATACAATTATTGTATTACCATATTTTTATGTGTTTTATAAGATTATCCAAAAATGGGAGATTCAGTTTCATTGCGTCACAACGTCATCATTTTTATTGAGCTAAACGATGATAATTAGATAAACATGATATTTGTTTTATAGGTGATTTATATGTATTTTAAACTTTAATTTTTAATGTAATAATTTAGAACAATGAAATGACTGATACTTTTTAGAACATTTTGTTTTTTTTCTGTTTTTGTTAGTAATTAATTATTGTGGTTACTTTTTTATATTCTGATATACTAATGACTGTATTTTCGTGACTTTTTTAAAATATTGACCTCTCTCAAATAGACAGTCATATAGTAGATAGAATAATAGATAGATATAAATAAACAGATGTATATATAGAGAGATATAAGTATATGAATTTTACAGTAGTGGAAATCTATATATTACATGTTATAAGTATTCATAACAAAGATAAAAAGAAATGAAAAACAAAACCCTCTTTCTTGAAACATGAAGAATCAGTGGCGACATAATAATAAAAACGATACGGCCTTAAGGAAGGATGGCGACCCAGCGGTCGGTAATGGTGTGGTGGTAGAATGAAGACAAAAGCACCATGAAGGCCCTGCACTCATCCAATAAAAATGAATACGCAAAGATACGTTAATGCACTCCGAAGGCCAAGCGTATCTAGATCGTCTATAAGTATGGGATCATCGACGAAGCAAACGGCTCCATATTGAATACAATCGCTAATGTTCCAGCTCACAGGTCAGTCTTCCATATGCGGCCTCACCTGGGCTTTATAAAGCACAAGGCGTTGCCTCGAAGAAGTACTGCTTGAACCAGTTAAGCACTCCCTTTTTCGCATAGGCATGTTTTTGTCTTACCTTCAAGATACCTCCAAGAATCCCAATACTTTTATTTAATATAGATCTGTATTCCTATTACCTATACAATTGTTCTTATTCTGCGACGTAGGAAATTTTCGGTCAATTGTTCCGTAGACAAAATCAAATTACGTGCACAGTGGATGTTTGTCACTTGTGTGGAACTTTGCACCTACAGTAGCATCCTACGCAGGTTTTCTTTTATGCCTTAAATTATTTCATCTATCTTTCTTATTATATATTTGTATTTTGATGAAATTATTCTTGTTTGGTAACTTATCTTATATTACCTACGTCATGGTAAATACGTCAATGAATAAAAATCTGTCTATTGCCATATATTAACATCATTATCTTGATCATTTAAGTATATCAAGATGTGAATATATGTTAAATATTAAATACCTCTCAAATTGAATGACGAAATATACAAATAGTCTTAAAACAGAAGTCAAGAGCATACATTTTAATGGCAGCTGTAAAATACATGTCATAGATAAAATATTTTTATGTTGAGGTTTGTTTACTATAATTGTTTAGATATCAAAAAATATAAATACAATATTATGTCGGGAAAAAAGCGACCGTAAAGAGTTGCACTTTTCAGTGATGAACAATAACAGCTGACTTGTGAGTGACTGATTAGAAACTAAAACAAAGAAATTAATGATAGGTTCCGCAACTGAATAGCATGATCAAAGGCGCAGTAACCATGGAAGAACAGCTCCTAAATAGGGTAGAATTTTATCAACTCACAAACTTCGTGGCCTCCTAGATTTCAGTGACTACTATATAAACACAGGAGTTAAAATAATATCATAATATCATCTTACTTTTAAAATAAAATCATAGAAATCATTTTTCACTTCGCACATTCTGAAAGTAAGGTAGGTTTGCCTAATAACAGCTATGAAAACCAAACTTTTCGCCCCGGGGAAGCGATTCTCCTTGCTGTAAAAAAAAATACTATGTGCTCCATAGATAATACATGCAACTCATGTCCCAACTTTTTTACAGCCACTCTTAAATCGGGGCAGAATTTTAATAAAGAAAACATCAACAAATTCTTAACATCATTTTAGACTTATAAATTAATTTTCACTAAATTATTATTTAATTGACATAAATTTGAGCTAAATAATACTATCATCAGTGACAGAAAAATATGGGCTGGTGAATGCCACAGAAAAAGAAATTTACTTGATGTTTCATATGTGACGTATTAAATAAATTCATCAGAAGTAGATATTTGATACCTGATATAGAAGTAGTTGTTTGTTTGTCTACTCAGAGTTTATTTATGTTCCTCATATTCGAAATGAAAAGCAGCGTTAAACTCGGTTGAAAGGCCTATTTCGGCACTCGAATTATTAGCGCCCTTACTACGCTCGTGTCCGAATATGTCGCTTTCACCTCTCGTTTAACAATCTACTATTAATGTTTAAATAATAATTAATTCCTTGCCTCCTTTTATTCAAAATTATGACTTCATAAAATTGTACGTTAATATATGACTCGTACAAAGTCTGTGTTGTGATAATTAATAGAGTAATTATTCGATTAAAGAAACGAAATGAATCATTACAAACCTGTCGTGTCGGTGCTTATTTAGTAAATATCGTCAAATTATGTCGAAAAGATTTTTGCTTTAAATTCTGATAAATACCTATACTTGATAAACTTTAAAAAATCACCGCGTGAAACATAGTATAACTTAATATTTGGATTTAGTTTTTTTATTTATTTTAGACTTGGTTCAACGTCAAAATTGAAATAACATAGATAAATTAAGATAGAATTAATGCCAGAAGGCAAAAAAGTTGTTCAACTTCCCTTGACCGATTTTATCTAATTGAAGCATGTGGTTATTTTTTTTTAATAAACTTCATTTATAGCCATAAATACATAACAATGGAAAAAATAAAATAATAATTTTGAGCAGTCCCTCAGCTATCAATTAGAATTAAGATTGAAAGAACTATATTGTATTATAATGGAACTTAGGCTTAATTATTGACAGACAATGTGTGTATATTGTATATACACTTATGTGGCTATGCGTTAATAGCGTTATTTTTAGGCTTTAAATAAAACGCGTTATGCTACAGCTTAAATCTTTAACACTAAAGCAGATGAAGTCTCAGCATAAACCATAAAGCTTGCCTACATATTAATGTATTAACTAGTAATAGTAGTATTAATTAGTATTAACTAGCAATTTAAGCGTTCGCGTTCGTAATACCGAAGTAAGAAAGAGAGTTGGTCTGAAAGAGCGTGTCGGGGTGAAGGTAAGGAAAGGAATGCTCCGGTGGTTCGGGCATGTGGAAAGAATGTATGATGGAAAGAATGACTAAACAGATATACAATGCAAAAGTGGATGGATGCAGAAGTCGCGGAAGGCCACGACACACCTTCCATGATCAAATTGATCATGTGTTAGCAGAAGGTGATGTTAGGAGCCTTAAGAACAGACGAGCGTGCATGACAAGAGCTATGAATGTCAAAGAAGCAAGTGAGGTGTGTAAGAATGGGCCTGTGTGGCGCTCTGTTGTTCGTGCCTACCCCGCAAGGGACCTGGCGTGAAGTTATGTATGTACGTATGTAACTAGCAATTTTAGTAGCAAAATTGTTCTCGCCTAATTACAAAATACGTTACATGTTTACTCATTTCCACAGACGTACATTCATTGCATCATTAAAGAGTTCTTTTCACACAATTATTACTCAACAGACATCAACTTAACAAGGCTTCTACCTAGTCTCAACAAGGTGTCTAGTGGCAAAGCCAGTTATTGTATTAATTCATTAAAACAACTTACGAACCTACCTCCATTTTTGACGATTTATAACTTTACTATTTAAGTAGTTAGGTTGATTATTCTTTGTGTTAGTGATAGCTTGAGATATTGTGTACCTTTTGGCTAATGTTTGAGTCGGCTCTTTTGATGGTGTTACAAAGGGCACCGCCGCGTGTCGTGTGTCGCTCGCCCACCTGACCTATGTTTGCGCCTTGCTCGCATCGAAATCAACTCTTTGGCGACTAACACTTACGTATGCATATGTTGAGTGACATCCTGTTAAATATTGTTGGCTAGTTATAGTACATGAATTGTTTGAAACATCTGGGTTCTTAATTTAACTGGTTTATTTGCACGATGATAAATGCTGTTCTAAATTGAACGAACTTACAAAAGTACATACCAAATAAGGCTCATTCATGGACATATAGAAGGGAATTATTATATTGTTATAATTTTAACCATACAAAAATAATACGACCTCCAATCGCCTTGTAATAATATAAGTATAAAATCCCCTAAAAATACACTTTCATGGGCGACGCCATTAATTCTTCAATAGAAAAATGATTGGTTTCACTAATTACCTTATAACAACAATTACCTAATAAGGTACGTTTTAATCTGGAAAAATACCTTTAGAATATCAATAAACTTTTTATTACTTATAACAGATTCTTTTGGATCAAATCAGTCAAAACTTTATATTATACTAACTATAAATTAAATTACATATTATTAAATGATATATAACTACAAATTAAACATTATATTAACTATATATTAGGAATTTATGCTTTTAACTAGGGGTGTGCGAATAATTCGAACTTACGAATTATTCGTTCCGAATCGAATATTAATATTCTATTCAAAACTCGAATCGAATAAATTGATAATTCAAATTATTCGAACCTTCCCGAATAATTCGAAAAATATCGAATAAGTCGAAAAAATTCGAATAATTCTAATTTATTCCGGATTATTCGCGAATATTATATTATTCGTGAATTTTAGAGTATTTTAAAACATTGCCTGTGTAACCTTTATCTTATTTTTTTTCAAACGGAAATTAATTATTATAAAAACCAAAATGAATAGAAAAGATCTCTTGCCAATATTAGAAGGTACTACTAATACTAATATTGGCAAGAGATCTTTATATGCAGCTTCATTATCCATATATCTTCTAAACCATTGATGTAACAATAATATTTATTGCTACATCAATGTTCTCACCAAATAAATAAAATCTGTCTGTTTCTGATGCCAAAATAAAAAAGTGTAAACAATCAGGGGTTAATTGTGACCAGGAGAGGACAAAAATGCAATTTTTAGAATTTCCGTCTCTCTATCTGTGGATGTTCTGGCTAATTTCTGAAACGGCTGGACCGATTTTGACGGGACTTTCACTGGCAGATAGCTGATGTAAGGAGTAACTTAGACTACTTTCTTCTTAGGGATCCGCGAAAAAAACTTCGCGAAAGATATTAAAAAATATATATAATACATAGAAGACATAAACACAAAAAAAAACAATTTATTGATTACAGAATCATAACTATTTTCGACATTATTAACGTTCTAAAATATTAAGAATATAATAACTAGACACTAATTAATAATCACTATCAAACTCAAATCCAGCGGCGCCGTCCAGTCTAATTATGTACATTAGGTACGTAATATTTATTAATTAAATATTAGACAGTAATCGCTTCTAATAAAACATACCAAAGTAGTTACCGTTGCGTGAATTGATAAGAATTTACTTAATTGTCTCGATAATATATCTAGGTGCTGATTTGATTAATCACCTAATTAGATATGTGGGTAATTTTCCTATCAAAATGATTTATGACATGGTTTTTTCTACTGAATGATGATTCTATTTTAGAAATTATTATGATTAAGGAGGTTGACCTGAGACTTGAGAGCTTAAAGAAATCGTTTTCACAAATTCGTAAGACGAACAAGAAAGTATCAACATAAAGTGGTAAATTTATGCTATGTCTTACAACTACCAGTATATTTCGACCCATGTTAATTTCACTAAGCTATTTTCTGAAGGCGACCGCTTTAGGCCCTTCAATTATAAATAATATAATGCCTCTAAAATTGTTATATTCTATAATTTTTCTGATTTTTTACAAGATTTCGTAGTGTCTATCCGTCTACGTATTTTCTATATTTTCTCAGAAACTACTATGGATGAAAATTGACAGACATAGCTTTGGTATATTTTGTTACACAATCAAGTAGCAAAACAAGAAACAACTAAAATTAAGGTATATACTGAATTGAGGATTGTATTTTGTAATATACATAATCATGGGTCAGAGCAACGTCCAACAACAAAGTCCCTAAACACGATGAAATGGCAATTTGGTTTAAACCATGTCCGTTAAGTTTTTTTGAGATGTGGGAATACTGTGGATTAAATAGGTATTTTTTTAGATTAAGCTGGTATGGGTATATAATGAAGAAGAATGACAGTCACGTGACAAAAAGATGTTAAACTACAAATTGGATGGGTACAAATGTAGACCAAAAAAGGGATGGATAGATTATGTGAAGGATAATATGATAATTTGTGGTGTAATGGAAGATGTATGTCGGAATAGACGAGTGTGGAAGGAAGAGACATATTGTGCCGATCCCAATTAATTGGGATATGGTGAAAGAAAATATGAAAGAGGTTCTTTTAATAATTTCGTAGCCAAATAACAGAAAGAGTGGATATATGTCATCTTACATAGAACCTTTCATATTTCGTTAACTGCTACGTACTTGCTCCATATAATTTGAAATTAGCAGCACTTGTTTGGTTGATGCTTCTTCGCAACCTTGGGAATGAGCTGCAATGAATTGTAGATACAAGAGGTCCGACTGTCAACAACGGCTATTATTAATTAGTGCAACCATTGATCAAGTCACCTTTACAAATATGTTTTTACCTCATGTGAGCCTTCCTTCGTGAATCCACTACGTAGAGCTTGTCTGGATCTGCTGATAATTGTCGAAAGAAAAAAGTTTATTTAGTGTTAAACGAGAATTATATTCACAAAAAGTTTGATATAAGTGTATAAACCTTGTTTTCCTTTATTATCTACTAATTAAAATTTGATATAAACTGCCTGTAATGACGACTTTCTGATGGAAAATCTTTAATATTTTCCATTCAATCAGATCTACCAGACAAATGTGCACTAACTAGTTCCAGAATGTACGTACCATTTTTCAGATTTTATTTACTATACACAATAAACAGAATGCTACAACGACTTCGAAATAAAAAAATGGAACAATTAGTTCAATTAGATAACAAAAACCATAGAAAACTTATTAAACAATAATATTGCATGTACCACTTATAATTTCAAAATTGTTTACAATAGGAACATTGCCTATCCCAGCACTAAATAAGGCATCACCATTTGCTATTGTCATTGTGGTAACTGGAAAAATGCAATATTTAGGAAGACATTTTTAAACTTACTTCAATAAAAAATGTCGAACACTTAACACAATCTTTTACTTAAAAGATTTTCTAACATTTTCTACCAACGATGAGGTTAAAAAATGATATTTCTAATTATAAATTTCGTGTCACAGTTTCTTGCATACTCTCCGAACGCTTGAGATTTTGATGAATTTTTGTGCTTATCCGTATCTATGAAATTAGCAATCTATTTTTCATCCCTAAATGTTAGGTAGTACCTAATTTTTTATTTTATTTTTTAGACAAATTTTTATTTCTATTTTTTTATGATACAACATACAAAATAATAAACTAAATTATTAACCTCTGCGACAACACTATTTTACGGCAGGACGACGTCTGCGGACAGTAGTTAAATTATAAAACTTAGCATCAGCAAATATTGGTTGGCAATTTGGAAGAAGAACTAAAGAATGACAATCACCTACTAAAAACGTAGCTTGTAACACACTTTATTTATGATTATGTATTTCTTAAGTTAGTTTGTGAATTATGTATTTATTGACTTTTTGCCGGACCACCTACATTGCTTGATTCAAATTTATTTGATTTAGGTTGCCTGGAAGAGATCGCTTTGAGCGTTAAGGCCACCTATTGTGTTGCTTAGAAAATATTGTAGATATGGACTGTTTTTTTATTGGTATATATTTTTTCCGGTCCTGTAAATATAGTGTTATCTCTTCGTCTAGTCTCTACTTGCACTCACACCCATGTTGCCCCTGCCTTTTACGGCATTTTTAGGGGCCCATGCAAGGAGTGGCGAGTCACCGTCTGCCCATTTTTCCATGTTCCCTGAACATTGCGACGGGCAGACGCCATAGTCCCCATATTCCCAGACCGCTAGTACCACTAACAGTTCACCCCAATAGCCCGGTACTTTTTGTCCAAATTTCCCACAATAGTCCTACACTGGCCGGGGCTTATCCTTGGGTGCATTATTATATGATGTAGACAGGGATAATCGCCGGTCAGTGTCACGCCACATATTTACATTAAATTTGTCAAGGGGCCTCTACGTGTTGGCCTCCCCATGGCCCCACGCAAGCCCTCCAAAAGTCCGGGCCATTTTTATGGCCCGTGGTCTTGAAAGACATACATATGTATAATAATAATATATATTTATTCGCTCTCAATAAATCAAACATGTGACATAGTACGATAGGTAATTTTACATATTAAGTTGATTTAGAAAGAGCCTGGTATTAGGTTAAGAAAAATCTCTGTCTATTTATCTCTACAATCACAGTTGGCGCCACAAGTCGATTTTTATTTTTATAGAAATTTTCAATCACTACAATCAATGCCTTATTTATATAAATTAAAAGTCTTAATTAGCTCCATTCCAATTTCATTGTTATTTAGGGGCTTCACTACCACACAATTAGACCTGTTGCTATTTTTCAATTCGTAAGCTGTACCTGGTTATTGAAAAACAACCTTGAAACATTAAGCTGGTATGTTTTTTCTATGCTGTGAAAGGAATACCTACATATGAAGTAGATTTAGACGGCCTCTGTGGTTAAGCCTTTGACGGCCTACCTCACTGCAACCCTAATAAGTATTCTGAATCAATTTTACCTACAATTAAAAATTAAAAATTTACATCCAAATACGCCGCAGAAAGTCAATTGGATTCAAAAGGTGTGTGATCTTTTTTTTTACTAAGAGAGAACCTCAAATGTTTTTAATACAATTTTACTATAATTATTTAATAAATTTTTTACGGCCTCTGGGGCTGAGCGGGTTAGGCCTTTGCCGGCCTACTTCACTGCAACGCAAAGGTTCCGGGTTCGATTCCCGGTACAGTAAATTTCGGAAACGTATTTTCTTCGTTATTTAGCATGGTCTGGATGTCTGGTATCGACCCCAGAGTGGTCTTTGTATTAATATACAACATAACACAAGCGTAACTTGCTTAATATACAATGTGTGTGTTTGTCTGCCGATTATTATTATTATTTATATTCATATTTGCTTATTTTTTAAAGGTTTTTTTTAACAAAATTCACTATACAGCAAGGCAAATTTAAATATTATTGTTACTGTAGGTTTCAAATCCCAGTCTCAGTTTAATATAAAGACAACATCGGTATCAGCTTTCACTACCACTTCTAAACAGTGCACAATAGCCCTCGAATAAACACTTAATGAGTACCTACCTAATATAAATACAGATACAAATTACAAAGAGGCCGAACAAAGGCAGAAACTCAACAAAGACTTGACTCCGAAACTAAATTACGAGAGCAATCTCGCCTAATAGCCTCACCGTGTACCGTGTCACCAAAAATTTGCATTACCTTACAAACTCAATTTCGAAACGATATAAGATCGACGTGGATTCGCTTTGACAAAGTTCCAAGTCAGTCTGCTTTTGAATAAAAATAGAACCTAGTCGCTGTAATCTGAGGTAGAGTCGGTTGGGGCAATTCGCGATTACCGATCGATTCTGAAGGCAGTGCTCGGCAAGCTCCGCCTATTGGGAGGCGCGCTGCCGCTTCGGGAGCCGACACAGGCGCTGTTTTGAGCGGCCGCTTTGATCTCTCCCCCTCCTCGAGGCACGCAAGCGCAGCCAGAGATAACAAACCCACACAATCTCATACTGCTGCGCGCGCTCAACCAAGCCGGTTGTCATTCACAAACCGGTTTGTCTGTGAATACAGATATAGTGATAGCAAAGTGACTCGAATAGTGACCCAGTGTTGTTGTATAGACATTTGTTTGTGGAAATGGAAGATAAGCCTTACAGTGTTGATAGTTCGGATGACATTAATATTGAGGAGGAAGAGGAGCATATTGAAGAAAATCATAGTAAGTTTTTGTTTTATAATTATTCTGTCATTTTGTTTATAATTATTCGATTATTTACTTTACTTATTAAAAATAACTACAATTATAATATAAAATTAAATGTTGATGGCAATTAATGTTTAACTCAAATATGTAAAATTTTCTTTGTGCCAATATTTTTAATTTGTACATTGAATTGATAGGGAAAATATAGAGATAACCTTTTAAAAATATATTGAACGATACATTACATACATAATGTCATTTTATTTCCTAACAATGACATTAAATGGACAATTGAAATTACTTTTGAAAAACCCTATCAAATGAGATAAACTTTTTTATAGTCAAAAAAACTGAGAACGTTGATTCGATTAATTTGCGTAGATATTTCAAAGAAGTCATTTTTATTTTCCCAGGTTATCCACCAGACTTTCCAATAGAAGCTCTGGTGAAACTTGAGAGACCGTCACCCCCCTTGCCGACACCACCACACACGCCCACAGACGACACACCCCCCGCTGTGGTTATATCCCGACATCAACCTGCGTGGACCCCTCAGTCCCAACCGCAACCCCAACATTACCCTACTTACCCTCGCCCAATGAATTACACCTACGAAAAAGTTCCCGGGTATACACACCCTGCAATGTCTGCGTACGTGCAAACTCAAGTTGCGACACTTCCCCCGACGGCTCCGTACCACGCAATGCTCGTCAATCAATGGATAAGAAACGCTGCCTTTTACCACCATTCACTGAGATACCCGGGTGTTATGGCACAGAGAATGCCTGGAAGAAATCCACCGCCACTGAGAGCACCGGGTGTGCCTGGCGCTAGGCCTAAAAAGCAATTTATTTGCAAGTATTGCAATCGGCAATTTACGAAGTCCTACAACCTCCTTATCCACGAAAGGACCCACACTGATGAGAGGCCATACTCCTGTGACATCTGTGGAAAAGCCTTCAGAAGACAAGACCATCTTAGAGATCATAGGTAAGTTAATCTTAATATCACTCCCTATAAGTTTTCCAGCACACATAAGTTATAATAAATCTCGTAGCTTTTACTTGACAAAAGTGTTTGAATATAGAAATTTACTTTCACCTGATATTTCATGTTTTGAAGAGAGATGCTCTTTATCAAATTCCAATTTCATCATGTTCATTACATGAATTCCTCTAATATCAACAACATGATTTAGAACGTGTTTCACTATAGCTTTGTTGACGATAAAAGAGAAAGAAAAAAGTAAATTAAAAGTGTAAACCTCTTTGTGAGGTCGCGAGGCGGCGCGGCGGCCGCACGCGCTCCTCCAATAACCGGTTTGGTTCTTTACGATCACCATATCTGTCTCGGCCCGCCATCGAACAAATTACATGTTATATTTCTTCGCTTTTACGAGACTAAAAAGTATTTTTCTCTCATAATATATCGTATATATTAACAGTCTAATGTGTTCAAACGTAGAATCACTTCAATTTTCATTCAAAGCACTTGTTATTTCATCGTCTATTAAGCTATAAGTTCTGTGTATACATTGGATTTGTTTACATTGATCTCGTTCGTCCATAGTATTTCAAAAGTTACACAAGTGACTAAACGTTTGTTTTCTATTTTTCAGATATATACATTCGAAGGAGAAGCCATTCAAATGTACAGAATGTGGAAAAGGATTTTGCCAATCGCGAACGTTGGCTGTACACAAAATTTTACACATGGAAGAATCTCCTCATAAGTGTCCAGTTTGCAACAAGAGCTTCAACCAAAGATCGAATCTAAAAACGCATCTACTAACACATAGCGAAGCCAGCAAACATCACCTAGACCATCTTGATGGTTGCCAAGAAGTGTCTTCAACAAGCCAACCTGAAAGTTCTTTGTTGGATCTTTCGCACAAACCTTCACCGCCGCTACCGCCACAGCAACCTCTTGTTAGCCCGCACCAATCACCAGTCGATGGTCCTAAGAAGACATTAGGCTTCTCAATAGAAGATATCATGAAGCGATAATCTTATTTTCAATATTAATGTAAATATTGTGCTCTCTTGCGGGTATAGTTAGTATTACAGAATTCTTAATAGGTAACTATTGTATCGTTTCGCCAAAGAATTATTTCAATGACTGATTTATTAAGAATACTATCTATTCAATTATGATTTTCTGTTATTTTAACTTATAATGTATGAATACAATCGGTTGCTATTTCATTATCTACACTTAATACATCATTAATATCATTGTACGATAATATAACAAGTAAATGTTCAACACATACCTATAAATGGTATAACCGATGGTAATATTACAGATCTTTCCACAATGAAGACTGAAATTGTTTTTAACTAATTTTTATTGTTATGTTTTGTTAGAGATTTATTTATTGTGATAGCTTAAATAGGCCTAAGTTATGGTTAACTAAAGTTACCGAAAAGTATTACCTTTGACCCTAAGTTAATTTCGTGTCCAAAATTTTATGGCTATGATAATTCAGAAGTTCTTTAAAATAACATACTGTAGTGTAATTTTGAAGTACGATCTACTTAACTATAATTTGTATGTAAATAATTGTAAATATAATTTATAAGTCACTTACTTATTAAGTCTACGAGGCTACTTATAAAAGAATAATGAAGAAAATGGTGTTGAATTGAAATTATTTTTGTTTTATTTTCGTTACGTAGCTGTGATTACATTATTAAAATGTTCTTGTAATTTATTAGGTTCATATTATTGTACTCGGTCACAAATAGCAGTTGAAGACTTAACTTGTAACTTTTATTAATGACTGGCCTCATCAGTCAGATAGTTCTTTTTTACTTCAGTTAGGCAAACAGGCAGATGTTAACATGATGGAAAGTAATTACTGTCACCTATGGACATTTGAAACATCAACGAGTGTTGCTAACTTGTGGCCAGGCTCTAAGAAATTTAATGCTAGGTACCCTTATTACAAAATCACATGTCGTACCGCTTAGGAGAAGCCTCAACGGGAAGTTGGTTTCAGGTAATTGCATTTGAAATGTAATATTTTACATTATCAATTTCTAAAATGTTAATTTAAGCGTGCCTTAAATTTCCTAAAATTAGGTTTAAATTTAATTTCTTAAAATATTACAGTACTATCCAAGGATATCAAGTGAATGTTGAAAATGAATTCACTAAAATAATATAACGGACCTTATTATATATTTCAAGCTCCGATTCCCTTGTCTTTATTCGCTTAATGTTTTTCATTCCAATGGTTTTATTATGAAAAAACTTACTTTATATAGTGGTAGGTCAGGAAAATATAAAAATAACTAAGTACACTATTTTGTAAATATATTATTGTTTAAATAAGAACAAATCTTTTGCTGTATAGGACTATTGTTAAATATGTTACAAGACTCTAACTTACACATATATAATAAGAACATAATATGGATGACATGGTGGAAATTCTAAATTCCTAAATACTTTACCATTATCAGAAATACAGACGACTTTAAGTGGATTTGTTTTTACCTAAAAACCACTTTGGATAGACTACATCATTGGGCTCGAGACCCTGGGACCACGGAGGTCCAAGGCACACAATCTATATTAAACTGTAGAAGACGTAGCCAAATGTCAATAAATGTTTCACATGACCACAAGGCTGGTATATACTTGGGGCAATGCTAATGTATGCGGCCAGTCTTTTGGGAACGTTCCCTTGATAGCGGTCTAGCATTGGATTTTCTATATTAATTTTAATTTGTATATATTGTTCACTTTTAATATTATTTTAAATTCTCATTTGTAATAATTATTATTATTAATCTCGTGGCCGAACCTAACATAATAAAGAACTAAAAGCTCACCGTTTACGCTGGCTCGCTCACGTAGAATAGATAGGAGAGGATCGCAGCGTGAGGAAAGCATATTTGGGTCGGCCGGTAGGTCGGCGTCAGGTCGGCGGTCTCAAATATCCCAGGAGAAATAGAGTGTAGGCTGATCTATCGGAGCTATGTGACTATAATTGTCAAGAAACTGCGCAGGGCAGGCAAAACGGCATGTTTTCGTTTCGGAGGCCAGACCCACTATCAGTCGTTGAGCCAACTGAGTAAGTAAGTAATATTTGTAATTATTGATTAAATTAGAATAATAGGTAAATAATGTTGCGAGTACATTTAAATGACAATTCTGCTGATGAATAGTTGCTTTACCGACATAATCTGTGGTGAGTACTTTTCCAAGAGCGCTCTAAACTAAGTACTAGTTACATACTGAATCAATTACGATAGGATTTTTATCAATCGGTTCCAGTCTTTTTGTAAAGGCGACGTAATTTCTAGAGGCTGAGCCGAGAGCCTGTCTTCAGTATTTCAACAATAAAAAATACGATCATATTTATGTTGAGTAGACGTTTGTAGACGTATTTATGAGCCTTAAATAAGCCTATAATCTTACTCTAACTCGTATAAATAAGACCGTTAGGCTATATTAACATTCATTCTTCTACACTTTAGCGAATAGAATAACAGATCAGACATTACAGAATCGTAAGTGGTTACGGCATTATAGTAGGCAATAATAGTTATGAAAGAAAAACCAAAAGGCGGTAATTTACTTATCATAATTACATGTTGATGATACTCTACGATGAGTAGAACTCGTTTTGTCGGGTGAGGTCAGGTCGCAAAAAACTTCGGTAGAAGATCGAGAGGTTCGTAAATTACCGCATGGGTGTGTTAGCACATGTTATAAATATTAATTTCAAAAGTTGCAATACTAAAATGTATTTCTATAAATAGAACATGAAATTTTAAAATTAAAAGTACAACGCCTAGTTTAGGACAACTTATATTTTATTTATATTTTTATATCGTATACTCTTTTCTTTCACCATCTTCCAACTAATCGGGGTCGGCGCAATATGTTTTTTCCTTCCATACATTACTTTGATGTACGTCCTCTGTCACACCACAAATTACCATGTCACCTTTCACACAATCCATCAATCTATCTTTAGATTTGTACCCGTTCATTTTCCAAATTAATATTCACCATTTCCCAATTAATTAGGGTCGGTGCTATATGTTTTTTCTTTCCATAGTCTATTTTGATATACGTCCTCACCACTGTCACACGACAAATTATCATGTCACCTTTCACACAATCCATCAATCTATCCTTTGGTCCATTTTAGATTTGTAATCGTTCATTTTCCAAATTAATAACATTCAGTTTTTACGAGACCGTTTTAAAATATCCTATCATCCTAAATAAATATAATTATTTCTTTTTAATTAAAATTAGAGCAGTAACTTTATTAATACTAGACATTTCAATGCGTCTTCACTTGCGGAGTTTTCAGAACATACAACTATCCCATGGCAATCATCCGTTTTTACGAGACCTGTAATCTACATACATATCGTTAAAATTACATAAGTAGTATATAAGTACCAAACATGATTATAGCTATATTCTCCATTTCATCAACGCATCAATTGCCGGCGATTGCAGATTCATCCACAATTCCTCTAAATTGAAGACATTCACTATTAAGCTTTGAAATGAATTTCTGTTCACAGATTTTCAGATTATACAAAATTAGAAGACCTTTCTAAAAAAAGGAGATAAGTATTGTTATCCTTATATTATGTTACAAATTTATAAAAATATCAAAATTCTCAACAAGGTAGGCCAAAAATCTCTTAGTGATGCAGATATTCAAGCAATAATAAACATTATAAGTAATTAGTCCAATGAAACATTACAGAATCAATTAAAAATTAAAAAAAGTAACAAGTTGTCTTTGTTTAATTCAATTCTCGAAGAATCACTAAAGTGTCTTAAAGAATCAAATCCATCAATTGAAAATACTTAAGGGATTAAATTAAATCTTTCTTTATCCTGTTCAAATATAATTGCTTTAAAATACCCTTCTTAGCATTAATTGATTAATTGCATGCTTTTGTTCATTACTGATAAATTAATTACCATTTACAACCGTTATAGATCGTGACGCCATCTAGTTCAAAGTTAATGAACTAACGAATGTCAATTGTCACACGCGATGTCGCTACAGGTATTACGCAGAGGCAACCTTCTATTAAATATCTTTCATAAACTGATGTTAAATTAAAACAGTTTTTATAGAGTCTAATGCATGTATTAAAGAATGAAATATTTAAATGGAAATCGTCACCTAGCATGATAATCCGTACAAATGAAAAGGTATTTATCTCAAACTATGTCAATACGTGAATCGCTCGCATGGATGACTATTTAGCAATGGTAACTCTAACTATTGGTCAAGTGTGTGACTGACCATGCACATTAAAGGGTTTCGTAGAAATGTGTACTGTTACATTGTTACATATGAAAGAACTCGCGTTAATATCTGCAATAAATAGGACAAAAGAAGTTTAAAAAATTAAAAAAACTTAACTTTTTCATTACTTACATTTTTAAAACTATTTTTTAAACTTTTTGAATAAGCAGTTAAAATGGCAGTTATGAAAAATATTGTAACGATTAAAGTTCGTTTATTTTTAGACGGTCTTTGCCCCCGTTGTATCGAAATTGAAAAACAGAAGTAAACCCGTGTAATTTTGGCTTTAGTATCTAACTTAAATGTATATGTTAAATATATAAATATTTTTAAATACATTTTTTACAATTTAATGCGCCATTTGACTCCTTTCGTTTTTGCTCCTTTTTAATTTTATCTCCCTAAAATAGGCCACATCAAAGATTCAGTCTTTGAGACTGAGAGATAAAACAAAAATCCAAACAATTCACCTTTAAATGTAGAACGTATAGCTTGCAGACACCAATAGATATAACTCAAATTGTTCACTTACACCTTGTTCTAATCAATCACACCGACAGACTTAATAACTTGAAATATCGCTACAATTCATCCAAAATTCACCTTTAATCTCCACCGATTTGCTTTTAATTGGAACAAAAGGAACACATTGGCATTTGTGTCTTAAAAACCCAAAGAAATAGTCATGGGAATCTGGGAATTCTGGCCAAGAATCTGCGATTAGGACCAATCAGTTGGGATTTGTTGCAATTTCCATTGACTGGTAAATTGCGGCCGTGGGTTGAAGTTAAAATTTCAAACATCAATCTGTGATCACTATGCGAATCGATTAACAGAAATTGATCGTGCTCTTCTTTGACCACTCTAAAAAAACCGTCGTTAAAAAATATGTTTATTCATAGCTTGAAAGTTTATAGCATATTAGGTGTATATTAACGGCCTTACTTATAAAAATCTCGTTAAGAAACGATTAGGCATCTCTTAAGTAAGTGAATCAGAATCAGTCCCTAATCAATGAATATCTCTTTTTTTCACTTATAACGTGTATTACCTGTTATGTAGGTACATGATGAGGAGCACAGATAAACGAAATTTGAATGATTAACGTAGGTTGTACCCAAAATATTCGACTAAAGAGAAGCATATGGGTAAGATTTTCAATAATCAGTTGCTGAGCAGTTTCTTTAAATTTAAGAAACGTTTATAAATAAGGCCCTTATACGTTAAGTTAAAAAAAATCTACTCCTTTTTACAAAAAGTTCGCGGATGGAGGAGTATGAAATTTCGCACACTTGGTAGTCCATATAGATGAGGCGACGAATGCTTTTTTATAATTATGCATAAAAATAAATTAAATCAATAAAAAAACATTACACACACACTACCGCGTATTTGACACACACGCATATATACTCTTGTTTATTGTTTCCTTGGCGAAATCTGTGATTGGAGAAGAAGAGAAGAGATAGTCTTTGACAACAAATTATTATGGTCGAATTTCAACCACGGGTGACCACTAGCATAACAATGCCTATTTTGTTTTAAAAATAAATATCAAAATTTAAATGGATGCTCTACATAAATTGTGTTGTAGTTAGAATTTTTATTTGCCAATATGTCTGAAAGTTCGTCTTGAATAAGATTCACAATGGTTCCACCGTTTACTGAAACTTTAAAAAAATCATTTTGATCTCTTGTAGTGTTCAAAAGAGATGAGTATAAAACTCGAGTATAGTTATCCCGCCTTGACTATACTAAGTCCGTCAGTGGGGGAACTCCATACATCTCTCGTTGTTTCCGTGTTTTAATAGATATGACGACAACAAATCGGACAGTAAAGCTGAGACACCATTTAACTCTATGTTCGAATCGTAGCACGCGTAAAATTTTCGTTTTAAAAAAATGAGAGCTGTATGAACTTACCCCATTGCCGGACTTGACTATACATAAAAAATCACACTTTTTGGCGGGGTCTTGAAAAGCAGTTTTGTTATGCAATTTTATTTCCAAATGTATATATGGGTGGCGCAAAAATGCCGACATTTTTATTCGAGTCTCGAGTGAAAATTTTTACCTTTTGATGTTTTAAGAACTACCTCCATAGGAGAGCTCAAAAAAATTAAGAGGTCGCTGCAAATTTTATACGATTTCAAAAAATCACCAAAAACCGATTTATTTTTATATAAAAAAAACTCGTTACGGCATAATTCTATAGACCAAAAAATAATAAGTTTCTGAAAGTCAGTCAGTTCCAAAATCAGTTTCAAATTTGAATTTTAAAAGGTCGCTCATATTTTTTTTACTAGTGCATTACTCGCCCGAAAAAATCAAAAGTGAAAATTTGCCAAAGTGCATGCGTTCCGGCTAGGATTCGAAACTTCGCCCTTTGAGTAACGCATGGGCTAGTTTTTACGCTACCAAGACTATCTAATCTGCCTAAGGCAAACTATTATTTTTTAATACAGCTGAAGAACACCAGATTGCATACCTAATGGAAAGCAGTTACCGTCTCCTACAAACGTTTGCAACATCAGAGATGTCATCAACGGGCTACTGGCCTCGAAACAATTTTATGTCACCCTTTCTAAAAAAACCCATATCGTAACGCTGTAGGAAAACCGTAGCTGAGAGCTCGTTTCAAATTCTCGCGGTGCGCAAGAGAAACTTCTAGAAAACCGCTAGTAGAAGAGCGAAGCGGCTCAAGAAAATGATGCTGAACGTTCAGCCGATGGCGAGCGCTGCATAGGTAGACAGTCAAAGTCAAAGTAATTTATTTGTTTGAGATAAAGGCATTTTTGCAGATGTTATGCTAAGTGGTCCAAGTTACATGTTTCGCCTTTGACAGGCATACTATTATTTTTTTAAATTTTGGTTACAAATCATTTGTAGTAATTTAGATTACAGATACAAAAAAAAACATTATGATCATAATTTTTTTGTTGCACGAGTTCAGCAGACAGGCAGACATCCTACCCAATGAAAAGCGGTCACCATCGCCTATGAACATTTGTAACTTCAAAGTTGCTACCAGTATGCTGCCGCTCTCTAAAGGGAGACTGGAATTTGGCCATTAAAGCCGGAACACAACTCAAGGTTGTTATGGCGGTATACTCTAGACCAGGAGTGATAGCCATTGTACGGGAAAATACCCTACCACCTGACTGTGGGTTGGTATTCTTTCTCCATTCCTGCACGTATGAAAGAAGATGAAGGCACCAATCTGAACATTTGATCGGAATACTCCCCAGTGAAAATAGTAAGACATTAGAGTCGGTTTTAAAAAGAAAAAAGCTTAAAGTATGAGACTAGAATACTCCTCCTTATGAAGTAAATGATATCGAAACAAACAATAACATTACTTATTTAATGAAGATTGCATTCACCCTTAGGCTAGAACTAACGTAACGATCACTGAAGTAGCATAAGGGCAACTTTGGGGCATTATATAGAGATTTATTACTACTTTAGAAGATATTATTGTTAGCTATACCGCTATTTCTGAATAAGATTTATGTTATAGCTCGAAGCGGTTTACCGTGGCTTTAAAACAAAAGGTGAGGTTTTTGGGCAACGGGTTAGTTGATTTATGTTATGATGCGATCTGTACCTACTGTTGAGGTATCGTGAATGTCTTTGTATGTATATCGTGATGTGGTCATCATTATTAGAATTGATAAAAACAATATTACATAGGTAATTATCTGTAAGTAAATTTTCAGAATCACACAAAACTTGGCTTGCAGGTTTTAGTTACCAGACCAAAAAAAAATGTAAACAAAAATTGTATTCTCCAATAAAGTAGAATAGATAACACTTTATTGCTCATCAAATATACAATTACAAAAATGCACGATTACAATATTGTCATGGTAAAAATAATAGGCAGCCTTATCGCTAAAAGCATTCTCTTCCAGGCAACCTAACTTAACGAATAATTTAACCTAATCTGGCGATGTAGGTGGAACTTAAGCAGACTTACTTAAACTACATATTTTATAAATTAAATACATACAAACATTTATAACGTATAATAATCACTTTATAGTTTTAGACTTAGGCATAATTATTAAGGAAAAAGTAGTGTCTGAGTACACTCTAAATCTAAATTTAGCCTCTCTGACGGCAAGAGGCAGCGAATTCCAAAAAATCGACAGCCTACACTGTAAAAGAGTTATCATAAAAGGATGAAGTGTGCGCAGATTAGTGAGTTTACGATACATATGAGTGCGCAAATTGCGGGAAGTAGAAAGGCGAAGGAATTTAAAACGTTCTTTAAGGTAAAGAGGAGTCCTAGAAACAAATAATATTTTATGAAGTAATGTGAGAATGTGAGTATTCCGGCGAAAGCGTAAAATATTTTTAGAGCACCGCAATTTAACACTTTTATCTACATATTCGTAATGCGATTATGTTAAAGTTATTGACTGTTGTCAAATGCGTTTTATTTATAAAATTAAACATAACGCCGTGACGAATAGTCACATTAGTGAATATATACATACATTATCTGTCAACATGCAAGTAACCTCATGAACAATTCAAAACAATATCGCATCTTCAAATCTGCGGAATAATAGAATAGAATGTACCTATAACTGCAAAAATATCGCAGGTGTGACCCCACCATTATTGTATCAAGTTTTTACGGGAACTGAAAGGTGATTTTGTCTAAAGGTAAAAATTCAAGGTAAAATGTAGAATCTTTATTAAATTTCGTAAAACTGTCTTACTTGTACTTCCTCGCTAATGAGGGGAACGAAAGCTCTAACTTCCATGACCTAGTAAATAGTTAAAACTCTTATTTACCAGTCTGTCATAGATAATAGGCGTTGAGTTTATTTAAAGCAAAATCTTGACACGGCGCCGGCGCATCATTTGCTTTGATGTAATAAAAGGCCAACTAAAAGGAGACGGGGACTTTTGGGCCACAGAAATGTAATGAGTTGTGATATGGTTTAAAAAAAGCGTTATTTTTTCTATTACAAAATGGTATACTTCAGCCTTAAATGATATCTAGAAGACGAGAAATCTTAAATTGAGGGTCACGATTAAAATAATCTACGCAAATTAAATATCGATTACCATAATCGATTTATGTGAATGAATTTCAACAATGTATACAGATAAATAAAATTTTAGTGTCTGTTTGTAATTTTAAAATAACAGTTTATTACTAAATGCGTATGAAAGTATACGGTACTTATATATAAAAAAAAATTGGCTGTCTGTCTGCATGTCCCGGCTAATCTTTCAACTTGCTGTACCAATTGTAATAGGATTTTCACTGGCAGATAGAAAATTTTATAAGGAATAACTTAGACTCCTTTTTTAGGGTTCCGCGTTAAAAATTCCTCGTGGATGAAGTCACGGATATAAAAACACACCACACGATTAATTCATTCAAAATAACTAAACCTTTTATTTGTGTATTATCCACTAGCTTCGGACTTCGTCCATTCGCGTGGAATAGTAAAAAAGTAAGTAAAAAAAACCCCCAAATTTTAAACATTCTTCATCGGTACTCCGCTCCTATTGGTCTTAGCGTGATGATATATATGGGCTCTAACACTGAAAGAATTTTTCAAATCAGATCAGTAGTTCCTGAGATTAGCGCGTTCAAGCAAACAAACAAACAAACTCTTCAGCTTTATATATTAGATTTAAAAAATATCAACATAATAATAAGAAATCTTAAAATCACTCTCATCTTTTACAATCTAGGCCCCAGAATGTATAATAGCGTATCCATCTCCTTTAAACGTCGAACGTATTTCATTAAACATTCGATTTTTGAATTATATACGCACGCGCCATCTGGCAATGCAACACTACAACACGCAACTGATTGGCAGCTGTCAATCTTGAATATAATAGGTTTCATTTCGGCCAATTAGAGGGCTCCGGACGCACCCATAGAGTGATGAAAAGCCAGAACCACCGGCTAATGTAGGGTAATGTGGTTTACGGGTGCGGTATTTTATACAACTGTCAGTAAAAAACGTTATTTTGCATTTCTTTTACTTTTTAATTTAATATGTTGAAACTATGAATATCTGACACGCTCGAGTATGATCAATTGACTGGTTTTTACAATTTTGAAAATCCAATAGGTTCCCACGCCACTTGAGCTGATCCCCATTTAGCCCTTTCGCCTCCAGTACCAAAAAAAAAAAACACTAAACCTTATATATATTCGGGCAGGAACGGAGTAAGAATACATTTCCTTGCGGATGGCCGGCCTATCGTAGGAGGCGACAAAATAACACAGCCATGTGGTATGGGTATTTAACTGTCTGGATGACTACCTCACTTGGTCTACAGCAGTGTTTTTCAACTTTTTTCATTACACGACCCGTTTAGTATGAAGAAGTATTTCGCGACCCCCCTACCCGTGACTTTTTTTAACCGATTTCAAAAAAGAAGGAGTCTCTTTTTTATGTATTTTATTTTGTGACAAATATTCAATCCAACATATTTATTCATTTTCGTAATCAGGGGTTCGAATGTATGTATATACATAATTAAGTACGTAAACACATTTTTTTACATCGAATGCGTCGCCAATAGATAACGCAATTTACACGCATACGTACGACCACGTCAAATGCCGGCGGCCCCGCATAAATGAAAAACCGTTGCTACCGAGTAGCTCTTCGTGTATCTAATGCAGAAAAACCTATACTATTGCCGAAAGTTTGATTTTACCAGCGGCTTTACATATGGCGGATATTATGTTTAGCAAATAAGAGGTCTAAAAACTCAAAAGAATAACTCTGTCTGGCAGTACCATTCAACGCAGGATAAGCGATATGGCGACTGATGTTCGTAATCAAGTAATAGAATAGATAAAAGAAAGTACTTTTGTGTGTTTTGTGATATTGCACAGACTTTACTGCAGTAGCTTTCGCAACCTTTTGCAACTCTGCTACAGAAGCTTCGCGACCCCCCTAAAGAGGCTTCGCGAACCCCTAAGGGGTCGCGACCCACACGTTGAAAAACACTGGTCTACAGTATGCCGCCATAACAACCTTGAGCTATGTTCCGGTATTAGTAGCCAGGTTCCATCCTCCGTTTAGAAAGCGACAGCACGTTGGTAGCCCCTTTGGTGTCACACTGTGGTGTCTGTGTCCACTTTTCAGTAGCCATGACCACGGAAGACAAAGACTAAAGTGTCAATGAGTATGTCAACGTTATTATTTAGCCTACCCTCAACTTGTAATTTTTTATGGTTGTTGTTTACTCTCTGGGATCCTAATCGAAATTACCATCGTTTCGCAACATATTGTGACTTGGAGAGAAGCTTAAAACCCCTACACATAAGGTAAGTACTATTCGCAAAACATTTAGAAAATAAAGTCTAAATTTCTTTATAAAATGCTAGATAACTTTGATATAATGCTAGATCATTTTGATTAAATTTGATTGATTAGATTGCCAGCTTATCGGATTCACTTTGGAGAGTATGCAGCTGAGCTCTTCGATCTGATCCCGCCATCTCCCTTCCATCATCGGACTACCAAACTCACCGGCATACGGCAGCGATATATGGTGGATATTCCACCTATAAGAACGAAGCGCTTTGCATCTAGCTTCATCATACGCACCGAAAAGGAGTGGAACTCATTGCCGGAATCTGTATTTCCCGTTACTTATAACCTGGGTGTCTTCAAGTCCCGTGTGAATAGGTACCTTCTGGGTAAGCGTGCTCCAAATTAGACCATATCTCCGCTTCACATATGGCGAGATTGTGGTCAAACGCGAAGCTATACTACAGTAAAAAAAAATGATTTTATACATTTTAAATAAGTAATAAAAAATGCGCTTATATTAACGATCGCGTGACTTCCTATCAAAATATTTATTATTTTTTCACTTATATAACCTTCTTATGTGGAAGTATTGATTCAAATCGATTATGTACGATGGCATAGTGTGAAAAATCAGACAATCGATTTCTGATTAATTCATTTTTACGGAAATATAAATGCGTTGAGTATTGAATTCCGATTCCGGATTTCGGTTATTTTATACACGATTTCTATAGGGAAATAATGCATTTACTTAGATTCAAGGTACGAAGTTGATCTTTGTCGATATGTAATCATGAACAGTACGCGGCACTTGCTCCTATATGCAATACGTCTGCAGCTGTGCAAGTTGTGGAGTGACCTGCCCTCATGGTATTTTTTTTAAATTTCTTGTTCCTTTGCTCGGGTGAAGAGGATTGCCCGAGTCCCGAATACCCTTAATTTATTACTTACAAAAAATTCTTAATTCTTTCCTATTACTACTACTTGTTTTATTGTATATAGGAAAATAACTTTTAACTCCTAGGATTGTTTGATTGGGAAACGTCCAAAATGTAGGTGATGGGTAGGTAAGTAGGATAGCATAGGTAAATTTGAAGGATTGGTAGGTTGGTGCTATGTTCTTTATTTATCTTTTTTTATTTTATGTTACAATGCCCTCGCAGTTGTCTTGATGTGCTATATTATGCCCGCGAAATGGCCAGACTGTACAGTGTGGTCCTTTTATTTAAGAGGGAAATCCGATTGAGGTCAAGACACTGCGGGGAAACACGATGAGTGGGTGTGAGGTTCGCTACGTTGGGGTACCACTAGCATGCCTGAAGAATCGCTATTGCTACTCGAGTTGGGGACATCCACTAAAATCCTTCATGTTCCGTCCTTTGTCTTTATGAGAGAGCCACATGAGAAAGAAAGAAAGAAAAATTTTATTTTAAGAAATAGCGACGTTGTTACATTCTTTATACATAATTATACACAGAGCATAATTTGAGAATTTGTACGCCGCATTTTCAGTAAACAAGGTTTGCACTCAGCATATTGTTGTGCCGGAATTATATCCGACACAACGCTGATTTGATGTAGAGGGCCTTGGCGTTCCACAGACCTTAACAGGTGGTGACTCATCGGCTCTACTGTCTGAGATAACCCAGACCCAGCGTCTTCCTTCTCCCTTTAGTAATAAGGCTTTTGTTAAAAAGTATATAATACATGTTTCAGTGCGTTTTTATTTCATTTTACCAATTTATACTGCTTTTAATTAATGATGACTTTTACTTCGTTTGGAAAAAAAATGCAGACAAAGTCGTGGATAACATCTGGTATATTATTAATATTATTCTCTTTTTTGTTGTTTTAATTTTTGATGAACAATCAAAACATATCTATTTTTCGTCAGAACTGAATTAAATTAAAAACTTGAATTAAAATCCAATTTTAATCTGCCGAGTTTCTATCAGAATGTAAAAGTGTAGTATTTAACTTGTCAAAAACTGGACAGAGGGCAACATAGAAAATAGAATCTGACATTTTTCGACCACTTACCTGTTTTTCGTAACGGTTTTTAGAGGTTACAATAATTATAGAGAATTCATCTGCAATTTAATAAACGCTATAATTATTATAATGATTCATCGAAACAGTTTGACTATAGCCTTAATTAATACCTTATATGGTGAATAATTTGTGTATTAAATATTTTCTTTTGATTGGAACTTACACAGCTTTCTGTGGGGTCAAGTGCGTGAGTTGAGCAATATTTATATTCTTGGGTAAATTATCAAATTTTATTAACAGGCTGTTATCAGCCTTACATAAATATTACTATAAAAAATCTTATGGTTTTTTTTATAATAAAATTTATGTAAGACAACATTAACTAAAGGTTTAATGTAGATATTAATTGTTCAATCTTGCGGTATTAGTGCAGGACGTAAAGTTATGTTTGCATATGAGCAAACTGGCAGATGGTCTATCTGATGGATTCCACCGCTCATGGGTATCTGTCACACCAAGGAGTCAATACGTTGTCTACCTCATAAGTTACATACATACATACATAACTTCACGCCACACAGGCCCATTCTTACACACCTCACTTGCTTCTTTGACATTCATAGCTCTTGTCATGCACGCTCGTCTGTCCTTAAGGCTCCTGACATCACCTTCTGCTAATATACGATCAATTTGATCATGGAAGGTTTGTAGTGGCCTTCCGCGACTTCTGCCTCCATCCACTTTTGCATTGTATATCTGTTTAGTTATTCTTTCATCATACATTCTTTCTTCATAAGTTATTGGCTATATTTCATACTTCCGACAAAAATATCAAAATTAAAACCAGGATATTTACGTTGCAATGAACCAGGCAAAAGTTTAGCCTATTAAACTATACATACATCAAATTAACCAATAATTCAATTTTACTAGTAAATAGCTGCGCCCACAACTCCTTACACCCACGTACATACGTACATACATAACTTCACGCCAGGTCTCTTGCGGGGTAGGCACGAACAACAGAGCGCCATACAGGCTTACTGTTACACACCTCACTTGCTTCTTTGACATTCATTGCTCGTCTTGCACGCTCGTCTGTTCTTAAGGCTCCTGACATTACCTCCCCCACGTATTACTATATAATTAGTTTAAATTATATGATTCCTTACCTCCATTTATGTAGGTCTTGCAAACTATTTCACGCTTTTCAAAATGGTTTTTGAAGAGCGGATCACCTATATTCTTCGTCAGGATAGAACATATCTCTTCTCTTTCATCTATTTAGTCGTCAAAATGTAAAATGTCAACAGAGTTAGGCAGTTTTTATTGAATAAGTTCAGCAGACAGGTAGACGGCCCACCTGATGGAAAGCGGTCACCATCGCCTACGGACATTTGCAATAGCAAAGGCGTTACAAAGGCGCTGCTGTTCTCTTACGTGAGACTGGAAACTGGCCACTAATGCCGGAACAAAACTCAAGGTTGTTATGTCGGCATACTCTAGATCAGGGTTGGTAGTCATCCAGTTGGGCAAATACCCTACCACCAGGCTATGTGTCATTTTATCGCCTCTTACGACAGAAAAGTTCGCTTGTATAATATTAGAACCAAATCATTTTTGCTAAATGGATTTGAGCTTAATAAAGCCTTCTGATTCACGACTCTTTATTTTTAACTTTCCGTTTGGTAATGGTAATCAAGATTAGTTTATACTAATCGGTGCTAGAACTTAAAGCGATAATTTAAGAGATCAAAGGATTAAATAACGTGCAATATCTTAATCGCAGTTGACTTCTTAGTAGAACAGGTAAAACTATATTAACCACAGTGCAGTACAGTGTACCTATATTGTCAAAACTACTTCGTAATGCAAAAGGAGATCATCAAAAAAAGCATATTTCGATTATTGATATGCCTTACTTCCCAAATTAGAAAAGCGTGACCACTATAATAATGTATCTACCATTTATTTTCATGCGTTTTCTTTACTAATCGTGGTATAAATGTGTGTTTATTTTTCTTTCGTTTTCCATTCCATTTTTATCCTGTTCTGCAACTTAGTGTACGATCACTATCACTCACTATCACTTTTGGAGTATCCGTGTGAGTGTACGTCAGCTGGTAATTATTGTTAATCACTACATTCTGAGTATAAATAAAGACATTGTGTAGAATTCAGCAATTTTTTGAAATCCAACAATCCACTGGGACAGTTCCAACTTAACAATGGGACCGCCATACCTATTTAAATAAAAATAATTTCAACTAGATAGCAATACTCGTATGTACTCGTACTTAATTTTTCTTCTGTTTAATAAAACAACAAAATTATTTTTTACAAGATCTATAATGCTTGCTAAGATTTTTAATAATCATGTTAAATTACTACAAAAGTTTTGTTGAAGTTACACTACTGCTTTACGTTACACTGTAATAGAGTGTGGTAAAAAAACGCAACATGTAATTACAAAGGATCAAAATGTTTCGGTCGGTTATTAAATAGGGCAAATGCGGTTATAATCGCCCACAAACGTACAGCAAATGATATCCAAAATTTAAAAGATATAATTTCGGTTGGTCACTTCTTAAATCTTGCAAATTTCCGAACGTGCCTTCCGTTGGGGTAAACGGTCTTGCAGAGGACATTTTTATTTCTTAAATTGTAGGGTTGTGACAGTTTTATGTTGTGGAATTAGTAGGGATGCATGATTTATATCCTTTGTGTTAAAATAAATTAATATGATTGTTATTGTTGCAATTTTGTAGCGGTGAGTAGTCATCTTTGATAATTAAATTGTAGGGTAGAAAAGAAGAAACTGTGTAATTTAATAAAATGTTATTTTTTGAATCGTTACATTACATGTTAAATTCTGTTTTCATGTAAAAGAAATTGAATTTTTAAACTTATCTTTGCTAACGTAAATATCTTCTTTATTTCTGATATAAAAATGTATTTTATATAAATAAGTACACTTTACATCCAAGGTCGTAAGGACAGCAACAAATCCAAAAACACTTTGCTTTCACTTTTATGTATTAGTTCGTATTTTTTTATTTATCGCCAACTTCTATCTCTGAGGACATAGCTTTTTAAATTATTTTTGTGTACTATTTTATAACAACGTGAATATTCTTAATTTTAATACATTTATAATATATGTACCTATGTACAACTATTTATGGGTTAGTAAAGGCATGCACTATAAAACATAAACGAAAACTTACTCTTGGAATGTTAAGGGTTGAAATGTAAATGTCGCGTGAATCTATGATGTCTCGTACATTTAAATATACTTTTTAATTAAGATATATTACAATCAATCAAGCATTGGTTTGCATATTAATTTTATTCTAGAATAAACCCAAGACCACCAAGGCAGGTTACAATAATTCAAATGAAGTTATTTCAAACATTGTATTCCGGAAACCATACATTCCTCATAAAACACACATCATAAAGCCAAACTAAATGACAAATCCAAAATAGAAGGGCAATAAAAATAAAACTTTATTATCTACCTAATAGCTATGATATTTATTATAATAAACTGCACCTTTCACTTGGATTCGCTCGAAAAAACTCTTCTGTTTTGCGGAATAAAACAGTCTAAAGGTTTGATACGTTTTAATAAATAAAAATAGCAATTTTTGGGAATTACGAATTTTTTTTTGATTGCATGAGTTCAGCAGACAGGCAGACAGCCCACTTGATGGAAAGCGGATACCATCACCTATGGACATTAGCAACACCAAAGGTGCTACAAATGCGCTGCTGCTCTCTTACGGGGGCTGGAATGCTGGTCTCTAATGCCGGACAACAACTCAGGGTTGTTATGACGACATACCTTAAAGTAGAGGTGGTAGCCATCCAGTCGGGCAAATGCCTTACCACCTGGCTGTGGGTTGTTTTGTCGCCTCTTACGAGAGACCGCCCGGCCGCAGGAAATTGTATTATTGCTCCGTTCCTACAATGATAACAAGTAGAATTGTAATAAAGTGAAAAAGGAACAAGTAAAATTTACATTTAACACACGTTATTTTGATATTTTCTCATATACGTAATACAAACTTTGAAAGTGGCCGCGTTAGGCCCCGTAGATTTTTTTTTTTTTTTACATGGGGAAATGCGTTACCGCACCGTCAGCCGCGCGGGGGATCATGCGCGGCCGGTGTGTGGGGCTCCCCGACGCCGGTTCAATACGACCGGCGCCGGTATACCCACTAAAACCCCATGGGAGCCTTCTTTCCGCCTAGCGCCGGGGTCACGGTATGTGCGCGAGCTTAACCCGCGACCCCGGCAGCGGCTGGCCGCCTCATAAAGGCCCCGTAGACTACGAAACGAAAGCCAACTTACTAATATGTACGTACCTATATAAAATATGCATAACATTTACTTTCTCTATAACTAAACATTACCCAATAAATACATTTTGTTTTAAATATAGATTTATCTATTTAAAGAAATACCTAATTTCCTAATAATTGTTTCATTGCTAAAATAATAAAAACAGGATAAACAAACATACAAAATATCTTAACTAATTCATATTTTTATTTTATTAATATGTGTTTCTAAGTATTGCCGACTAGTAAGTAATGAATGACTAATTTGTAGGCGCCACCGTAGTTTTGAGCGGTCTTTTGAAAGCGTGGTGAAACCGCAAAAGTAATCAAACACTGTGTTATTATACCGTCATTTTTGGGGATGGTCAGCCATGGGATAGGCAATGAAATCGAGTAAAAGTGTAGGGAATAAAACTAAGAAGAGTCAGTCGGTATGAACTTTATTATTAACGATCGTTTACTGCCTAATTTTTGGTGGTTTCCTAGAAGTAATGAGGATTACGCTTATCATATCATATAAATATTCCTGTGTTGGACGAGTCTAACAGTGGCACAACAGACAACATTATGTTGATGACAGACAGTCCGCTATAAAGCTCCCCATATTTTGCGTAAAACAGTTTATCCGCCACGGACAGCACGATTTCACACATCAGTCGATTGTCTCCATAGACAGGTTTCATCACGGAGTTTGTGCATTTACTTACTGTATGTTGTTACAACATACCGTCATAGTCCTGGAAAGCATTCTTTCCTGGCAACATTTCCTCTTTCACATCCTTATTCGGGCGGTCACCAGTAGAGGGCGCTGCGCATAAGCATACGTCATTAGCCGAGAAAAAAATTCAATAGCTGCCTCACTATCACAAAGCCACGCTCGTCAATTATTATTCAAAAAAAAGTGGGAAAAAATGCTGAATTGTGCCTCAAAAGCGTTTCTCAAAGAGTCTACCGTCTCCTATTAACCAGTGTACGAGTAGTATTTGTGCAACGCAACGAAGCTCTAGACCGGCCAAAATCCTGCATCTTTCCTTACACGGTTCCAGTGACGATAAGCGTTCAATTTTTTTCCTGCTTGTTTCGCTAGGATTTGTGAGGCAGCATCAGATGAACAAAAGGTTCGCTCCGGCTGAGTAGCATTTAGATTCGTTGAGTCTGTAGTTTAAAAAAATACACAATGTATCAGACAAAAATATCTAAGTGATGTATGCTTCTAGCCAGGATTCGAACCCTATTAAATAAAAACGCGACTGTATTTAGTCACTAAGCTGCCACTTTCTTTATTCTTTTAATCCACGGTCGGTTAAAACTGGTTATTTATCGTAATGATTTTTATTATATAGACAGAATGTACGTACATAAAATATTAAAAGGTCTTTTTTTAACAACTCGTAGTTGAAATTCTTGTTTTTTCTAAGATTTGCTACATTAAGCATAAGCTCAAAGCTATCCTTGATACCTTACTCTATTCTTGTAAACATATATATTTAGAATCCAGTAAAAGTGTTGCTAGTGTCTATAAGGTTTTATAAGTTAAAAATATTCCCTAATTATTAGGGCGCTGCATTTTATCCGTGCAGACACGGAGAAAGAATACAATTTCCTGCGGCCGGGCGGCCTGTCGTAAGAGGTGACAAAACAACCCACAGCCATGTGGTAGGGCATTTGTCCGACTGGGTGGCCACCAACCTTGGTCTAAAGTATGTCGCCATAGCAACTTGGAGTTGTGTTCCAGCATTAGTGACCGTTCTCACTGTAGAGAGCAGAAGCGCATTTGTAGCACCTTTAGTGTTGCAAAAGTCCATAGGCGATGGTAACTGCTTTCCATTAAGTGGGTCATCTGCCTGCCTGCTTAACTCCTGCAATAAAAGAAAATTAAACCATATGTAACATTAGTAAGGTATCTCTGGTTAGTACCATAGGGATCCAGGCTTGGACCGATGTAAAAAGAATGTGTCTTTTGATTAATCTTTGATAAAACTGCATACAAGGTGGTTATGTCGGACATGTCAAAATTATAGTGTCCTTCATTTGCGATACACGATTTGTACGAAAAACCTATTATTAGGAGAGCGAATAATCGGGTTTTTGCAATTTGTAAATAAGAGCGAATGGTTACAGTTGCAAATTTGTTATTTTTTTATTAGGATCATCACCAACTGACGTTACAATATAAGCCGACAAATCATTGTATGCACTTTTGTAATTGTGTACATTGATAATCAATAAAATGTTACCCATCTATAGTTATAGTTTAATGGTGAATACAACTTAGAGATTGTAACGTCCACCCCGCCCTCAAAGAGCCATGGAATGACAAACTCAAGCCGAAGCATAGAATGAGAAATAAAAGAAGTTATAAAGTGAAAAATAATAACATTTATTAAGTAAATAAACTTACTTTGGCCATAAATCGTGATCATCTAGTAATAAGAACCCTCGTCATAATACCGTTAACCCTATGTTCACAAGGTAGGTTATATAGGAGTGTTGATCAAGGAACAGGAAGACTCAAGGATCGGTGTATAATATATATCTATATAAATAATAGTTTTGTAGTATAAGTTGTAAGTGTAAAATGTCATGCGTTTTATGAATAATGACAAATGTATCGACTCATGACATAAGCTCATCACCTGAGTACGCCGTGCCTTTATTAGCCAAAAGGAATTTTAATGTACATTTCATAACAAATTATATAATTTTGTGTAGGCACCCCACCTAACCACCTCTCTGATATTATGCCACCGCATTCTTTAGCTATCAGTAAAAGAGCTCATATCAGAATAAAAGAAGAACCTCCAATCTTTTAATTAGAATTTATTGAATTGATTATAAACATTATCTAAACTAGCGTCGGTTCACAACGTACTATCGCTGGTGAGAAGAGCCGACAAGAAACTCACCAACAGTACGACCTATCAATTTAGAAAACACATTTGGAGTGCCTTTGTGTAAAATGAGTTGGAAAGGCCAAAAGACTTGAGTGAACATTTCATCTCAGAGTCACCCTTCCAAAATATCAAATAAATTTGTATTTATGAGGAATATCACCTCAGCGACCTCCCCTGATGCAAGTAGAATATCACAGTGAATTAAAATTAAAATTTAAATAAAGTTTAAGTAGTGATACTCTCTACATCTCATGAAATTCCCTTTCCTAAATTGTTAAAGTAAAAGTTTCAGAATGTCTCTCTATGAATTGTAAGTAAACTTTAAATTAAAATTAGGCGAGAGACACCTTCACTTGTATTATGTATCCCCTTGTCAAAGACAGATTTCTGGATCCATCGTGAAAATGAAATTGAAAGTTTAAAGTTTAAGTAAAGTGATGGACCCTACACCTGTCTAATGACCCTAACCCTTGAGATGAGAGCATAGCACCATAAGGTAATGATTTAAGATTAAATTAGATATGAATTGGTGATACTCAGCATCAAAGATGTCAACATCAGTAACACTGCTCATAAGTAGTTTTTATTAATCACCCTTTCCAATTCAGTCAAGCCTTGCCAGGCCTACCTACTTCTAAGACTCTTGTGAAATCACATATTGTGAAAGATGTAAATTTTGACGTGAATGATCCGCTTGCAATAGCCAGTAGCTGGCCTCCGGGGCCCTCAACTTCGCCTCCAAGCTGATCCGCGATTTAACAGTCTCCAATCCCTCAGTTACTCATTCAGTTAAACTCAATATGTGAAATCAACCTAGTCTCATGAAGGCACATATTATAACCAAAACAAACTAGGTTGCCTAAAAACAGCACGCGAGAAAACCTGGATAATTGACTAAACTATCCTAGGTAGATTAGATTGTCCCAATAAACAAATGGTTTGCGACGTCATTTGTCCAAGGTTACAAAGACCATAAACCGCGTCCCTAATCAAAGTTAATATAGAAACAATCAATATGTGCTTTCACCCCCTTCTCATTATTTTGTAATATTAATTGAATGCCTATTTTATACACATTTAGCAACAGCAGAGTTGTTTGGTTAAGGAAGTATAGTAAACCTGAAGAAAACCTTTAGCAAAATTTGGATTATAATAAGCAACTCCTTTGCGCCAAACAAAGCCAAATGCCAAGTCAAGCTTTCTCAACAGGAAAGTATTTAAAACATAAAAAAATCCAATAAGCCAAATAACCTTTAAATTTTCTAAAGTCAGTTAAGCCTTCCCACATAGAATGCATGATTGTTGTAGAGTGTGGTGTAATTATGTTGTGTTATAAAATATACTTAAATGTATACACATATATGAATAGACTAAATAGTAGATAATAAATCAAGACCATGACCTCACAGACCTAGGTCAGTAATAACCCTGTCTATGTTCAAAACAATCAAGACTCAATACGACATCTGACTTTAAGCTCACTGCGACAAGAGCAGATAGACATTTACAATCAACACCCCCATCAAGTAAGTGACCGCAGTCAGGTAAACAACATGTATGCAACAACAAGACAAGAACTCCTACAAGTAAATCCCCATTGACATATAATTAATCTCCCTTAACAAATTAATAAATAATTATATTGCCTAAAAGAATCATCAGAACCCCTTAGTAGCTCCCGACTATGAAGTAGTAATATTATTTAATTCAGTTTCTAAAACCAAAGTTATATCTCAGAACCCCTTAAGTTAAATTCAATAAATTAGTATTTTTATCCGCAAGAGACTATGTGTCATATTTCCTAAGTAATATATTAGCACACTCAGGCTTTACAATTAACTCTTATTAATTTAGTTAACTATGAAATTATAACAATGTATAAACAATTCTTATCTTATAATAACCCACAAGTCAATCAAGACTTACATCAAAATTAATTTAATATTGTATAGCTCATTCTCCATATAATATACAAATCAAGGACAATAATTAGTTAAGTTCTAAAACAAGAAGGTCAGTAATAGATAGTATACAAGTCTGTCTTTTATTACATATAATCATGTAGGTCTCCACAATAAATACTTATGTATGTTAGCATATATGTCCATATAAGTCAAAGGAACGTCTCTATTGAATTAAAAGTCTGTATAGGTGGATCCACGGGTCCCAATATGTCTAAAGACTAACACCAAAGTATACCATAGTCAATGCTAACTAATTAATATATGCTGCTGTAACTAACTACACATCATTAGTTAAGTTTTTGAAGATAATCCCAGGTTTATACATACAGACACGCATTAAATGCAAATATTCCATAATTCCTAAAATTTAAATTATTAATACAATATTATTAGTAACATCTCTGCAAGAAAAGAACATTAGATTTGTCTGCAAAATAATGTAATTAGTACACAAGGAAAATATCAACAACACATAATTAGTTATAGAATACATGTTCAATAAACAGATTAGGTTAAAACACATAATTAGATATATCATTAATAACATACAAACGTAAAACAGCCTCTGGATCATCTGAGAACAGAAATAAAAGCAACAAACACAGAATAGATTACTGTTAGTAGATTATTAGTATATAGTTATTAATAGTTATATATTACAACAGTCCAAGAGAACATCTGAAACATAGATAAACACAACAAGCAAGATATCAGACAAATCTACATGATTAGTAAAATTATTAATGTATTAATTGGTGACTTGAAGATGTGAACTAGCCCTTTGGTGAAATCCATAGCACCGAAGTCTGTAGCGCACATATCGAAGATATAGTTATTTATTGTTAGTATTGATCATTTTGTCCACAAATAGCTTTTTCTCCATCTGTAATAATATAAAACACAATTTTTTCCGAGAATAATTTTTTCATGTCTTGTTCTGTCAAACACCAATATTAAAGTCCCCTCTCTTCTCTGTCAAAATTTTCAAACAAAGAAAAATTCAATTATATCATACAAAGAGATTAATAATAAATACACATATTATGCGAAATAAAGGAGGGAATACATTATATGGAGAACAGCCATTCCTTTATAAATAAATAAACATTAATAAGAGAAAAAAAATTAAATTCATGATGATGCGTACCGTCACAAGATATAGTATTTGTATACATATTTTCCATTTCTAAGTATGCTGTCAGTATACCTATAACTTTCACGTTTTATCTAATATATAAAATTCTCGTGTCACAGTTTTCGTTGCCATACTCCTCCGAAACGGCTTGACCGATTTAGATGAAATTTTTTGTGCTTATCCGGTATCTATGAGAATCGGCCAACATCTATTTTTCATCCCCCTAAATGTTAGGGGTAGTCCACCCCTAAATTTATTATTTTATTTTTTAGACAAAATTTTTAATTTCTATTTTTTTATGATACAGCATAAAAAGATACATACAACCCTAAATTTTCAACCCTCTACGATCAGCCCCTATTTTTTACCGGGCAGGACGACGTCTGCCGGGACAGCTAGTCTTAATATATATAAATCTCCTGTCAGGATGTTTGTCCGCGATGTACTCCTAAACTACTCAACCGATTTTAATCAAATTTGCACACCGTGTGCAGTTTGATCCAACTTGAAAGATAGGATAGTTTTTATACCGTTGGAACCGGTAGGTGGCGCTGAGATCGGGTTCTAGAATCCTCTTAACAACGGGGAGCGATTTTGTTTTTGTGTGTTTGAGTGGGTCCCCGGATGGTTTAAATCCACAATTGGAACTGGTAGGTGGCGCTGGGATCGGGTCATAGATTTTTATTTTTCAGAGCAGGACAACGTCTACCGGGGCCGCTAGTATAACTATATGTACAAGATACAAATCATATGATAATTATATGATGAAATAAATAGCTTACACATCATTAAAACTTTGGTGAAATATACCCAATGATATACTCGTATTATTAAGTACACCTATATCCGACTACATTTTCGCAATAATTTCATTGGAATTCATTATAGATTATTTAAAATTAAATTAAATTGTAATGAATAATGTCATAAGTGAGATTTGGTATTGCTCATTATTTAAGGACAGCAGATAATATAACAATCCAAATATATTATTTACTGCTTTTAAATGTACACTTTTTTAGTTCCACGCTCATATAAGACGGTATTGCGTCTAACCACAACCTTTATACCTACAAAACTCTTATATTTGTCTCACACAGCACTACTACCACTATACACTCGGAGGCGTCCAAGAGAACCTTAGGGATCTACTGACAAAACTCCAGAAACTATAATCCAAGTAAACAAAGTCTGTGAGTGCTATTAATATGCTCATATCTCGTAAGTTGTCACATAAATATGGAAGATATATAATTAAGATTAGAAAAGGTGGTCTAAATTGCCTGTTTAAAGTAGTTTTTTCTTTGATAAAAAAATTAAGTATAAGACACGCGTCACGATCATGTAATGGACACTGAAGAAGTCATAATGGACCTTAAGGTATCAAGATGACATTATCATTGTGATAAGAAAGTCGTCTCTCTTCTAAGACGAGAGAGAGGTGAATGACCATTATAATAATATTAGCTCTGCTAAACTTAGGCCTTCTATTTAAAAATTCACAGGTAAACTCAGAATAATTGACAAGGTTGTTTGTCATGTTTCATATATTGATAATCTCGATATGCAGGTATTTACACAAATGTTGCCTACACCATCACACGTAGAAGTGGGAACAATATAATATTTCTATAAGTGTATGTCGCTCTTGATAACTCTCTATGAGAGAGGAACAGAAGATTACATAGGGCCATGGGAAGGATCACATGTCTCTCTAACATAATTTTATCGAAATGTGATGTGACATTAATCGGAGATTATCTAAGTAGGTACCATGTAGAAATGCACCCAATAACAATCCCTGAATTTGAGACTTCGGAAAAGATTACTTTACCTAACCGTCACAAGTTTAGATAAAACGTATAATGGTAGTCCAGGTAGTAATTTGCTACTCACTACATGCGGTGAACGGACTTCACCGCGACGATTAAAAGACATGATGGGATGTTGATCGTTAGTTCCTTTGAAGACGGGACAACCCCCATTTGTGTCTGCTGTAAGCGCCGTAGTAATTGTCATAGATTAGGAATAGAATAGAATAGAATACCTTTAATTGCATAATAGGAAGCCCTGAAACGCTTTAAATATATGTCGCTTGGTAGTAAAACATATTTGTGGTATTTAAAATGGAGAATCTAGCACCACGTGGACCCGAGAGAGCCCTATTTAGATAGAGAGGCTAGGGTGTATATTTAACGTTTCAATGTAAGCATCCTATGTGGAAACGGGGCCAATATTTTAGGAACATTCCGTGCTATCAGCGATCTGAGATCCATTTGTATCAATAAATATGTCACTTTTTATTTTTAGTTGTCTTGTATAATTTTAGTCTCATTATTTTTATACTAATTGTTTTTTTTAAAGATAGGTAAGTAAATATTGTAAGTTGTTTTTGATATAACAAAATCTGATAAACTACCTACAAACAAAAAACTTATCGAGCAAGATCCTAGATTACCTCTTTGACCCAAAAACGAAGACACACAAAAATCACCTGGAACAGTAACACCCAGAACATTAAGGCTGCCTCACGACTCTTGCCTCAAGCCAAAATGCTTATTAAGGATGCACCGTGCACCTGTGTGAATATTTTCATAATCCCACTAATTAGAGGTTTGCGGATATCCAAAGGGTAATGCCGAACGGCTGCGGCGCCCATAAATTCTTCGACATTTGACCCCGTGGACGAGGTTTTTTAGGGATTTCGCCCGAAGGCTCTCGTGGTCCCGACGTGCAGCGTTTTGGCTTGGGCACAGAGTAGATATTTAAAAGATACACAAAAGTTTACTTAGGAGTCGTTATTACTTTTCTATTATATAGTTGACATAAAATGTTGAACATATCTTTATGGAAATAATATTCGACAAAATAACTATGATTTTTTTTGTCCTAAAAGAGTAGATAGCATTCGGATTATTTTTCAGGTTCCGTAGACATTTTGGTAAGATTAGATCCCTTATGAAATCATCTGTTCTGTCGTATCTGTTTAAAACAGCACACAAACCTTTCTAAGAAACTACTTGGCCTTTAGGACTAGATTTGCTAAGAAACGAGGATTGAAGAAAAAGTTAATTGTATACATCCGTACGAGAGGTATATATTAAATTATATCGCACACTGGTAAGATTGATAATCTGGCTGTAGAGTGAAATTAAGAAAATGAAATTTCAGTTCTCTAATTTCATTCCACAATCGGATATTTAATTTTAAGCCAATCATTCTAGCGCAACGGAGTAGTCTTAGAATTTAATAACCTGATTAGGTCACGCTATTCCAAGACTATAATTATCTTATATAAATTGAATATAATAGGTATAAAATTCTTTTTTGTTTCTTTTGGTCCGATATTTCAATACTTCGATTAAACTGACAACGAAAATAATAATTCGCGAATGCATCCCACGATCTCCCATAATTCACTGCTCTGTGCTCACACTAATGCTGTATTATATTTTATCGTTGCGATCGTCAACCGTAGTGCCTCGAGGCTCTCCGCCTCGGCGATGCCTTTTCCCACGTGCTCTGAATGTTTCCATTGCGTGTGACCTCCTCACTAACCATATCTTTACAGACTACACACACTTCATCATCGAACACGCCACAGTGTATTTTTATACCAACGAATGTTGTTTTAATATCACCAGCGTTACAATTAATTTGTTTTACAGTTTCATAAACTGTGTCTTTTATATTAGATTAGTTAGTGTAGTGCGTACGAGCACAAACGGACGCTGTTGCTGCTTCAGTGGATCTACCGTTTGCTTCAGGCTAGAAATCTGGGTTCTCACCTCTTTTATGACCGTGGGATTTTGAATTGATGGTAATGATAAGTAAAACTATACGAGTATACCTAACCGGTATTTATGCATTATATTTTTATTGATAAAATAAAAACGCCGGCCAAGTGCGTGTAGATATTTTCTATATATCGCTACATAATTATGTAAAGAAATTGAGATAAAAATACTATAAACATCAAAACTATAAAACCTTATAAGTACTTTAGGTGCTATAGAACCTTATAAATACTTTAAAAGAAAAACTGATTGTGTTTTTTGAGTTATGAGGTAGGTTTTTTATTTATTGACTTGGCGGATTTATTTTTATTTAACAATAGAACCAAAGACATTACATAAACTAAATAAATGAATAAATTATACTTATATATTTGATTCTTCGACCATTACCGATCTGATTTTTATGTGTTGTGACCGAGCATTTTGTTATTATTACTCATAATATAATTGCAAAATTAAAGTGCTCTCAAATTCACAACGAAATATAACACAATGTGAAGTCAAATAGCAAATAATTACGACCGTACCATTATTTTACACGTCAAAAACAATTACAGCACGGACCGAATCAAAAACTATTAAATCAAAGTTGAGCGTTTACAACAGATTGCCGTCAAGAAAAAGCAACAAAAACTAAAAGGGCATAACCCCCACATTCATAGTAATCATACTAAACTACAGAGGCGATTACAAGCATTTACCGAATCATTCGGTAATCTTCCAAGCACGCGGTAATATAGGGAATATCGGGAATACTCAACGATTGGACGCCATCTGTTGGAATTTCATTGTAATAATTGAAGGTGCATGAAAAATTCCTGAGACGTACTAAGTATAGTGTTTATGTAGGAGGTTATTTTAATTTGGATGCCTTATGAGAGAAATTCCACTGTATATTAAGAACATTAACATAGCTGCATAATGAGATAGATTCGATGACTCATTTTAACTATTTTACTCTGATACCTTTTTGATTGCCCGGTACAGTTTTAAATAAAATATTTAATTGTGTGTTATTATATAAGTAAATAGAAGATCTAACCATCATCTTAACCATTACGTACAATTAATTTATCTTTATAATTATTGTATTTATGTAAATATATATCTAGATATTTAACTTTTTTTCTAAGAGTTATTCGCTAGCACCGTCTCGTTAAAGTACATGAAATTCTTATGCAATAGGTACTCTAGAAGAAATCGCTACCAGCGGTAACAACGTCTACATCGAAACCTACCGTAGTTTCTTCAAAAAAAACTTCCAACCCTTAACTCGATTAATCCAATATCCAAGACCCATTACGAATTATGGTCCACAATCGGCTAGTATCAAAGACCTCTTAAGCTCAGCCAAGTTAAAAGGGCGTAACTGCTTGTACTAGAGATGGCAGGTACGATTTTTTGGCTATTCAGGTGACTGTTGTCCAAAGCATCATTGATAATTAAAACAAATAGGTTCAAAGGCGACCCGCCTGAGGCGCCACGGGGCGGCGCCCATCCCGCGCCACGGCGTCGCCGAAGGCTCTCCAACCCCCTCATTATAAACTTAATCTAATTATTGAATTCGTACAATGTTGTGTTTACATTTTTTTTCTAATTCTCCCCACTATGTTTAAGTATGAACGAACAAGCGCTAAATGGCACGTTTAGTATAATATATCATACGGAATAGTCACTGTTCACTGGACGGATGTTTTCTCACGGATTTTTTTGGTTCATTTAAGGTTAGGTCTTTGTGAGGCGGTCTCCTGACTTGTGATTATAAGCCTCTGCTTAGCCTCATTTGCCCCTATATGATTGCTGTGACTTTAAATGCATTCCATCATGCCTTGATTTTTTTTGGAAGATTATAAAGTAGTTGTAGATAAAGAAACCTTTATGATCATAAATCATACATTTGCATACACAAATAATCGTAGGGTACCAATTAATTTTCGAATATTAATAATTTTAGGTTATTTTATTGTCAAATATATAATCACTGTGAGTAGCTTATACCGCTTTATAAAATTTTAATTTTGTTTTAGTGTATTAACTTCGCATAAATCTGACATTAATAATTAGACTAAACACTGGTAAGCAGAAAGAAAGTAGGAAATCAGATATCTAACTACGAAGTCAACGCTTCGGAGGCAACCAGGATTTGTGATTAGGATGATGATGGATCACTGAAAATTTATTTGTACACTTTAAATTCGAAATTAATTTGTTTATTGTATTTTTTGCCTTCACGTGAACAGACTTAGATGCATTTGTATAGGTTATATGTTCACTGTTAGACTATGTATACATAATAATATTTTCATTTCTAAAAACTTGAGAATTTCCGTGAAAATTTAAACGGTAAAAAATGGAACTGAACTCTTTGAAATTTATAGTTGAAAGCACTGGTAGTATAACAGATGAATCAATATTTATGCTACGTATTATTTTAGATGTTACTATATTTTATTAAATTGTAAGACTATGTATGAAACATCCATGAAAAGTTATGGATTTAGTTCTGTTAATATTATGTTTAAATATGAAATTTATAAAATTAAAAAGAAAATCTAAGAATATAAAACGATTACCGAAATTATAATTCGTGTTTTAAACTTATCCACTGAAAAAAGAAGAATTCATTATAGCACTTCCTTATATAAAACTTCTCGATTTTAGACTGTTTTTCACAATTAAAGTTTTTAATATTCTTCTATATACCACATGTATACCGTGGACTTCATACAAATCAAATCCCCATAGTCTACCTTTAAGAAACTAGTGACTAAAACGTCGAATGCGCCATGAATTTATTGAAACTTACGTTTTTTTTTTATTCCTGCATTATTATTACTGTATTACTACTTACTATCTCTTACGTTCGGTTACTTTGTAAACATTTTGGATGAAATAGCAACTCAGAACCCAATCGGGTGCGAGCTTTTGTTTCAAAATATGTGGTAAAATGGCAAATTTAGAAATACAAATTATAATAAAAAAATACATAGCAAGTTAGACGTTTTTTCAACAGCGGTGTAGTCGGCGCTTGCATCATACTGTATGTATTTTCGACTGGATTATGCTAGCCGAATTTCCTCCCCGCGCCATTGATATAAGAGTCTACTCTTAACACATCCGTTTATATAATTTTTGCGTGAGACTTGTGGTACTTGTATTGAAAATACCTATTACATTTCTACTTAAATAATTTATTCATACAAAAACGATTACTTTAAGCTACACGCAGCACGTAATATAGGACTAAATTATTACAAGTTTATTATTGACAACTCATTTAAATAGATGAAACAGACAAGATACGTATCCTCGGGCTATTTCGGCCATTCCTTGCCTGCTGTCGAACGAAAGCTTATGACTTTCATCCATCACAGCGAGTAATGATCTTCACGCAAATCTAGCGGTGCTGTCACTTTGTATCGATATTTTATAAGGCCTATTTAATTAAATACTTATTTTTTATATTGCAAATAAACTGTAATCAGTATTGAGAGTCACATCAAGATGGTCTGTCCAAAGGAGACAGCAACTTTTGGGCCAAACAAATATTGTCAATTGAGATATGGCTTTAAAAAAATACCTTGTATTTTACTATTACACACTGGAAAACATCCGCGCTAAATTCTATCTGTAAATCTAGAAATTTCAAAAATAAGGTCTTAAATAGAGTAAGTTCCTTAATCGATTTATAATTATGAATAAATTTCAAAAATAAATAATATGAAACTGTAACGCTCGCGGACCGTGTTCGTAATACCGAAGTAAGAAAGAGAGTTGGTCTGAAAGAGAGTGTCGGGGTGAAGGTAAGGAAAGGAATGCTCCGGTGCTTCGGGCATGTGGAAAGAATGTATGATGAAAGAATGACTAAACAGATATACAATGCAAAAGTGGATGGATGCAGAAGTCGCGGAAGGCCACGACACACCTTCCATGATCAAATTGATTGTGTACTAGCAGAAGGTGATGTCAGGAGCCTTAAGAACAGACGAGCGTGCATGACAAGAACTATGAATGTCAAAGAAGCAAGTGAGGTGTGTAAGAATAAGCCTAAATGGCGCTCTGTTGTTCGTGCCTACCCCGCAAGGGACCTGGCGTGAAGTTATGTATGTATGTATGTATGTACGTCTCCTTTTACGGTAACCAGCGTATCAGCGTATGTATAGAACATAGATTTAAAACACTTTAATCGTTTTTAGATTAAGCTAACGGTATTAATATCGTATACTTCTTCTAGTTGTACCTACCCATAATACACTTTATTTTATTGTTAAATTACTTTGAGTTACATTATTTATAACAACCAAGTTATTGAATACGAATTTTAAATGTCGTATTTTTAGTTTTCAGAGTTGTACTGGTGTTAACTACTCTATATAAATACAGCGCAAACATTTGTGATTTCATTTCATAATTTATACATTAATATCGGAAGATCATTATTTACTGTTTTGCCTGAGGACATAAAGGGGTAAAAAAGAGTCCACGAGTCTGCGACAAAAAACCGCTGATATAGTCGATCGATTAATTACAGAGCTTTATGTTTAAAGTAAATCTTTACACAATAAAAATAAAATTGCATATCATGAAAACGTCCTTAAATAATTATTAACCTTATGTAATAGTTTATTAGTTATATTATTTAATATACTATATATTTATTTAGCATAATATTCTGTGTAATAAAACCGAACATGAATATAATATAATGTTTTTGTTTATTTGATATTTATTACATGTAATTTAAAGTCGCTTTAGAGATTGAAATTAATTTACAATACTATTTCACATAATGTACAAACATGCAATTACAGGGAAGGTAGAGGAACTAGGTAAAAGGAAAGATAAAAAATAAAAAGACGATATGCAACATGATGTAGATGTCAAACTGGGGGACATATTCGTGAATATATTTATTGCTGTTTCAGAGGAAATAAAAGTGAAGACCTAGCCAACGTGAACAAAAGCGTCAAATAAAGTAAAGCATGTAATCGTAAACTAAACTAACTGACTACTAGACTAATTAGTCTGTAACCGCACACTCACTCACGAGCTTGCCCTTGGTCAAATTTCATTTTTATCCGTTCGGTAGGTTCCATGTGATGTTCTAAAAGACAGACAAAAATTCTAAAAATTGCATTTTCGGAATCTGCTGATCCGAATTAGCTCTTGATATTTTTCATATTTCTAAATGCAATGTACAAGCTCGAAGCTTTTACAGACTTATTACATCTAATATATAAAATTCTCGTGTCACAGTTTTCGTTGCCATACTCCTCCGAAACGGCTTGACCGATTTTGATGAAATTTTTTGTGCTTATCCGGTATCTATGAGAATCGGCCAACATCTATTTTCCATCCCCCTAAATGTTAGGGGTAGTCCACCCCTAAATTTTATTTTTATTTTTTAGACAAAATTTTTAATTTCTATTTTTTTATGATACAACATACAAAAATACATACAACCCTAGATTTTCAACCCTCTACGATCAACCCCTATTTTTTACCGAGCAGGACGACGTCTGCCGGGACAGCTAGTATGTAATATACACGTTGCTTGCGTCTGTATGGTTAATAGTAAGGTATCCATTGGAAACCATTACACCTTTCGGCATTCTATTCTAAGATGGCATTTTTTAGCCGGCTCAACTTTGAGAGCTCGAGACTTAGTTTTTTATTAATGGCCTAAGATTGTTGTACGAAAAATTACAATATTCTGTTACTATAAACCCCTTATAATTCCAGATATTTTAGCAAAAGCAGAAGAAAACTTGACAGAAGTTGCTAAAGCAGTCATCAAGGACACACTCAGTATAAAAAAGAATGAAGTTGTTCGAATTTCAAAGCCAAATCGCATTCCTGAAAATCCAAAATGGCGTCATAAATATATCAAATGCGGACGTGCAACGGCTTTGCTTCATTAATGCTCATTTAAAACGGATATTTACCGACCAATTACGTTATGGTCCCGAGTATTTATAGTTGAGCATGCGAAGGTTGATTCATTGCGCCTTAGTGCCCCGTCGTTAGTGTCAAACCGCCTCTATATTTCAGGGGCAAATATCCCATGTTATTGGGTGTAATTGTTTGATTGTTGCAGATTTTGCTTGAGATTTGAATTGTTAGTTTTTAATTTAAGGCGTCGTGTGATCTTATTATATGCGAATGTATTATATGAGAATGGACTACAGATCTTTACAATGGAAGAAGAATAAATGTTCCTAACTGCGAAAATCTCATAACTCTTTAATGAGTAAATGGCGATAGTAATTTTATTCTTCTCTCGTTCTTTAACATATTATTATCGTTTAAAACGTGTTTTCTCGACCAACGGGCCTAGAGCGGCCCTTTCTTAATATAGGTTACTGAAAATGACACACGACTAGGTATACTAGTAGGTGTAAAAGATAACCTACAATTGAAATTTATTATGTCATTTGGTATATTTGTAATAGAATTCCTAAACTCTTTTATAGCGGAAGAACCCGGAAAACGGTAACATTGCAACCCACTTGCATACGTAATGTAAGTTAGTAGAATTGCTAAACTGATCGTGTCTAGATAGCGCTGTGCTCCCGTCACAGCGGCTAGCTGCGTAACGAGGTAAATCAACAATATATCACTCGTAATTGCTGTTAGGTCTTTCAAGCCTATCAGATTTTGAGGAATAGCCAAGACGAGCAGTAGAATTATCACAACTAAAAATTAACCTGTTCTTGCGTTGCCACCTATTTATTTAGGTATATACTATATGCTTAATAGGATTAAAAGTACTTACGAGATTTTCTATCCAAATCCATTAATTGATTTCTCTTGTAATATTTCATGGTTCTAGGCTTTGGGTTATATAATCAAAGTTTCTAGGTAAAGATTAACTTCTCTGAACTTTGTGATTCTGGTATGGGAACACAGCCCTGAATTTTCTGTTTAGTATGATTTAATGTCTCTTTAATTTATAACTTTATTTCGCTGAAAATACGAATTTTATAATAACTTAATTATTTGGAATTGTCATTCAGAAATATGACAATACTAGCTGTGCCCCGCAGTCTCACCCGCGTGGTGATGGAAAATCGTTATATTTTGAATAATTCACACTATATCTTTATAAATTATTGCCTAAGTGTTATACTGATGCGTAAGCTATATTATTATAAAGATTCATCAAAATCCATTTAGTAGTTTTTGCGCGAAAAAGTAACAAACATACATCAATACATAGTAACTTTCGCGTTTATAATATTAGTACGATATCTAATTTATTCTTTATTTTCTTTTTAAATGTAAAGTTGTCGTAGATCGCATAAGATTTTCTAAAATATTCCAAGGTATCCTATATTTGAAAATTTCTAAAAATAGAATCCGCGTGTTCCTTGTAAGCGGTATAAAAGGCGGAACCACCAGCGTTCCAGCCACAGAGTACATTAATATAATAGGAGAGTTCCAGCATTCTTTCAACTACGAGCATTTGGATGGAGTAATTCTCCAACTAAATACTAATCTGTCTACAGGCAGCTCTTCTCTCATATAACCCTTCCATCTGAAGCAGGAACTTAAGTTCTTCTTACCTAAAGGGCTGTGCCGCTCCAAGTGTTGGACGCTAGCTCGCAGACATCTACTTGCCTGTGTACGTTGTCTCTGTACTTTGCTGGCGCCGTAAGCGTCCTACCGGCGCACAGAGGGTTCCTCCGCCTACACCCTGAACGGTGTCTCGAGCGAACTCTCGCTCGACGCCCTGGTTGCTACACTTCCTGCACTTCGTCGATTGGCAACTCACCTTCCGCCGCTCTGCTGCTGCTGACGCGACTGCTGCTTGCGGCCCGCTGCCGTCATCGTCGAGTACTATAATCTACTCTCAAAGGACTAACACTTTTATGATAAATGATACGCGTTTCTGGCCGCGTTAGGTTTCATAGGGCTGTGATTTATTGTATTAGGAAAATGCCTAAATAAATGGTTGAAAATAAAAACTTATTAAATCATGGAATCGTTTTGCCAAGAATTATACATTTTTGTATTTAATAATTTATAATTATAATAATTGATAATTTTCATTTGTAATAATATTTGCATAGACATAATTTACATAGATGTATATAAATTGATAATGTCATTCCCTAACACCCATACTAGGCTGGAGCCTGGATCTAGGGCGTTGACAGCACATTCTTGTGAGTGTTTATTACAAAATGTTATTAGGTTAAACTTATGAGCACATAAGTGTTCAATACAAATCTAATTTTACTTATTACTCAGTAGATATTCAGTTTCATTATAAGTAAAATTTTCTAAATGTTCAGCAAGTTTCTTTTTTATTTTGAATGAAGTAAGTGGGCAAATGAATAAACTTTTCTGTATTTTATTAGACATAATGTCGGCTGGCAAGGGCTGTAGGTCTAACAACATCACATATTGTGTGTCCTTGGCGCTTAAGAAATACATTCGAGTCTAAGGGGAGGCGTCGCAAAATTGTTTATTTTCGAGCAATAATGATCTATCCATCTAACTTATTACAACATCTATTTCATTAAATCTGACCATGGGAACTTCCAGGACTCGGCCACACGATCACGTATAGCTATGCACAAAATTACAAGTCGGCGACCGTACGTGGGGACCGACACCAATCCCCGTTCCATACACTCGTGACGACTGATGACAAAATAATGACATGTTCCGTAAAAGGTCATTGGTAACATCTAATTTGGTGAGACAAATGATGTCCATACGTGATTTTATTGTATTGTGACTATGATTAACAGATTACACGATATACCACCGTTTTTTCGAAAGTTTAAGAGACTATTACGTTATGGAGCAATTAAATGAGTATCTTTATGCTATTTATTGAATTATTATATAGTATATATTGCTTTTAATACGTAATATATGTATGTGTTTATGTATATGCATGTTTATATAATATAACTATGCTTTATGTATAATTATATTAATATATAAAATATATAACACTTTTAAAATATTGTGCAGCAAACCCTGCCCTAGTTTTTGTGCCATATTTTTCTCTGCATCCCAAGGTTGTCTGGCAGAGATCGCTGTCAGCGATAAGACCGCCATTTGTACTGTATTTTAACTAATTCTAAGCTGTTTTTGTGTATTATTTCATAAATTTTATTGTGCAATAAATTATATTATAGAATATAGAATAGTCTATTCTATTCTAAATGAATTTTCCTATAGATTTTCGTTCGCATTTTGACAGAAATAGAATACTTCTGTTATCGCCTGTACGTTTTTATATCTGATAGTCATATTTATTTAGCCACCAATATAAGGATTGGTATACTTGTCTATGTCCTACTGTGAAATTAATGAATAAAAGAATTCTTGCACAAAAAATCTTTTAACAATTGTTTTTGTAATTAAAATAAATAATATACCAGATTTATCGCCTTTAAAAATAAAAGAATCAAACAATATCACCTTCCAGATTCTACTAAAATTCCCAGTTCATTTTTTTTATGTATAAAGTACAGGTATGTACAGAAACAGTTTCGAATAGAATAAAAACTTATTATCCATGTGTAACATGATGCGTATATTAATTCTATGTAAATTTTTTAAACATAAAGTATATGAATGTAAAATACAACAGTTTCACATAAAATAATATTGGACTTTCCTAATGTAACATAATTCCCATTTCAGTTTGAGACATTTGGATGAAAGAAGCCATCAATCATGTCTTTTTTATTTACATATTTACAATTTAAATTTACATTCAAATAAAACTTAACTTGAAAATACACAAATAATATATACAAACTAGGATATGCCGGCGACTTCGTCCACGCTTGACTTAAAATTCCTGCGGGATTCCCGGGCATAAAGTATGGCAGCATTTGAATAAAGAATTTAAGCTATCGTTTTAGTGGAAACTGTCAGAAGAAGCAACCGAATAACTTTTTACGCATCCGAAAAACTGCACACTACTCCCGGGAAAAATTCCGCGAGATTCCTGGGATAAAAAATTACTCATTTTATTACACTAAATTTGCTACCGATCAGCAAAAAAATCATATTGGAATTCGATTTTTTTTATCTATCCATTTTAAATCATTCTCAAAAAAATTCCCGCGGTATATCCTAGTATAAAAAGTAGCATAGAGTATAAGTCTATGAATTATCAGTCAGCAACAATCACCAGCGAAAACCACATCTAAATCGGCTCAGTAGTTTTTACCTGAATCCCGAACAAACAGTCAAGAAAGTAAAAAATGCATTGTGTGCTCCATCGTCTATATAGTCTATTCCAGTGTTTATTTTTAAATATCTTTAATATACAGACATGGCATGTTCAAAATTTTATTATATTACAAATTTGCTTTTATACGTAAAGTACATATGTGTACAAAAATAGGTTAGCATAAAGTAACAATGGACTTTCCATGTGTAACATGCACCGTATCTATCAGTCTTCATCGCGAAGTACAGTCGGGGTCAGAAAATGCATAATCAGTCTTACATAACACGATCAGATAGCGTTGCATCTACCGATGGGCGTAACCGTTGGGCGTGTGTACTATTCTAAATTCAAATTGCCAGTTACGAACTCACGCGAACCAGTTGCGTAGAAATAAAAAGCAATGTGAGTTTGTACGCAATTTCAAGTACATTTTAGAAACCTTATTACTTCTGCCTCGAAATTTCAAGCAGAGTACCTTCTTGAATAGACGCCTGTAATATTTTATAAAAATGACATAGTATATATGCTTATTATAGATATCTTGTGATCTCTGCAGTGTTTAAGGTTTTTCGCTGTGTGCATTTTTACACAAATTGATGAAGAAAATTACTTGCACTTGACATATTTCAAATATAAAATATTTCATACTTGTCACATATGTAAAAAACTGCCTTGCGGTATTATAATTGATTAAAGAAATTACAGTACCATTTTCATGTAAATCACGAGCCAAAACTCTGTATGAAATTAAAAGAACCCTACTCAAAATATTCCAATAAGAAGCGAAAAATAAGATAAAATCGCAATTTGCTGGTTCAGAAAATTAAATCAAAACCAATTTATATCGTGTAAGTTTAAAAAAAGTACCGTATCGCGTGTTTGTCGCCACTTAATAACAGCTACCTTTATATTGAGCCTTAGGATATCTCAATTGGTGGATTCAATGAATTGATTGCCATAATGACGCTCATTAGTCAACGTAAGGTACGTTTAAATCACTCGTAAAGTTAGAATGTTGCATGTTACGAAAGCTACCCGTGTTCGCACGCAACGCCTTTTTGCAAATATGGAGCGATTATCGGCCGGAGGCGTTTTGGAACTTGTGTCGACGATTGTACTTGTTGTAACTTAAAAGAAAGTTTTATTGAATTATTGCATTATGAATTTATGACATGACTGTATTGCCGTGGGAATATAAGAATACGATGAGGTAGTACTTGATAGCAAACGTCTTTTACTTTACTTACTTACTTACCTTAGTCAGATAATGCTGAATTATTCTTCTAACGTCTTTTTCTCTTTATATGTCATGATTGCTGTATCTATTCAACGTCAAGTATCCATAAATATATAAGTTTTAAATTGATTTTTATGGGGACACTGCCTACTCAGCGAATTGCATCGAACGTCATGCGACGCGCTCCGAGTGGCTAAGTGAGTCTAAGTCATATCATATCATATCATCATCACCCATACCCGCGACGCGTTACGCATTCTAAAATTTAAAAAATCTAAATTAGTTCTATTTGAGCGGATTTGAGCATTTTCATTGTACATAAATTAGACCTCTACAGTTTTATTATATGTGTATATTACCAACATCGATTTACGTATTAGGAAATAATTATCCGGACAGGATTTAGTATGGCGATTACAGCGCCGCGTCTGTGGAATTTCTTTTGTGGTGCGGACAAGAAGTAGCGTTATATCAAAATGCATACGGAACTCTAAAAAGCACAATTTTACTCCGAAAACATCAAAAATATAAAACTAGTTCCTTTTGAAAATGACAGCCATAAAAATGATGTATTGTTTTTCTTTAAGTCATTACATCAACATGCAAATAAACTAAGTACACACTACGTAGTCAGGTGTATTGTCACTAACAACTAAATCCAACTAAAGGTATGACTATTTAAGACAGACATCTCGTAGCTACTCTAGGGGCCGCTTGCATAACGTTCCTTAAATTTATTTAAAAAAACACTAAACCCTTAAATACGATTAGCGTCTCGCACAACGCAAAATTTGACACTAAATATGTTTAAAGAACTGTCATACATTTTTTGTCAAACTTATTAAGGCAGTTTAATATGATTAACTAATTTTATTTAAAGACAATCATTATGCAAGCGAACCTAAGGCTTATTCCACAAAATAATTAGGTTATTCTAAATAATTAAAAATAATAAAAACCATAAACTGTTGTTTATATCTAAACAAAATTATACATTTTGATAATAAGGCAATAGAATAACCTCCCTATAAATTTCCACTAAAAACCTAAAAGTTATAGTTTGCATTCCATTTTCAAAACAATAGACAAGCTTGTACAGAACACGTTACAGCGAATACCTCATAGATGGCGCTAGCAGTAGCAATAGTTGATATGAAATTGATTAGTTAAATATTTGTAATGTGCTAGTTTTTTATTTATTTCCCAAATATTTATTCACAAAAAGAAATGAATTATACAATTGATAGGTCTTTGGGTTTCTTTTTTCTTTTTTTAGGAGATGAATTTACCTTTATCGTACACTAACATACAAAAACATAATTATAAAGCTTATTAAATTGTGCAAAGGACGATCTTATATTCCACTAGCTGACCCGTGCCCACTTCGCTAGACATCAGAAAAGAAATACTTCAAATTACAATCAAATATACCATATTTTATGTCACTCAGGAATAATGTAGCTTTCCACTCGTGAAAGAATTTTCAAAATCGGTTTAATAGATCCAGAGATTATCCTCTACAACGTCACAAACTTTAACTCTTTATAATATTAAGTAGTATAGATTTGCAAGTATTTATTTATAAGAAATAAGTATAATAAATTGGAACTTAGAGTTCAATGCCACACTTTTTACGTCTTTAGAAGCAAATACTAACTAATAACCATTTAAATGACAATCACTAAAAATCACATTCTCATTTTTTTAAATTATAATCACAGACGCAGTAGATGTTTTAGAAGAATGGTCGTAAAAATAAAATTTCAAATTCAATTAAAAAAATATATAATTTCAAATTTTGCCAAATTATTTAAGGAAGGCTGATAATGTAGTGCACATACAATTATTCATGCCTAATGCACATGTACAATCGCAAATACACGTTTATCAGACAATTTACTAATAATGGCCACTAAATAACAAAGTTTGTTGGTATAATGACTTCTGATTATTGTTTCTCACAGTCCATGAGAATTCAATCAAGTGAAGATATTTTAATGGTTCTTGAATCACAATCAATGCGTTCCCACTGAAGTACGCTATGATAATGATATCAATTTTGAAATTGTTCTTTTTTGTGGCTAGTCTTTGTTTTGTTTTGCAATTTTATTTTATTTCTGTATTTGTTTTCAGTTGTTGTTTAATTTTTGTTTTCAATTCGTTTATTCGCATTCACATTCTTAATTCAAACTTTCAAATAATACTATACTATTTTTATTATTTCAAATATGCCGATCATAAATAATTATCGGCATCCTACCTCATATATACCTAATGCTTGTAAAACAATACGACTTCGTGAAGAAGTTCGAAATCCGCTAAGAATTTTTCTTATGTGTAACTAGAGACTGGAATAATTTGCCCAAACTTGGGAATGTTTATGATTCTAAATAGCAATTGACAAATGAGAAAACAATTTCCTTGATTGTAAAATGTTATATCTTATTATATAATGCTTTACTTTATCAATATTAATTAATAACGTGAGTACAGCAGACACGCTGATGGCTTACCTAATGTAGAATGGTATGAACATTTAATGTTCATAGACGACGGTAACACATTTAGGTATTACATTTTGTATTTAGGTAGTACATTACATACACCCCGAAAAAGGGAATAGAACCAGGCCACTAATGCCAGAACACAACTATAATGGTAGCATGCTTTAGACTGGAAAGAATGTATGATGAAAGAACGACTAAACAGATATACAATGCAAAAGTGGATGGATGCTGAAGTCGCGGAAGGCCACGACACACCTTCCATGATCAAATTGATCGTGTACTAGTAGAAGGTGATGTCAGGAGCCTTAAGAACATACGAGCGTGCATGACAAGAACTATGAATGTCAAAGAAGCAAATGAGGTGTGTAAGAATAAGCCTAAATGGCGCTCTGTTGTTCGTGCCTACCCCGCAAGGGACCTGGCGTGAAGTTATGTATGTATGTATGCTTTAGACTTTAGACCAAGGATGGTAGCCATCCAGACAGGCCGTCCCAACTGTATGTACCCACATATGTTTTGTTGTCCGTCATAAAAGGCCGCCAGGCCATACGAGTTCTTTCTCCGTTCCTGCACGAATAATATTGTTACGAGCTACAGGACTCGAATTAAAATGCCGTTGGAATTACTATAGAATTTATTAGAACTATACAAACACGTATAACATAGATACAAATATAACTGGATACAACCAGTACAAACTGCATGAATCAATAACACGCGCAAAATGCGTCACAATATTGCTTTCGAATGTACTACACACGTCTTGCTAGTATCGTAATCGTCGCTTGACTGATTTACCCCTCCGTTCAGGTATTGTTTTATACTAAGTATACAGTTCAACATTCGACCGCGTTGACTGGATTTTTCCAAGAAAACGTGAGCTGCACACCTGCAGCCATAAACGAGTATGATAACAATAGGCTATTGTTTAATTGAAAATTTTGAACACAATTTAAAAACAAAAATAAGTTCAAATGCGGGAAAGGTAATAAACCAGGTGTGCATTCACTTTGCCGGCACGTAACAATATGTTGCAACGTAATATATAAGCCACTACATTATTCAAATATAGTCTGCAACATAAGCTTTAATGAGTAAAAGCTAATCGAAAACATTCACTTTTTGTCTCATTTACTCGCAAACTTTGAGAGAGCATGAGTAGCCTCGGGCCATTGTTTCCCACGACCTGAATCAATAAAAACTTGACCCCCAAGGAAAAACTAACTATCACCTAAAAATAGACTTTATGTTTGTTATACTAAGATGCACAATCATTTGTAAAAATGAGGCATTTAAATGATATAATATTTGTAAGTAGACAGTGTCCACAGATTAATTCCATATTAACTATTTTAGGCTACAAATAACAGGCACTGTTTACTATAGTCATTATTAGAAATGACAATTGTCAAGTAATAATTTGATTCCGAAAAACTCCTATAGGTGGCGCCACTCGTTCTTCGCCGCTATTTACCATTACAATGTTGACTATTTAAGACTAGAAAACACAATTTAATACAAAAATAAAACTATATTTAAGCTAATTAAAGACTATGTACTATTTATTTGCCAAAGAAGCATGCCCAGAAGATTGGTTCCATTACCACGCTGGATGGCAATGCTAATTCACTGTGCGATTACATTACTAAAAATATTTTTTTTAGATCAAATTAGTTAAAAATTGAATCTTATTAAAAATTTCAGTTTCTGTTTGATAAAACAAAAACATGTTTTAAATAATAAAACGTCAATATATGAGCAAAAGGATGACCGGTGATGCCATCTAGTCATATAGGTTTTCATGTATTTTAAAGTTACGTTATAACTGGCTTAATCATAGTGTAAGTAGTCACTAACACCGCTGTTAGAACTGAAAGAAATAATAGATATGCTTAGGACTGCGAGGCATAACAATAGCATTGGCGGAAGATCTTCCTTCGAGATGGAGGAGCATTCCATCTCGCTGCTCCACTAAGTCGGAACAACCCTAAACATTCTTTATAAAATTTATTTAAAAAACGAAAGTTTGAGTTTTTAGCTAGACATGTTGAGTTTCTTGCCGCTTCTTCTCAACAGCAATAATACGTTGCACAGCGATGAACATAGACTAAGAAGTAAAATATTTTTTTTACTTATATCTATCTATTAAATATTGACCTTCAAAAAGTGTTCTCGTGAAACTTATTTGGATTTGAAAAAAAATGATTTGAATGTTACTATTTAAAATCAATACATTTTCTTACTAATTTAATAATCTATAGCAAATTAAATAGTAAACAACCGTGTGTCTAAAATTATTAAACCAATTTTGTTTATACTAAAACTTTTAATGTATTTCTAAGCTCTACCAAGTTACATTTTTTTAGGATTTCCCGCACAGAACAAGAGAGGCCGGAAATATTGGTCCAAAATACGTACCATGAAGCATAAGGTACCTACAACCATATATCTCTACGATCAGAAACCATACAGGTGTTCAAAAATACAATACAAAAGAATAACGTTATATAAAATTTTAATAATACCAGACTGAAAGTGCATTTGTTTTAAGTGACATTTTGTGACAAACTTAACATAATATCGGTGACTTGGGGCCTATTATTTATATATAGTATTTGTGTATTTAAATGTGTAAATAAAGACACATGATGGCTTTTTCCATGCTAATGTCTCAAACTCAAGAAAATATAATGAAGCTGGTTACCAATTAACATCAAAATTGTTCAGCTTTGGAACGCTGCTTGTTGATATAAGACAAGTAAAATCTCTACCGATGTTTAAAACTATGACAAAAAAATATTACCAGTTTTACCAATATTTATATATTTTATATTGATTGATTATTTTGACATCAAACAGATACATAATAACATAAATTAAAAGTTACATTAAATTTGGTTTCATAATCTAACAGTGCCTAGAAATTGATCTTTATATAAATAACTAGCTGTCCCGGCAGACGTCGTCCTGCCCGGTAAAAAATAGGGGTTGATCGTAGAGGGTTGAAAATCTAGGGTTGTATGTATTTTTGTATGTTGTATCATAAAAAAATAGAAAATAAAAATTTTGTCTAAAAAATATATAAAAAAATTTAGGGGTGGACTACCCCTAACATTTAGGGGGATGAAAAATAGATGTTGGCCGATTCTCATAGATACCGGATAAGCACAAAAAATTTCATCAAAATCGGTCAAGCCGTTTCGGAGGAGTATGGCAACGAAAACTGTGACACGAGAATTTTATATATTAGAGATTAAAAGTGCTAAGAGCCGTGAGAATGTACATTACACAACTTTGACAAGTTAAGAGAGAAAACATATCTTGAAGATTAATTACTGCAATATTTCCTTTAGTTTAATTTTATTTTATGTACATTGTACTTGTTTGTGCCACAACATATTGTGAAGCGGTGGTAAATTTGATTAGGCTCCCATAGAGTAAATAATATCCATAAACAAAATTAAAACTAAATAATTAAAATGAATAAGTTGGCGTTAGGCTAAAGTAAACTTTAACAATACACGTTGGACAAATGTCATCTTTTTCGTCCGTGACCACGGCCATTAAAAAGCGGCCGAAACGTCGGATAAACCAAAATAAAATAAATTACCGCGCTTAAAACCGTTAAAAGGTAGCTTCGTAGTTTTATTATGTATAAAAGTCGCGAAAACTTATGAAAATATTATAACATTTCTGCATATATATCATTTATATATTTGTTACTAAAAAGGAAGAAGTTCGTACTATATATTACGTATATCACCATAGCCATTATCATCTCAATTTATTCCTAGAGTTGTCTGGAAGAGATCGCTTTTTAGCGATAAGACCGCCCTTTGTGTATAATAGAATATAGTTTTAGCCTGTAAGTTCAGTTTGTATTGGTGTACAATAAAGTTTTATCTATCATGATTATCTTAATCAAAAATACTAAGTACATAGTTTATTCTGATATCTATTTATGGATCATTTGAAACATTAAACTTTTCTCAAAACAAATTTTCCCAAATGCCGCTTAAAACAAATAGCTTTTCACCCTTCGATATGTAAAATCACCTGATAATCAACAGGATAGTAACATTGTTTTTGTACTAATTTGCATACAAGCGCATGCGTCGTGATCGAGTCGCGATCTTACTTTTGACTCGTGTTTTATTTTCTTGTCCATTCAATGTTGCTTCGGAAACTTTACACTGAATAAATCTAGCATGGAGGTCTGAAGACGATTAGTGTTGGATGCGGTGTTTAGATATATCTTTTTGAAGTGAAACTTCTTTAGAATCGTTACGATTTAAACTCGATGAAACGAAAAAGCGACACTAAAAATAAATAATCACATGAATGAGATATAATACATCATATTTAATCATTTAAAAACCACTATGCTCATACAGATAGAATTGGAAATGCTTAGAAGTTTTCTGTTAATACTTAGACTTCGTGTTTTAAAGCGGAAATATATTAGAACGATATACCTAATATATGAAATGTCATCACGAAATTGCGATGCTATCAAAGGCTAGTTACGTAATAAGTTCTCAGTTATATTGAGTAAGACCTATGTAACACTCAGTTCGCAATAAAATGATTCGATTTGATATTTACAATTCCTCCCACCCCTTGGCACACTGTTTCACTTCTACTGCGTGTAAACTGCATGTGTGTGCAATTGTGTGTGTGTACACACAATTTCTTTTTGTTGCGTGAAGCTGGCAAGCAGGCTGACGGCCAACTTAATGAAAAGTAACTGTCGCCTTGACGTTTGCAACACTAGAGAAGATGCCGACGAGTTGCTAGTTAGATAGAGGAAAAGAGGGGATTATCGGAGTACCCAGCTTTTGGCCCAGAGGAGAATTGAAATTTCTGAAATCCCGCGCTTGTTTTGTCCTACACACAACACGAAGCGTTGCGTATATGTAGTGTGCAGGGGAAACACCCGCCGGAGATTCTGCTTCATAGGTAGTCAAATAAATAAACATAAGGCACTGCATGAATACAACTTGACCGGACGCGCAGCGTGGTCGATTTAAAAGTTAACTCATAATATATTGCAAAGTAACTCGTAAAGTGTCTGTACCATAACCGTTATCGACAACCGTAGGTACGTAGGCATACAATCCAGAGGGGCAACTGCCTTTACCTGCACCCCCCCCCCTCCTGGGTACTTCCTCGGAAACAATAGGGAAAAGAGCTAGGAAGCTGATAGGCAATAACCGACTATTCCACGAGGCTTCAGAGCCTAAATCATCGACGTAAAGACTGTAGTTTGTCGTTATTTTATCGGATACACTTCGCGAATGTGGCACGAAATTGCATAAATTAATTCCTCCTTCACCATTTTACCACCGGACAAGCAGACGTACAAGCTCACGCCACGACATATGGTGCAAATACCAACAAAGCAGACGAAACGCTGTGCTTCCACTTTTATCATACGTACCATTAAAGAGTGCAACTGTTTACCGTCGTTTGTTTTTTTTTTTAAAAATACCATGAAGGTGTTTTCAAGTCTCGCGTAAACAGGTATCTTCTAGGTAAGTGCTCCACCTAAGAGCGGGGGCACACGATGCGTTACGGCGCCGCACCGCAAAGATTTCGCCGTATCGGTGGGCATACAGTCGGTGTGGCGCCGCAACGTTCTTATGTCGCAGCGGCGCCACCGGCGCTCCAGTAGCGTTGGACAGTCACTTAATAAAAATGATCGTAAAAGACGTCTGTTGTTGGCCCTACTATGTGCCCGTGCGTGTGACGCATAAACAACTGAGTGGTGCCGCTCCGACGTCGCAACGCAATCACCCCTCCCCGCCTCGTCTCGGTGGTTGCGAATCGGGTGCGGCGCCGCTGCGCATCGTGTGCATGCCAGAGATATTTCTATGTAAAATGACGCAGCGACACCGCTCCGGTGGCGCACCGCCGCCGCAACGCATCGTGTGCTCCCGCTCTTAGACTGCATTTCCATCTGACACCAGGCACAATGGCTGTCAAACGCGAACCTATTCAATATTTAATAAAGAATGGAAAAGGCGATGAGATGCATTTTCGCATTCTCAACTTTCTTATAACTAATACCTTACAACCGATAGACATGAAAATTAAAATAATCACATACTAGATAATTATAAATATAATATTTTCTTAAGTTTTGGCGACTAATATATACTTTAATAATAAATCGTAGTTTTATTATATATTCAAATCTGTTTGTTTATTAAATTTTCCCGGCTTATTAGCTGAAGGGATTTTAATGTTTGACTAAGTGATAGATTGTATCCTGAGAAAAGGCATATCCTATCCCTGATTTCAAAGGCAGTATTTAAGGGCGTAAAATAAGCAACCCTTAGTTCTTCAACTTAGGAAATTCATATTTAGGCTTTTGGTAAGAAGTATGGAATGTATGAATATACCTTTATTGCAAATACTTAAATACTTATAGTAGGTGGTCTTTGCGCCATAAACAATATCTTCCAGACTACTACAGAGTGATCACGAATACTATGAGTGAATACTAGTTTTACAATATTTTCTAATTTCACAATATTTAGAAATTATTATTAAACAGCAGGTTATAATATTTGTTTTAGTTTTTGACGTTACAATCGCGTTTTAACTACGTTTAGAAAGTTAGAAAGACAAAATACGAATCGGCTCGGGCCTCACCATTTTCTTAGTGGGAATGGACAGTTAAATCGCCAAGCTGGTACAAAGTGGCTTGAGGGTTTTGACATATCAGTTATTTCGATGTGGAGATTTCATCACAATGTTTTCCTCCAGCAGGTCCAAAAAAGTTCAGGTCAAGCCAGGAGTATACACCAATATATCATGTAGTGTATTATGACGTTAATTTGTATAAATATTTCCTTAAGGTCGATGACATAGTCTGCCAACCGTCTTTTCACAAGAGATACTGATTACAAAAGTACTTATTAACAGTGTTTTATGATCATATGACTCGTTGAATAAAAGTAACATATTCGCCATGACGTTGGTGAAGCAAGGTGTGGTCCTTAGTGTTGTACTGCTGTCGATGAATTGTGTCGATATTTGTCGAACAAAACTTTTTTCTGGCCTACTAATTTTTAATCTAAAACACCAATATGTAGGCTAAATTATAGGTAACACCTCTGTACAATGATTAGCACACTATTGATTAACTCAAATACTTAAATATTAATATTTTTATTTTATTTTGTAGCCAAATAATGATAATTTTAACATGATTGTATATAGCTACGTGATAAAAAAATTAACGAATTGTTAATATCGTGAATACATTGATAGAATGCCAAAAACTCTAGTTTCTCTTACATTTTTAAAATATATAAATAAATATATAATTGAGTTTTTGATTTTTCTTTTCCGATTTGCTTTACTTTAATATGCATGGAATTTAGCAAAATTATCTAAAGTTCTACAAGTAGTGATCATGTTTATATGATTCAGATATATTTATCTAAATTTAATTTTAGATAAATATATCTGAATTTTATAAACTAACTTAATTTAAAAAAATTGTCACCTTTATCTAAATATTTAGGTTTAAATGCCTTCTAGTAATATATTGCTGTTTTGTAGAAAGAAAAGTATTGTTATGTAAACTGCACACCGAGCCTGGTAGTATGATGTTTATTGTCAGATATTAATTTGAGTTTATACTAGCGCAATGAATAAGGGGGCGGAATATACTGAATGAACAAATTATTATAACATTTTGAAACTACACATCTGACACAAACCAAATAGTAGACCGAGACCCAAGCTTTCAGAAAGACGCTGCGTCGGCTACTATCATTATCCACATAGACGCAAATCACGTGTATAATACATAAGTGTACATACACCAATTTAAAATAAATATTTCATAAATTTCGTAATGCTTTTGTTCACGTAGAAGAAGATGAAGAATAGATAAGTTTTATTACCTAAAATAGAATAGTTACTGGCATAAACATAAAAATATTACACAGCAGACGCTTCGAGTTCGATTCCTAGCATGGTAAATTTCTAAAACTAGTTTTCTACTATTTGCTATGCTCTGGTTGCCTGGAATGGGCCCCAGAGTGCTCCTTTGTATATAACCCATAACACCAACATAGCTTGCTTAGCTTGGATTATACAATGTGTTTGTTTGTCTGCCGATTTATTATTAATGTATGATTCCAGCATAGCTCTATCACTGTACGAGGATTCTCATGCTATTAATAATAGATTCAAAATTAAATAATCAATTGAAAATTATAAATTCTATCGATAATTGCACTCACTAAAGCAAGAAAGGCTTGCGTGACCTCTGCCCTTCAGCCGCATACCCGTCCCTCTGACTGCACACATGCCCGCTCGTGGCGGTCCCGCCCAACACCTTTTTATCGATAAAAAAAACTCGATATCTGTGACCGAATTAGATCGAAGGTTACTTTATAAATGCAATATTGTGTTACCAAAATATTCTACATAGTCAAATTGTTTAAATAGGTATGTTATATGCGTATAGGATTGCCATTACACCGGCCGTGTCTTTTGAATTGACATCTGCTTTTAGGGAAATTATTAAGAAATCCACCCAACTTATTACCGATGTGAGAAAACTGCCAACATTTCTATTTGTAAGAATCGTCTTATTGACTGTTAAATAGGCTGAATTTTTCAAATAGACCCCCATGGCTAAAGCCTATAAAGTACAAGATATAGGGAAAAATACTCAAACAGGTCTCGGGGAAAATTTTGATGAAAACTGAAGTGGTAACATTATATTTTTGAAAAATCAATTACCCTAGTTTTCGCGTCAATTTAAATGGTAAGAAAAAAAAATACTACAAAAAAATGGAACGCGCGATTCAAACTTGACAGCTTCAATTACAACCGGGAGTTCCCCTTTTCACAAAAATACAACGTTGAACTCAATACACGTGTAATTAATAGATTTCCTCAGTTTTTTCATTTCAAATAACTACACATAGAAGAGTATCTCCAGCACATTCCAGGTGAATCGGTCGGGCCTCAAATGTGACTATGAAAAAAAGACAAATATTCTATTATTTATAATGTTTATTATTATTATTACCAAGCGATAGATTATAAAGATCATTTTCTATGAAAGAATATAACTATTATATTATATAACATTTTCCTTTACCACCAGTCCTGTTTATATCTTAGATCATATTATATTTCAATGAAAAATGTGTATTTTAGGTCAAAACAAATGTCTAAGCATTGAATCAAAACCTACGTTATTGGAATGAGATGCTGGTGTGCTAAGTCTAACACACAAAATCTTGGTAGTTTACTCAAACTACCAAGATTCCTTCCTATATAAACATTTTCAACGTGGACCATAAATTATAAACAGCGAGATACCTAATAAAGCTTTATAGTGATATTACTGATCTACATGCAAATTCATATTACAAATTTCATCGAGTTATTGCATCCCACATTGCTAATTAACTTCTCTTTTTTTTAATTTCTTTATGTTTGGCACTTAATAAGTATTAAAGCCCTATTTTTTTCTTCTTTAAATTGATTATACATATTTTTTTTCAAACTACAAAATATCAAATTGCTTGTAGTGTTTGCCTACTGCATTTGTAATTTGCTACATGATTAATGCATTTGATGTCAAAGAAGCAAGTGAGGTGTGTAAGAATAAGTCTAAATGGCGCTCTGTTGTTCGTGCCTACCCCGCAAGGGACCTGGCGTGAAGTTATGTATGTATGTATTAATGCATTTGTAATGTTTTTGTATTATAAAGCAATGTACATCCTTTGTAATAGTGCAAGTAATTGTTGGTAAACGAAATAAATAAACAGTAGTATTTAATTTTTATTTTTTTGATTTTAGAAGATAAATGTTAGGCTAATCTAAGGTGTGACTATGAAATAAATCGATTTTATTAAATAAATAATAATGAAAATGATAAAGATTCATTGCAAGAATTTTTAATATATAATTTATAACATCAATTTGGCCTAATTCATAAAATAACATGGTACAATTTGCTGATAGGAAATTTTAAAACACAACACCAACACCTGTCCATGAATAAAACCAAAAATATAAAGCACGTGATCTAAAAAAACACATGTACATCATTAAGACGCCTTTCAAATAACTCGAATTCCACGCGTGGCTATGAATACGATGCCTTGAATATTTAACAATGCTCAACAAAAGTGAGCTTGACTCAATTAAATCTTAATTCGTACAAAGGCAGTCGATTAATGAAATTAAGTCGGCATTTAGTCGATTTAAGCATCGAATCCACAAAGGCCACATTAACAATCGAATGAAAAGAATCCTCCAAATCTGAACCAACAAAGGACCTAACTAACCCGACAGCGGCGTGACTATTAAAATTTAATGACATGATTTATTTCAAAGAAAAAGAAGCAAGAGAAAAGGGTACGATGTAACGATCCATTTTTCATAATAACATAACGCAGTTGGTAGCAAATGGTTGAATAAAAAATGTTCAACAGAACCGACTCTTTAAGAAAAACGCGGTCCAACAGAGATCGTCTTTGTCATCGGCCGGAGAATTTATTCATGTTGCCCTGTTGAGCTCCAGCGGTGAATAAAATATAAAGAATATAGAATTTTTCTGGATTCATGTTACGTAATAACGCATGGATTGTATAAAGTACCGGACATAATGTAACTTAATATTTTTTGTTTACAGGCCTCCTTAGGAAAAAAAGAAATCAATTTTTTGATTCAAGTACGGGAACCAAGTATTTTAATTATAAATAACATAAATTTATTAAAAATAATAATAATAAAGCAGAAGTTTTGTTATTGTACACTATGAAATTGGTAGAATCCAAAGAGTCTTTCTTAAACATTACATATTATGTATATTGTACCATAATTTGTACTATATTTTGACAAAATAAGCATAACAATTGTGATGATTATGACTGCCAACTTTGTAACGGATTCAAGACTGCAATTCAATTAGACAGAAAATAATAATAATTATTTTTAATCTGAAGTCCATTAATTATGAATATACATACATACATACTTAACTTCACGCCAGGTCCCTTGCGGGCTAGGCACGAACAACAGAGCGGCATTCAGGCAAGAAGCAAGTGAGGTGTGTAAGAATAGTAGAAAGAATAATCTTACACACCTCACTTGCTTCTTTGACATTCATAGCTCTTGTCATGCACGCTCGTCTGTTCTTAAGGCATCTTAATTATGAATATAATATATAATGTATAATAGAATATTATATTTGTTATAAATGCTAAATATGATTAAATGTTTAAACCTGTAGCATAAATAAATAAATAACAATACAGCTTAAGGATCAGTTGATGTTTGCATATAATAAGCTCACAATCTTGACCAAAACTTAAATATAGGTTAAAGAAATGTCAAGACTGTAAAGATGAAACAAATGTTTTGTTCGATCTAATGCGTATTTTATGCATTAGAAGTCAAAATAAATTGGAAAAATATTATTTGCTACTGTAACACACGGTCAAGTTCTATGAAAACTTGTACTGAATATATCAATGCTTGTTTAGGTTCAGATAAATCAATTCTTAAAATCGTGTTTGAAATGTATTTTATTAGTTATCTATATCTAAGGTTTACATCAAGGCTTAAATTTACTCTAATATCTAGGAAAAAATAAAAATGAAAGAAAAAGTAATTACAAAAATAACTGAGTATAAGAATAAAAAAGACAGGAGCTATAATTTTTCTTAGATGTCATCTGAGTCAGAATATTCTTCAGTTCCTTAGGCCCAGCCAGAATTATGACGACGTCATAAAATACGAGCCGAGAATTTTATGGAGAGCTGGACATAACTGTATGTCGATCCTTAGCAATAGTGTTTGAGATGTCTTTTGAACCTTTTCAACTAACAATATTTAAAAAATAAGTAAGTCGGTACTTTCTCGCAGCCGTACCTGAAGGTATAATATTTGGTCATTCTTAGTGGTAGCTGTTTCATTTATAATATTTTATAGAAATCAACTAAACAAAATCGAGAACGTTAACATGCTATACACAAAGCGTTGTGCCCCGATTCCACACCGCATTTTATTGTAAATTGCTTATCATTACTGTGACCAATAGTTATGGTCATTTTGTAAATACTTATTTTAAATAACATAAATTAAACATAGAGCTTTAGCGCTTTATTTGTGTTTCAAGACTTGCGATGTTTTATTTTAATATTTTATCTTTTTCAGACTAAGCTAATAAAGAATATCGCGAAGTCGAATTACCTTACTTCGGCCAGTATTTATTTAAAAATCTCCTGCAAGGATCCGTGAACGGTAAGCTTGTGAACGGTAAGTTTTCCTATGCACCATCAAACGACGGAAGAAACATTAAGGTGTTTTAGAGGGTATTTCCGCAAAAGTAGCTGGCAAAGCCCTCACAACCCCACCGTCTTTCCCTACAGTGGGCAGGCCCCAATCAGATTTCACCTCATGAAAAAAAGACGTGAGCATCCAATTCAGACTGATAAGTATTTCCAAATCATCAATGTGACACAAATTAGCGTAATTTTCTGTTTCATCGATTATAACTGTTTTCTATAATAATTTTTGGAATATCTTTTTATTAATAAAAGGAAAAAATTAATTTGGAGAAAAATCCCCGAATACGTGTGGGTCAGTCCTTGCATAATTATTAAGAGTTTCTCTAGGGGTGACAAAACTTTATCTTTTATATAATTTGGTTACAGAACCTTTAAAACATTTAATCAAAATTAACTCGCACTTCGAAAGGTACGACGGTTATATACAGGTACTTTTATAAGTATGAAAGCTATACCTCATATGTCACCATCAATTATTGCCTTAAATATAATGATCATTATAATTAGTCTGCAGACAAACACGCATAGTGCATATTCCGAACCAAATCAATTAATGCTTGTGTTCTGTGTAATATACAACGGATACTCTAGATTCCGGACACCCAGACCACAGTTTATAAAAGAAAATTCAATTACGAACTTTACGATGATTGGAGTGGAACCTAGAGCCTGTACGTTCTAATAAACAAGGCCAGTAAAGATTTATCCAACTCAGCAACAGAATTTGACAAAATAATAAAATTAAAATGTCATTATGAAATATTGTTATCTATAAATGATATAAAAATGCCTATGTATAAAAATCAATTGATGTTCGTTAGTCTAGCTAAAACTCCAAAATGGCTTGACCGATTACGATTAAATTGTGTGTGTTTGAGTGGGCCACGGATGATTTAGATTCACACTTGGCTCAGAAATCAGTTCCCATGATTATGATGAAATTTTTTGCGTATGTGAGTGGGATCTCTGGATGATTCAGATTCACAATTGGACCCGGTAGATGGCGTTACGTCACGAAGCAAAAGTTGTTTATCAGGATCGTCACAAATGAAGATCCATCATCAATGCCTCCATCATCCACCCCCATAGGAAACAGGGGTTGTAATATGTATGTATGTTATATTTTTAAGACTTTACTAACAATATTCCACACAACTATGTACAGTAACATACCAAATTGTCAGTTATATTATATAAATAGGCAGACAAATACACAGCGATGCATAAAAGTCAAACAAACATAATACTTATTTTTTTTTTTAGAGACTGCTACGGATCATTACAAATAAATAGGCTTGTTGTTTAGAAAAGATTTTTAAATACAAGCTTTTGAGATCCTGGATATCATGTAGCAGCAAAGTGCTAGCCAAGACAAGCCCAAACACGACGTGTCTATCTTGTTTAGTACAGGAGTTCCTATGGCCACCTTCCGACTCCATCATCAGATCAGCTCCATGGTACCATATTATTGCATTGTCACGCAGTATACATATGTGTGCAAAACTTCAGCTCAATCTGAAACCGGGAAGTTGTTGAAATTTAACTTGCAAGATTCCACTCGAATTTACATACATACATCCATTGCAAGTTAAATAAAAGCTTGTTAAATATGAAGGCAATATTGTTCATTAAAATCCAAAATTCATGGTGTCATTACAAACGGTTACTTTTAAATGATGTTTTTAACCATTCAACAGTTGGGGTCAAGACAATATTTTGAAGAGGCGTGTATGTATGTTACGTGTTTCATACATTTATATCCGGAGTGCGTAGGCAGGCGTATGGCGCCTTTGATATACTGTTATTGGATTCATATTAGAAATGAAATAATTATAAGATTTTCTAAGTTTTCGCGACTAGTATACTGTAACTGTAGTAATATAGTACAATAAAGAATGGTACTGTATTGTATTGTATAATAAAACTACTTTTTAACGGATTCAAACGCGGTAATTGATTTAATTTTTATTATTCCGACGTTCCGGCCACTTTTCAGTACCCATGATCCCGCAAGATACATTGACACTTGATATCTCTATCCGAATATTAAAAATCAAACAAATTACCGCGCTTAAAACCGTTAAAGTAGTTTTATTATCAATCAATCAATTTATTTGTTTATAAACATATTACACATTAGTGATGTTAGGACATAGACAGTTTAACATGTTATTTATCTATTAGGCGTACAAAGTTAAAGATGGAAAAATTAATATTATATTACAAATAATTTTATTACTAAATTATAATTTTTATGTCACATTTATTTAATTTTATTATTATCATTAAAAACAATCATCATTGTATAATCTCTTACCAATAATGTCGAAACTATTTGAAAAACTGTTATTGCGCCGCCTGAAACCAATAATAGAAGAGAGAAAACTAATCCCCGATTATCAATTTGGATTTAGAGAGAAACACTCAACCATAGACCAAGTGCATAGAATCACAAACATTATTGAGAGAACATTAGAAGAAAAGAAAGTTTGCTCTACAGTATTTTTAGATGTGGCACAAGCATTTGACAAGGTCTGGCATGAAGGTCTTAATTTCAAGTTAAGAAAACTGCTACCTAAACAGTATTCAGATTTGTTAGCTTCGTACATCTCAAATAGAATGTTCAGGGTCCGACAAGAAGACTGCTTTTCGGATCTTAAAGAAATTAAAGCTGGAGTACCACAAGGTAGTGTGTTAGGCCCGGTCCTGTACCTAATATACACAAGTGATATTCCAGAACTAGAAAATAATACCATAGCTACCTTCGCGGATGACACAGCCATCATGGCTACGGGAGCTACCCACGAAGAAGCTGTAGAAAATGTCCAAAAAGCAGTTAATACCATTTACAACTGGACAAAAAAATGGCGTATTAAGCTCAACGAAGCCAAGTCAATCCACATTGACTTCACTAACAAAATGACAAATTATCACCCGATATACGTAAATCACACCGTAGTACCGTATGAAAATACGGCAAAGTACTTAGGTATGACACTTGACGCTAAACTGCGTTGGAAAGCTCATGTCAAAAAGAAACGCGAGGAACTGGAGGCTCGCTATAGAAATATGTACTGGCTACTTGGAAAACATTCAAAGTTGTCGGTACCTAACAAACTGCTTCTTTACAAACAAGTCCTGATGCCAGTCTGGACCTACGGTGTACAGTTGTGGGGCTGTACCAAACCAAGTAATGTAGAAATCATACAACGCTTCCAAAATAAAGTGCTGAAAGGAATTGTAAACGCGCCATGGTACGTTAGATCGAGCGATCTCCATCGGGACCTGAAAGTGGAGTTTGTCAACAACGTTATTAGGAAGTACGCGGAAGCCCACGAGCATCGGCTTCATCATCACGTGAATGTCGAGGCGATCCAGCTCCTCGACAACACGGACTTAACGAGAAGACTCAAAAGGACAAAACCATTTGAACTAGTGGTTTAACAAAACAAAAGTGTAGTGTAATGTGCTTGCTATTAATAAAGAACACATGAACAAAGTGTCTTCGCCTTAATAGAGACAATAAGAAAAGTGTTAATGGACACTTTCTTAGTAATAATACTTTTAGTTAATTTAGGTTATATTTAAATTACTTATTAATCTTCTTAGGTTAGATGGTAATATTAATAAGGTATTGCTTATTAAATACCTTATTTATAGAAAAAAAAAAAAAAAAATTGTATAATAACATTTGTTAATCAACCAGCTGTGTAATTTAGTTTTAAATAATGTTATTGATAAAGGTTTTAATATCGCACGAAGGCTATTATATATTAATGGGGCCATATAATGTGCATTTTTTATAGAGATATATACATGCAACCTCATAGAGGAACTACCACTATATGATGTAGTTGAAGAAGTTTAAGTATAGAAGATACAGTAACAGGCGGTCTTAGCAACAATATCAAGGTCTACCAGATAACCTTATTAGGGATTAGAAAAGTTTAAAACACATAGGTTTGCATATAACTAGAATATACAAGTAAAAAAATTTAATCAATATATGGACAGGAAGCGATAACCTGTGACACTATAAACATATAGGATTAGAATCTTTCGAGCATTCCAGAGTTTGTCTTTTCACGTTTGTGAAGTGCAACCTCTTTAGAATCGTTCTGATTTGAACTTTGAACTTTTGATTTGAATTCGTTCTTATCCGTGCAGGAACGGAGAAAGAATACAATTTCCTGCGGCCCGGCGGCCTGTCGTAAGATGCGACAAAACAACCCACAGCCAGGTGGTAGGGCATTTGCCCGACTGGATGGCTACCACCCCTGGTCTAGAGTATGTCGCCATAACAATCTTGTGTTGTGTTCCGGCATTAGTGACCAGGTTCCAGGCTCCCTAAAGAGAGCAGCAGCGCATTCGTAGCACCTTTGGTGTTGCAAATGTCCATAGGCGATGGTAACCGCTGTCCATCAAGTGGGCCGTTTGCCTGTCTGCTGATCTCCTGCAATAAAAAATAAAAAAAAACTCGTTGAAATGACCATTTATATCGGAACACAATTCTAGGTTGTTATGGTGGCATACTCTAAACCAGGGGTGGCAGCCATCTGGACGGGCAAATACCCTATCACCTGGGTGAGGGTTGTTTTGTCGCCTCCTACGACAGGCCGCCTCGCCATAGGAAATTGTATTCTTTAATACTACACGCATAGAAAATTATTGCAAAAAAATGTCACCTACTTCCCGTAATTACTCTTAAAAAAGATTAATTTTACTGAACACTGTAAACGGCAGACTTAAAGTCGCCATCAGACAAATATACAAAAATTCCCAGACTATATAATCGTTTATAACCGAACAATGGGTAGCTATTCTCAAAAATAATCGAAAAATATTAACTTTCCACGCTCCTTTAAATTTGTTCAAATCATCGTGACTTCTCGAAAAACACCACTCCCACATGTCACCATACATTGTGTTCTATTCAGAAATAGTAGCAAAAATGACATTGACAAAGGGTGTTGGGATAAACTTGGCTCTGAACAAAAGTATTTCCATTTTCGAGTGTTTGAGAAAAAAATATATATGATTTTTGAATGCAGGCACCTGTCGCTAATTGCCACCTTTTGGCGGCGATCCCTTTTGAGATGACGAAAAAATGGCGTGTAATGTGACGTGATCTTCTGGTGTATCTTTGGCTTTTTATTAACAAAAAATTAAATATACTCCTAATATTATACCCTACGTTTGGACTCACGCTGTTTAATGAAAGCTTAGAAGAACTGAGCGGTTTACCGCTTTAGGAGATTGTGTAAACGAATTTATGAAAATTTGATATCTATTATTTATGTTTACTTTTGGGTAAACTGGGAGACAATCCACCTGATAGAAAGAGGCTAGCATCTCCCATAGCAACTGAAGCACTAAAGGCTGGTTTACACGAACTAAATATAAATAAAGGTGACACTAACCGTGATCTTCTGGCTCATATTTCGCACAAATAAGTATTGCCATATAGCGCGGCAATGCAGCCAGCCTTCTGGGCACGCTCACCGTTGGCAGTGCTCTCCTACATGGTGTATTTTAGTTTCGATGTCCTAATTTTATTAACATTATATATGACAAGCATTTTAGTGACACATTACGACGTAAACCTATGTCGATATTAAATAGAATAAGAGATAAATATAAAGCAAATTTTTTTTAGGTAGACGTGTTGCTAGGGAGTTCTTGCCGCTTCTTCTCCTTAACAGCAATAACACGTTGCGAAGCGGTGTGTACATAGACTAGGAAGTAAAATTAAAATTTTAACCAACATGTATGACCTTCAAAAAGTGTTCTCCAGTGGAACTTATTTTGAATAAAAACTTTTGAATTTGAAAGATATGTGAAACCTACCAATCCATCTAGGATATGCACGACGGGTATACCGCCTGACCCCAGCACTGTAAAGTAACATGTTGATATTATACATTCAGATTTATTTCTATTTCTATATGTTCTAGGGTGCAAGAATGTATATATTTATAAACTCCAAGCAGACGTGACGGCTAGAGTCAGTAAAATAATAAAAATCACATGTCAGTACAATTACCGAGGCTAGTGCTCTATGCCCTACAATAACTACAAAAGGAAAAAAGCCCAAACCATCTGTCGACACCGGTCAAAGTTTAACATCTGCTTAATACCCCACGACATTAATGTTATGTATCTCATTCAATCAGATGTACAGTGCATGTTTGAATCAATCATCAATTTGAATACATTTTCCCGATGTATCTACTCATGGCACGTCTGTCTATCACTTTAATAAAAATCTCATGTAAGGTGTGGTTGTTTTGATTGAATGTTGATGTTATATGAATGGATGATGTTTTGATGAATCATTAGGGTCAACTCCAACATTTATCATAGCACAGACTGCGTTAAACTAATTATTTAGACAACTTATTTTATAAGACTGCTACGAATTACATATTGCAAGTTTTGAAAAACCTTCGGAAGTCATCCACTGTACTTGGCGCTCGCTTTTTTATACCATACGTGAGCACGCTATAAAATGAACTCCCTTCCGTGGTTTTCCCAGAGTGCTACAATATGGGTCTCTATATTATGCAGATTGATACTATTTTTTGACCTAGAGCTTATCTGGGACACTCTTATCAAATCATCTTACCACATTTCATTGTGATCCATTCAACCGTTTGTCATGAAATAATAAGCAAAGTTAATTTTACATTTATACACTCGTCTGGGAGTAAATTAATCTATGACAGTTAATATTAATATGCCTGTAAAGAACCGTAATCATGTACTCGTATACAGACAATTTCCAATAACTTCTAGACTGCTTATTGACAGTGAGCACGCTTTACACGGTCTCACAAAGAGCTGATCGAACAACAAATGACACGTTTGTCAAATCGATGTTTGATTCTTCTGTCCACTGATTATTAATGACCATAGAGTTATGACTTTCTATTGAGGAAAGGGGAATGGTATAAGATGTCTGGCGTGCGGTGTAATGTTCACCTCGTGGTATTCTATTTTAAAAGTCAAATATATTCTTGTAAAGTATCATAGGTTTTGTACAACTATCTAGATTTATCAACCACCCTTGTGTTGCAAACATCCATGGGCGACAATAACCGCTGGTTATTGCCGGTTTCACGCAAAAAAAGTGTCTATGAATTAGGGTTGACCCAGAAAAGCTGATTCGCGTCATGAAACAAACTCGCACCAAATTGTATACATCGTTGCCGTCTTTGAAAGAAAGTTGTTTCAGCCAGATCGTTCTATTTTTAAATATTTTGAAGAAAATACAGCATCCATTTCAATGAAACTTTTTAGACAAATAGATAAGTTCGAAAAGAATGGTGTCCGCAACTATTTTTAGCGGGATTTTGGTAAGTCATCTTTTGCTTTGCAGTTTTATTTTCATAATATAGTTACCTAGATCTACTTAAAACCAAAAAACACATATACGATTTTGGTTTATAAACAAGAATAGAGTTAAGTTGATAGCCAAGTATACTGGGACACTTATAATTTTATAAAACATCGCAACTTCATATATTTTGTACGTGAATAGTGATTATGATTTCATAACTTAAACGAGTTAAATGGTGTATTAGTTATTGTTTAAACGGTAATTAAACTATTTTTATCATATTTTAAAAATAAGACAATTGTATTGTATAGGTAGGTTGTATATTAGGTAGCAATACCTACTTAGCAATTTTAAAGCCCGCTTTTATATATTGAAATTATTTTAGATTTTATTGTTGAATGTGTCCTCTACCAAATCGTATATTTGTGTGGAAACTGCCTAGTTCTTAACTTAATACTGCAAATGCACTTCTTTGCTTTACTTCCCAAGTGGTGAAATAAAATCAAAGCAATCTTAGCAACGGTACAATGCTTCAGTAATCAATATTTATAGAGCTATCTTAACCATTTTACAGCAGCCAACTGAAACAAAGTAGTGAATCTTCTACTAGCACATATTCTTTATAACGCATAAAGTGAATAAATAAATATTAATTTATTTCTGACATATTGTCTTGGGATAGAATAAATTAGTGAATAATTAATTCGTCATGCTTGAACATTTTTTATGATACTAAATATGGTCGGCAGAATATATGTGAAATATATTTATATCTTTTAAAATAAATTCTTCAATATAGTTACTAAAAAAGTAAGACCTAGGGTTTGAAGCAGCATCTAAAGAGCAATCGTAAATATAAAGCTAAGATGAAAGACTTAAAAGTTCTTATGTAATATTAACGTCAAGAGAAAACCTTTACTCAAAACAACATTCAATTTCTGTCAACGCAGTATTTTATTCAACAACTGGTTGCCAATTAAATACCTAGAACTCTAGTTGACAACTTGAACAAGTTGCAAACAATTTACAATCTTGTAATTGAACGTAGTTAGTCATAAATAATGTAAATGCAAATTTTCCAGTAAGCTATCGATTTGTACAGCTGTTCACTTGCTTCTAAGTTATTATTCTAATAGGTAAAGTTGCAGAGGCTGTTAGAGGGTGTTTTATGGGTTTCGCAGCAATTTTGGAAAAATACATAATAATTCTCTTTTCTGTCCATCTGTCCGTCAGTTAGTGTGTCATTTTTCTCAATGATTACTACATATGAGTATACGTAGGTATATTTAGCACAAACTCAAAATATAATCCAGAACCAAATCCTGAGGCACACGTAATTTATGTTATGTGTATGTGAAGAACTGATTTACTTGCCACACAGCTTTACTGCCTAAAGGACTCTAGGCAAGTAAAGCTGTATGAGGGCCTAATAAAAGATCTGTTAGCGTAACGCCAGATATTTTGCGCATGACTAAAAATTCATACCTAATGGGTAGGGAAGCTTTGATTCAGCAACTGTTTGAAAGTTCAGAGTTTAAAATCTTAGTAAGCACATATTTAATGCAGTCATCTAGTGGTGTTTTTATAAGTTTAGAAAATTACAAAGTGGGGCGTATCGTAAGACATATGTTAATTTTAGTACAAATAAACAATGTCGGATAATATGATATACAATCGGAGAGGGAATATCGAAAAGAACATCACAGATAAAATTTGGCTGATTGTTCAGACAGATAACAATTTGGGATGACCATGAGGTCATCGAGCCCTTTTAGATAACTAAAATAGGGGTTTCAAGAAAACAAAGTGCACCCTTCTCCAGAACCTTAATGCCGGTTGCGACAGTATTGAACATGTTAATAATATTGTCACTTTCATTTTTAGACAGACTGACTTTCAGTTAAAAAAAATGCATTTTGAGTAATTTAACTTTAATCCTATGGAATTAAATCTTGAAATTAACATACTCTGAGTCTTGGAGGACAGTTTCTACATCGCCACCTAGAATCCTATCCATACTTCATAAGGGATGAAAAATATTTATAAAGATCTGGAATTTTTTTAAGGAAGACATGAATGTCGGCCGAAAAGTTATACTAATATACAAGAAACTTAAAAAGCTAAGATAAAAAATATAATGATTAAATATGGAAATATATCAAATACACACAAAACCTAATCATAACTTCTTAAAATGTTGGTCATATTGTTATAGACTAAAAAAAATTAAAAACAGAACATAAATATCATAAATAATCATACAAAGCAATTCAAACTGATTTCACCTTACCAATGACTGAAGTTATAACATATTGCACTTCCAATTAAAGGAGTACTCCCTGCTGTGTTCAGTTCTACCGGTGGAGGCTCAATTTAAATAGCCAGGGCACGATCCGACCCTTAAGTCCCCCAATCAAAATTTTAAAGAAAAATATTCTTTATGATTATGAAAATAAGGGTATGGCAACTGCAAATATTATTGCGGTAGGCCAAAATAGAAACTATTAGAGATATGCCCTCAGGTCATCCAGTACATTTTGAAGTATACGGCGTTGACAATGAGATATTGTGAAACGCCTGTGAACTAGCTTGTTGATAAGTAAAGTTGTGTGGTGATAACAATAGTGCTGTGTTATTAAGTATCAATTACGAAGATAGCTTTAGTCTATCCAGATTAATGGCTGAAGCAATGCGTTTTATAAGTTAAATATAATAGAATATAATAATAATAAATTAATATTCTTAAGTATTTTTAGTAATCGTCAACTAAAATTCAAAATCTCTTTTTAGTAATGGCACATGTCAAATAATTAAAAATAAACATAATTTATGTTTTGGATGCAATCGCAGAAGTCACGAGAAAGAATGCCCTGAAGCCAAGTTTGATGGATAAGATTGAACGGCCTAGGGATTATGTAGAGTAATATGGGATTTAGAGAATTATTGTAAGACTAGTTTGAACGTATATGGGCTATCGTACTGGCCATTAGATTTCCATTACTTTCTGACAACATTACCACTATGCGTTATATATTTTTTATAGCTATATATGATAAAGTTTATTTCACCTATAATTTTTATTTTTTACTAGCGGCTCCGACAGACGTTGTCCTGCTCTGAAAAAATAAAAATGTAGGACCCGATCCCAGCGGTTCCAATCGCGGATTTAAACCATCCGAGGACCCACTCAAACACACAAAAACAAAATCGGTCCAGGTGATTAGGAGCATTCTAGAACCTGATCTCAGCGCCACCTACCAGTTTCAACGGGATTAAAAATATCATATCCTCCTGGTTCAAGTTACCTCCCCACCATTTTTCAGCCAAATCGGTAGAGCCGTTCTTGAGTTATTAATAGTGTAACTAACACTACTTTCTTTTGTATATATAGATAGATTTCCAAGAGCAAAATTCATTGAGGTAATATGCCGGGAATACCCACTAAACTCTCCATGTCCTTTCTATTCGCCTATAGCGAGGGCTGCGGGAAATGGCAATCATCTGTTCCGCATGGTAACATTAGTTCAGTCAGTTCATCTCTGGTAAAAATAATTCAGTCTTAAGCCCTCTACTACAGTCAGTGTCTCTTACATATCTCTTTAAAAAAACTTTCCCGACGGACCCAGGGGCCTATGTTTCAACCTCAGACGGCACAAAAATCTAACATCTTCCTAAGGTTAAGGGTAACAAATAGAATGTATAATATTGTAAAATAAAAATACCTTCACATACACATAGTACAAAGTAATTCTCTAATTTCTTTTGTTACTCTGTCCCTATCCATTCATTAGTTTCCATCATTACTAACATCACTTAATTTCTTTGTTCCAATGTGTCAGAGTTAAATTGAGAAGCAAATACTAGTTACAAGGCTTTTACGCGTCCAATTTGTTGCTCATCCCAAATAAACAATACTTGAGAAACGACCTGTCCAATCATATGAAGCCTAATGAACATTCAAATGGTGTGGTTATAACTGATTACTAATATAAATAGTGAGCTCCGAAAACACTATTATGGTGTCTAATATAATACGTACGGCCATTCCTATGTAGGTACTCATAGAATATACTTTTAACATTTATGAAACTGACATTTTCTTTACTATATTGTTCAAACGATATAGAAATTACATTTTTGTAAGCACACATGTCACTACCAATTTACTAAAATAAGTACTTGTATGTGCCCGGATTTCAAAATAATACCTTATGAATGATCCGGGCATCCGAATAAAACCGCTGGTTGTTGTGTATTTAAAAAGTATTAAATGTGAAAACATTTTTACTTACATAGTACGTAGAACCTTTACGACCGCAAGCATTTCACACAATCACAGAAAACACAAGGCGAAAGTTCACTTGGCCAGCCTTTGATATCGTTTTTGTATTAAAAGTATGTTGCGAAGTTTAGTGTCCCAGGGTTCGAAGAGAAGTGTTGCAGCCGCGCCGTCGCCGCTGCATTTCGCGCGTACTCGGTGTTTGGGGGAGGGAGATAGACATATATACACATTACTATAATAGAGAGAGAAAAGTATACTATGTGATGTATGAAAGTGTAAGGCTGGCATGGTTGCCAGCCTTATACTTTCATATATGCTTAAAATTCCCGCTTAAATAATAAACAGTACTCATTAAGGAACATCATTATGATATATGTAAAATGATTTACAGATCGTATATAGAAAACAATCTACCCTCTGTTACGCGTATAGCGGTCACCACTAATTTTGATCGTTTCACGATTGAGATTAAGAAAAAAAAAGTTCATTATTTATTGACATAAAAAGGACAGCCAGAATTACTTCATAATGATGATATTAGATGGATCAACTAATCTTAATCAATTTGGTTGAAACGCACCGAACTGAAAGGACATACGGCATTCCATGACATTGAATGATTCAATGTAATGTTTATATGACTCACTTTGGCTGATGGATCCAAAATAAAATAACGGAATGAACCATCTCATATCAGCTTAAGTGTTCCATTTTTTTTCAAAATGAATACGGTCGTCTTACTTTTGTGTTATAAAAATTAATAGAATTTTAATTATACTTTTTATAATTATTATACATAAACCATTACGCTCGCGCAAAATTCGGAAGATCTTTTAGTATCATACATACATACATAACTTCACGCCAGGTCCCTTGCGGGTTAGGCACGGACAACAGAGCGCCATTTAGGCTTATTCTTTCACACCTCACTTGCTTCTTTAACGTTCATAGCTCTTGTCATGTACGCTCGTTTTAGTACCATGCAATGATAAATATCTAGTTATCCATCCAGGAACAGACAAAGAACATAATTTCCTGTGGTCGGATGCTCTGTCGTAAGAGGCGAATAAACAACCCACAGCCAGGTGGGCATTGGCCCGACTGGATGGCTACCACCCCTGGTCTAAAGTATATCGCCATAACGTACATATATGTATATATGTATATTAGTGACCAGGTTTCAGTCTCCCTTAAGAGGGCAGCAGCGCATTTGTAGCACTTTTGGTGTTGCAAATGTAAATTTTGGTGTTGTCCATAGCTTATGGTAACCGCTTTCCATCAAGTGGGCCGTCTGCCTGTCGGCTGAACTCCTGCAATAAAAAAAATATAATTTCCTGCGGTCGGGTGGCCTGTCGTAAGAGGCGACCCACCAACCCACAGCTAGGTAGTAGGGTATTTGTCCCACTGGATTGCTACCACCCCTGGTCTAGAATATGCCGCTATAACAACCTTGAGTTATGTTCCGGCATTAGTGACAGGTTCCAGTCCCCTTAATAGAGCAGCAGCGTATTTGTAGCACCTTTGTTGGTGCAATTGTCCATAGGCAGACGAAGGTAAACGCTTTCTATCAGGTGGGCTCCTGTCTACTGAGTTCATGAAAAAAAAGTAAAGAAACAGTCATATTGTATAATATAGGTACCCATGTACATATATGTTTGGGTGGTTCCACAGAACACTGAATGGTACCAATTACAATAAGCTCATTTAAATTCCACAACAGAAGGGATTAAATCATATTTTTCATTATAATTTTTAGGCATCTCATTAAAAATTCGCATAAAGTTCTTGTATTATAAATGACAAAGGAATCAACGAGTGTTCAGGCAGCTTGATTTAGGGGATAATGTCCGTGTCAATTCGGCAAGTAAATCACCTGAGCTCGTAACAACTGGTAATGATTTATACCGGACAATCAAATTCAGTGCTATAAATGGTTTATATATTTGAACACTGAAGCTTTCCTCTCTGAGTAAACCTTGGACCCTTGGACATGTCTTTTAGGACAACATAACACAGGTCCACAAAAAAGTTGTGTGTGTCACCTGTTTGTCAGCTTCGCAATAAAAAAAAGTCTAAAATATAAAATAACGCAAATTCGGACGATACTAACTACACACCGCGACCCATGCCTATAGATGTAAAGCTGATTCTGTGCCCAATAGCAATACATTACCTAAAAATACAATTTACTTTTGGAATATATTCATTATTCTGTTACATTTCGTGGTATAATGATTTAGTGCTTGGCCAGATTGAACAGGCGGGCGCGGTGGCGGCGCGGGTGCGAGAACGCGCGCGGCGCCCTTGTCCGTAGTGACGCGCGCGGCTCGTCCTAGTGGTTTCGTGTCCAGTGTTTGCATATGGATGAAGAGGACTTATCTTTATTAGAAAATTCTTCCTTAAAATGGCAAAAAAAATCCTTAACTGCGGCCACTTATATGAATGTGCTATGGCTTGAATTGCCCGCGCGCTCAACGCGCCATGCCGCCCGCGCCGCTCGCCGCGCCCGCGTGCCCACTACGGACACTCAAATAAGGTTTCATTTATGTTTGAGTATGCCGCGCCTCGCCCGCCCCGCGCCCGCGTGTGCAGTCTGGCTGAAACTTTACTCTTGGATAGCTATCTTATTCTTAGTTTAGTAGTCTGTGAAATGTAAAACTGATTTACTCTAGGGTTAATCACCATTAATTCTTAGATTATAAATTACTCTTGCTTAGTCGAATTGACCTTTAATAACATACATGTCTTGTAATAATTACTTAAGGATATATGTATGAAATGTATGTGTATGTAAGGGTATAGGTATATATAAGTAAAATTAGGCTATCGACATTTATTTATATTTTGATTATAAATACATAGATATATAACAAGACTTATTGTTCTGTTTTTGAAATTAAAACATAAGGCGTGTTAAAACCGCATACAAAAGTTTAGTTCGCGATAAAATGATACAATACAAAGGACAGAATGGGATTAAATCGATTTGTTCCACTTCGAGTCGCTTGCGGCCGTAAAATATTTTTGGACAATTTTTTTGCGTTAGAATTATTACGACTTAAATCATTAAGGTTTGAGGTTTGCGACCCCCCATCAAAGGGCTGAGCCGAGCCACAATATTTTGTGAAAACCTTTTCGTAAATTTGAATGGAGTCATAAAGTACCGACGACACGTATACCAAAGTGCTCTTGGTGCGATTTACGAAGTATTGTAGATTGTTGGTTTTTCTTTAACTTCTGGTCGGGCTGAGGATTTAAGTGACATGAATTTCCAAGGTATAGTGGTTAAGAAAAATATATGGATGTTTTACTTTCTGACATTTGTAGTACAGTATAATCCTTGTCCGAATTTGAATGACGGTAAAAGTTACCAAGAAATTTCAAAAGTTTTTGTACAGAAAGGTTAGTATTAAATGTTTTTGTAACATGGGTACTTCATCAATAACGTCGGGAAAACCTGGAGGAATGGAGGCATTCCGAGTTAGCAATTCCCTGAGCCAATTTGCATATCTCCAGGACGATTCTAAAGCTCAGTTGACATCAGCTGAGACTAGTTATTAGTGCAGTCACTAGACATGGCAGTTTTAACAGGCTCTTTCGAACGTCAAGAGATGCTTTTCATATAATAACCGAACGCCGTAGCATCTACATTTTGTATAAGGTAACCTACTTATGACGTCATATGTACAAGAAAAATAGATCAAACAGCACATTAATTATTGTTTAAAATGTAATTAAAATTATTTTTATCATACTATTTTAAAAGTTAGTTAATAGGATGTATTTTTAATGCCTGTTCAAAATATAAGAGTTTATTCTAATATGTGTCCGAACCCCTAATACTTAGTTACAAACTTCAACGAGTAATAACTAATAGTAACATGTACCATTCAAGATTTTTATAATTAGGTATGTTAAATTATGTAAATTTTACGTTTACTGTTTGCCCTCTTATCCAAACAATTAAACTTTCAATAAATTATAAATTTTAACTAAACACGTGCTTAACTTGTTAAAGGTAGTTTCACCGGTAGTTAACAATTTCTTGTTAAAATAAATTTAATAATGACGCTGCCTTGTCTTGTTGAAATTTCTTGTACTAATAACTCTTACTTGGCTCATAATGAATAGCCTCCTACTAATTATATTCAAACATCAATGTAGTAACAATTATCGCTAATTAATACAAAAACAGCGGTTAATACATTTGATATATCATTCCAAAGTTAATTAATCTATGTTAACTGGAAGGTATTTAAACAAAGCTACTAATTGTTTACATTTCCTGTTCAGAAGCATGAGTCGTGGACAAGCAAAAAATATATCATTAACAACGAGAAATAATTAAATTTTATAACGACCCCGCCTATTTTTGGCTACCAAAACCACTCCTGTTTCAGTTTCTATTAAAACTTAATTAAGTTTTTATAACATAAGTTATAAATTTTCAAATCAGCTTTTAAACCGAAAAAGGTCTCCACAATTTGTTTTGCTACTTCTAAACGTCGTTTGGAAGTAGGGATGTTTATGAGTATAAAAAATTATCGATAAAAAGCAAATTGATCCGATTCTCGCAATCTACAACTAATTACATATCAACATCCTGCCGAGTCTTAAATCTCACTCATGCTGATCCTTAGGTATATTTACAGTCCTCTGTCAGAGTATCGTTCTCACAATACTATAAGCCTCTAAACATAAAACTGCTGCTATTTTCGTATTTTCGAACGTTCAGTATAACCGCCACGCTGATTAAGACGGATTTGCGACTTTCACACATGGTTTGGGATAGATGAGATTTTCTTCATTACGCAATTATCATAGGCAATTTTAATTATATACTCGTAAGATTACAAAAACTACAATTATTTACTAAATATTAAAATCTGGCATGTTTGTTAGCCCTTAAAGTACCACGCAATATTCGTTCAATCCGTATTAATACTCCTAGTAGTATACATATATATTATTAATCTGAAAGTGACTTTGATTGATTAATTTTATTTATGGTAACTCCTTTCAGTGATTTGAGAATAAATTTTATTAGTAGAAAGTTAAAGTAATAAAAGAAAACGATAACAGGGATAAACAAAATACATTAGATATAAGATGCAGATCTCAACTTTTCGATAGCAGCATTGGAAACCCTCGACTAAATTTCCGATTGCCACCTTTTGCCTACGGGATAGAAAAGAAAATCGTACTAAATTAACAAAATGCGTGTCTTTGTTTAATTGAGAGTATAGAAATGAGAAGCAGCATTTCAATATATAAATCACTTTAACGTATTATTCTTCCGATTTACACAGAACACCTGCAAAAGCTTTCGTACTCACACTTGACTGTCATAGTTGTGTGCGCCACTCTCGCCAAGTTTTATACCATAAGCTCAATAAAAAAATAGGTAATGAGGGTAGTTAACCGCATATGTATGAGTTGACAAGGTAACTGTTAGACTGGAAGTACCGTAAACATCCGTATTTCATTAATTAAATTATTTACACTATATGTAAAAAACACAATAATTATCATTAATGACATTGTTACCAATAGAAAATTATAGACGTAATTACTAAGTGTTTATTTGACGTTTATCGATATTTAAATAAGTTTTTACAATACGTTAAGAAGTAGAATATCTTTAACACTACAATTACTCAAACGATAATAATTATGCGTTAACAATACAACATTATTTTAATGTGGAACATTTAAATATTTTTATCGAACAATTAAAATATATCGATACAATTGTAGTTCATGGTAAACCTTACTTGTTCGTACCTTTTGATAAATGTGTTCTCGACTGATGAAAATTGCGTTTTTAGATTGTCAAACGCCGACAGAGCGGTATCTTTTGTTAAAGAGATACGTGAAACATAAAGAAATAAAATTATGATTAGCAATATTTTCTCGCTGATCTGATGGTCGTTATTTATTTAGTTAATTTATTTAATCGATTACAAAAATTTAAGATGGTTAATTATGAAATGATTTTTCAATAGCTTTTTTAGAATGATTAAATACAATTAACCGCGACTTTTTTCAATTCTTGTTGAATTGAAACAATAATGTCATCTAAATTTTTAAATTTTGAGTAGGGTTCAAAAAATTAGAAGTAGTACAAAGTGGCAAACACACCTATTTTATATTATTTCTATAGTCTATACATGTAAATAAATGACCTCTTTGCTATAATAATGTTATTTTGAAACTTTAGAAGAGTATTTTTAAGATAAGAAAAGAAAGGAAAAGATTTTTCGTTTCGATACAATTATTTCTTTGAGGGTAAAAATACCTCTTTTCTAAAATTTCAATTTTCAATATAACACATTTATGAAGCAAAGAGGCGAAATGTTAAGAGTATTATAAACCGATAAAAAATTGCACACACTCCTTTAAACTTATTTGTTAGTAAACCGATTCCTTTCATGATGATTCGGAAAACGTGGATGTGTATAGCCCGAGGTGATCAGCGATCTTCGTCTCGCCGCACCATATTTCACGGTCCACTCGGATGGTTTGGGAACACCCGCTGCGCTTCTGAATTAAGTAAAAGCCTTCGAGCTCTTGTTTCTTCATACCTCTAGTTGGTGATTAGGATGCGATCGCAATGGCTGCTTTGAAGTAAAAGTTTTGTTATTTTACAAGCATCGCGATTATACAGCGTATTCATATATTCAGTCACTCATTCTGATTAAATGAAGACTGACAGACAAAATATAAAAAAAAGTCATTATTATAGTTTTTAAGCTTTACATTCTTTATATTCTATTATGTTCTTGTTTATTAATTCGCTTTGTACCATTAATTTTTATATTAGTATTTGTTTTCCAATAGTAATATTTTCTTTGTTTTTTGTTTGTTTCGTTTTGTCTAACCGTGAGTCAGTGTAACGGCCATAGCAGAAAACCAACGTTGGTTGAGTCAACCAGCATCATGCTGAATTAAGACCGATTTAGAACTTCATTACACAGTTGTCTTGTCTTATTTATAAGTGTGTTTGGGTTTGTATGTACTTCTATATATTTTTTTTTTTCGTTCTTCATTCACCCCTTCTCTACAGACTTATACCATCTTAATGTTCCTTTATACTAGTTAGTAAGAAATACGCGGTTGTAGCTATTTACCCTCAGGTGGACTATTTGTCAGTTTTCTTTTTTTATGGAAGTATTGTGGTGAGATATTGGTCAAACGCGTTTGCGTTTGACCACTGTCTCATCTGATATTGAGTGATGACGCAGTCTAGAATGGAGCACGCTTATGTAGAAGATACCTATACAGTCATGACTTGAGGACTTCAAGGTTGTATTTGTCAGGAAAAACAGACTCCGGCACATTATTGCACTCTTCGGCAGTGCGCACCAGAAAAGATGAAGCGAAACACTTGGTTCTGACTGGTGACTTTTCTTACCCCAAACGTATAAAATTTGTTCTATTTTTAAAAAAACTTAGCAAATATAAAGCCATGGTTAGTATATCCACAGCCTAACCCCTCCTTAATAGATGTCCCGGTCCAATTTAACATTTGACGTGATTTTAATTTAACGTCCACGCCTGCGGCTGCCGTCGTCGGCGTCCTAAATAATGTACATATTTTAACAGAAATCATATGCCGCTACTCATTACAGTCTCATTTGCATACCAACCATTCTGTTTACGTGTTTTCATAATACACAATTCTTTTTTTAATACATTCCTGCGACGTATTTGTTGATTGTGCCCGTTGTTAATTAGTGGTTGAGGAAATAAATGTAGTAGTTAAACACTGTATTTGCATAAATGATTTTTTATGTGAGGTCGTTGTTTTGATGGTAATGCTGAGATTTGTGAGTGCAGTTTTGGTATATTTTTATACCTAAGTAAGTACTTTAAACTCATTTTGTAAATACATTTGTAGCACAGACACAGAACATAACTTGATTAAAAAAAATGTTTGCTGAAGCACGGTTGTGGTTCCCGACTATGAACATTAGCAATATCAGAGGTGCAGCCTCGAAGGGAAAGAAGAAGAATCACTTACGACTGTGTATGTTAGAAAATGATTAAATTAAAAAGAAACTATTATTGATCATTTTAGAAATCGATGTTACCAATTTGTCCGTTATTATTTAGATCCAATAAAAGTATTTATACGGTCGCTACATGTTGACTGTGAAATAATCCCTATTAATATTATAAATGCGAAAGTAACTCTGTCTGTTTGTCTGTCTGTCTGTTCCCTTTTCACGTAAAAACTACTGGACCGATTTGGCTGAAACTCAGTATATATATGTTTTCGATACCGCGAATGAACATAGGATACTTTTTATCCCGAAAAGTGGCATAGTTTCCGGGATAAAAATATATTTGTCATTTTGTTTGTTATGCTTTTACGGAAGAACTAATGGGCCGATTTGGCTGAAATTCGGTACATATGTAAATTAAATACTGAGGGTGGACAAGGGATAATTTTAATTTTGGCCTTTTTGGTAATTTTGTTTATTTTAGCCTTTTTGGTCAATTTGGCCCTGTCGGGCATTTGGGCCTTTATGGTCTTATTGACCTTTTTGCCTATTCCGTCATTTTGGCCCATTTGGTCATTTTGACCTTTTTGGTCATTTTGGCCTATTTGGTCATTTTGGCCTTTTTGGTCATTTTGGCCTATTTGGTCATTTTGTCAAGTTTTGTAATTAATTTTGTTGACAGATAGACGGGGGATGGTATAATTAGCGATATAAAATGAAGTGAATCTTCCGTGGGCAAATACATAAAAATTTAATATAATAATTAACCTGTAGCACTTGCTCTATAAACAAGAGACACACACTAGAGGTTAATCCGCGGCGTAGCCGTGGGGTAAACTCTAGTATACAATAAAATAACATAAAAAATATTGATATATCTTGCTAATCTGTCTTAGAAATACGTTACGAATATACCTACTACCATGCGTTCCTCTGGGAATATAAGAAGGCCAAAACTTGCAATTACAACGTATGAAAACATCCTGATGAAACCTGCTCATCGAGATATCTGATATGTCAAGCCTTGGGCAATCATAGCTGGTTAAAAAGAAAATGAATATATCTATGTCAAAATAGAATCTTACAGATTACTTATTGAAAATTGTGAGTCTACCACCGCTTCCAAAGCAATTTTAGTTATTGTTAAAGGAGAAAACGCGGTGCAACAAACTCCTCCTCTCTTTTACTCCTCAGTAAAATGTTTATCTTTATTTAATACTAGAGATTACCAAACTCGAACTCTAGTGCGTACCTCTTGTTTGAAGAGCAGAAGTCAATACAGGTTAAATTGTATTGTATTTTTATATTGGTGCTTTTTGCCCTCTGAATTTACTTCATTTTATATCACAAAATATTTAACTCATGTCCCAAGGATGAAAAGTATCTGTCCATTTTCATTATTCAGAGAGATAGATCGAGTTACAATCGAATTTTTTTTGTAGATTAAGAATTTTTATATCCACAAAATTTAGAAATGGCACACTTTTTTATCCTAATCTAGTCTATCTACCTATAATTATAATATAATATTATATATATTATAATATCTATATTGTTGAAGAGCATTATAATTTGCCTCACTAATTTATTTTTATTCCTAGTATTTCTATAATATACATCACCTAATTTATGAAAATACTTTTCTTAACATAAAGGCGATTTTTAAAAATACACTGTGAAGCCACATTAAAAATAATATTTCCTTAAACTTATCACGTGATTCCATCTTGTAAATTGAGGAAAAGCACGCTTCTGCGGGGCAAAAATAATATTTATATCAGCTGCTTTTATACCAGGTATACCTACTGACCGTGCCTCAAAGAAATTGGGAACCCCAAGCCCAGCAGTGGGTACTTTTATAGGCTGTTATTATCTATTATATTCATGTTCCTGTAATGATAAGACGATCCGTACATTTTTTTATGAGTGTACTATTTGTGTGATCTATTAAATAAATCTCAATACCTAGCCTCAATAGTTGTCAGTCAAGAGTCAAAACACTATCGGAACATATTCGCGAGGTTACTTCAGGTCAAATCTTCAACTTTGCCCTCTACACGAAAGTAACGCGTTTCTACTGTTTTTTGTTTAAACAAAGATGTTTATCTTCACACTTTACCATTTGAGGTGATAAATGGATATGTTTTTGTGGTTGATTGTATTGTTGAAATTTTAATGAAAGGTAGATTATAGTTAAAACATACTTGAAAATATAGCTTTTCATTATTCCATAAATATAAACTTAAGATTTTGGGATCAACTTAAATGGGACTATGGTGGACCATTATGGTCATCACGGGGTATCATTTCAAGCACGGCAAAATATTGCTCTGCGAGTGTGTGTAGGAGCGGGTCGGTACGTCAGAAATGATGTCATCACCCGCGATGTAGGCATCCCTAGTGTTGAGCAATTTGTGGCGATGTTGACGCGGAAAATGTTTGACCGTGCTGACAACGGCGGCAACACATCGCTCCACTACACGCAATCAACGCACTTTGCTGCCGACCCCTCGAGATCTCATACGCTCGCTTGATCAGGATGGGGCTACGAGGTCGCAAAGATCATAAAGCCGCTGACAGGCCACCAGAAGCCACAGATGGCCACCGAACGCCAACTAATGGCCAACCAAGCCGCAGACAAAGCCCACGCAAAGCCCGCGCAGGCCATCGGATGCCGCAGATTGGCCAATGAGAGCCGTTGAGAGACCGCCGTCAGGAAGGCTCCAATGACTCCAAACCCCGCCACCGATGGATAGTTGTCCGTCGAGTAGAAGCTGAGGCAAAGAGGTTTTCCTCGGGGCCCCAACCTCCTCGCCACCTCAAAAGGCTAAGAGGAAGAAGACCACCAAAAAAGGGGCTATCATTTCTCTACAGATAGTTTTGGAAGAGGTTTAAAATTAACCGATTTTAATCGGTTATTACCGGTTTTAGCCAGATATTTTGTTTGGAGAGTAAACTTTAAATGGATTGTCATATAAACCTTTTTTTAACCAGGGGAAATCCGATGAGGACTAAGCCGCAGTTAATCATATTCTTCCGCCATTTCTTCACGGATACAAACGAGACGCATTTTGTCGCTTTTTTATCATTTTATTTCAGGAAAACATGTCCCATAGTACTAACACATACTACAGTACATTATTCAAATTATACATTAGACACATAAAAAATACAAACAATTTAAAAAGTTAAACATACATACATAATCACATTCACACTTATTCACATAAATACCACAAGTTATGCTTTGACTATACTATTATGCTTAGCGAAGCAGACATCCGTGCAGGAACGGAGAAAGAATACAATTTCCTGCGGCCCGGCGGCCTGTCGTAAGAGGCGACAAAACAACCCACAGCCAGGTGGTAGGGCATTTGCCCGACTGGATGGCGACCACCCCTGGTCTAGAGTATGCCGCCATAATAAATCTGTGTTGTGTTCCGGCATTAGTGACCAGGTTCCAGGCTCCCTAAAGAGAGCAGCAGCGCATTCGTAGCACCTTTGGTGTTGCAAATGTCCATAGGCGATGGTAACCGCTGTCCATCAAGTGGGCCGTCTGCCTGTCTGCTGATCGCCTGCAATAAAAAAAAAAAAGATTTTTCTTAAAACTAAAATTTTACCCAAATCGAATTTGTTATCTTTATTAAAAAGAAACTAGTTAATTTTATAAATATAAAATATGCTATATGTTCATAATTAATTTCTTATACGTCCTTGCTTTGCATGAATGTTTATATTTTTAATTCAGAAATCTATTTAAATATTCATTCATAATAATAAATATGCTGACATGTCAACAATGATTAGTCAAATACTTCAATTTAAAAGCAAATTAAAGAACTTGCCTCTATTTTATATAATTATTTATTTTTTATTATAACTATAAATTACGGAAATATGATCCTTATTAAAACCAATTTTGATTTTATTAAATTAATAAAATTTGTCTTCTTTTAAATAATTTAAAACTATTTTTCTATGTGATAAATAATTATGATTATTGTGTTAAAGTAGTTTTGTCGAGTTTAATTATTTTTTTCATATATTAGTATATCACGTCTATAGTATACAGATGGATATAAAAATACTTTATTATTATTGTCAGGAGCCTTGAAAACAGACGAGCGTGCTTGACAAGAGCTATGAATGTCAAAGAAGCAAGTGAGGTGTGTAAGAATAAGCCTGTATGGCGCTCTGTTGCTCGTGCCTACCCCGCAAGGGACCTGGCGTGAAGTTATCTATGTATGTATGTATGTTTATTATTATTTAATTCGCCAGTGAACTGAGTTCATTAGCCTCATACTGCTTAAAATTTAAAATAAGGTCCATTCAAATTTCTACCAACCATAGACATGTGAATCAATAGTGTTACAACTTAGGTTTGGACAAAAACAAATTCCACACCTAATCCGTTAAAAAACACATTTTATTACCTGTCACCATTTGAACTAATTGTAATTCTTTTATGATCGTATTCTTTGTTCACTTATTTATTGGCATACGTTTCTAGAGAATAGCCTATTGCACTCTCTCATAATCATCATTAGCTAGCTGTTACGGATTACGTAGACTACGAAACGGGAACATTTGTATTTGTGAGGTATAAAACAACGGCTTGATGGAGAGAGAGAGGGAGAGTCAAGCTACGACTATGATACGGGCGTGACGTGTGTACATTCGGGAATCTAATAGTAACGGATTTTGTGTGTTTTATTGAATTACAACCTTCTGCATTTCGTTTAGATTTTTGTGTTCGGTTATATTTGTACCTGTAATACCTCTATAGTAATTCTAGGGGCATTCAAATTCGAGTCTCGCGACTCGTAACAATATAATAACAAATGGCATATATAAACATTAGGGTGGTCGTTAAAAATTAAATTTCTTGCGACGCCCCCTAAAAAGCTTCCTTTTAATGAAAAAACACTGGGATTTTTTTAATAATTTTTTCAAGTCAAGACATCACGTGCCTCAAGACGATTCAAGTTTAAACTAAAAATATAAGAAAAATTGAAAGATAAGCTTGAATCACGAAGAATTTTAAACTTTTTCTGAAACTATAATTTGAAATTCATCACTGAGAATGATAATACGGAAGGTATTTCATTGTTAAAACTTTTCCAATCTTAAAAATAATTATTACTTCTAAGTATGAAGAAGTTTCCTGAAAAAACATGATATTACCCAAAAATTAACTTGAATCGTCTTGAGGCACGTGTTGTCTTGACTTGAAAAAATTATAAAAAAAATCCCAGTGTTTTTTCATTAAAAGGAAGCTTTTTAGGGGGCGTCGCAAGAAATTTAATTTTTAACAACCACCCTAATAAACATATTTTGTATGCCCATTTAATGTGATTTGCGTAATTGATGATGAGGTTCTAATGTTGGAGAAGAAAAGAAGAATTATTAAACTAAAAATTATTTTGCAATACATTTTATACGTGTCAAAATGAACCTTTCAAACAAACGATGTCTTCATCTCGAAACAAAAGAATGACCGAAGACCTTAATTAACATGCAAATTATTCATTTGCAAAGCACACAATTAAAACGCGAATACCAAAACAAACATTGTTAACGAAAACATTCACATGCATATTTAAGTTCTGCCCTTTGTCAGGCAAACGAGAAAAATGTCACAATGTTTACAAAAATAAAGAAAAAATTACAACCTTACGTTTCGCAATGCTTCATCAGACTCTTTTAGGGTTCCGTTTAAAATCGAAGGAGTTAATGTTGAAGTCTATCAATCTTATTCATATTGAGGCTTCTTTAAGATCTTTGAAGAAGCCTACAAACTTGCTCTAACTGAATATGAATGATTGCTGACTGAATGATGGCTGAAGCGTATTTTTATTACTGACAACATCAGATTACCTTATGAAGTGAAGGGATGTAAAATACAAGAAAAAAAACTTAAAAAAAATATTTAAATTATTGAAATCTCTATCACACCAAAAATTTTGAAACAATATCTTATTTTTTATTTCATTTTTCACCTAGTTTCTTTATAGATTTGCATGGCTGCTCGCTTTAAGATTATTGGATTTATCTTAGAATGTTACCAATTCTATTCATATAACCATAAGCTAAGTGAATTGTGCTTATGTTTTTTTCAGAATAATATTCTTTAAAACCATTATATTATATTCGAAGATAGGAAATGAGACGGGGACTTTTGGCGCTAAGAAATATATGGCCTTACTTATAATCGTTTGTCAAATTTTAAGAAACTGCTCAGCAACGGAATAGTGAAAATCTTACCTATAAACTCCTCTTAAGGATTCTAGGTAGTAAAGTAACGGCAAAAGACATTAAATTGGTGGCGCTACCGTAGCTAAAGTGCTATTGTTTAAAGGAAATGCTAAAAGCTTTATAAAATCAAACTATATAAAATCACTAGGGTATTATTAAATTACTTACTTAAGAGATGGCTAATCCTTTCTCAACGAGATTATTATAAGTAAGGACCATAATGAGTTGATATATGATGACTTAAAAAAAGCCGTATATTTTTTTTGGAAAACATCAACCATAAATTCTATTTGAAAGACGAGAAATCTTAAAAAATGACACAAATACAATAAGTTGTTAATTACTATAATCGATTTATGTTTATGAATTTCACCAATTAATAATATGAAAACATTTACCACTCACGATTAATTCAAAATAACTAAACTAACTATAAATATAAAATATATCATCATGATAAAAATAAATCTTTTCACTTTCATCTTTTTACATTCAGGGCCCATGAAAGTAAAAAATCGTGTCCTTTGTTATACTGCCTTCTGATAATATAACTTTAGAGTTACTTCCTGTAATTGACTTGAATTTTTAAGTATTAAGCAAATGAAGATCTGGAATGTCTTTTCAAAACAAAACGGAAAATAAAACTACATTTATACATATAATGTTAATAGTACTTACTAATAATAATAATAGTAGTAAGTAAGTAAGTACTAATAATAGTAGTAATTGTCAAAATTACTACCTAATATTTCAACTCCGTGCAGCAGCCAGAAACACCTGCAAGATTGTTAGTAACTAAATGCCTGCGACTTCATCCACGCTTGACCTAAAATTCCAGCAGGATTCCAGGGATATAAAGTAGAACAGAATTCAAAATAGAATATAAGTTATCATTTTAGTGAAAACTGTATCGGAATAAGCATCCGAATCCGAACAAACTGCTCCCGGGAAAATTCCCGCGGGATTCCCAGGCTAAAACATCATACATTTTATTATATACATTTACGGCCTTAGTTATAATAATCTGGTTAAGAAATGATTAGGCATCTCTTAAGTAAGAGAATCAGAATCAGACCCTAATCAATGAATCTTTTTTTTTACTTATAAACGTGTATTACCTGTTGTTTACCTAAGAGAAGCACAGATAAACGAAATTTGAACGATTAACGTAGGTTGTTACCCAACATATTCGGCTAAAGAGTTTATGGGTAATATTTTCAGTAATCAGTTGCTGAGCAGTTTCTTTAAATTTAAGAAACTGTTATAAGTAAGGCCCTTTGTTATCGATTAGTGAAAAAAATCACATCACATTTAAGCTATTGCATAGCTTTTATCGCGGGCTTTGAGCGCGGCGACCGAATCAAGAAATTCCGTAACGAAAATAAAACCTAACACCCCCACTCCGCCTACCATGTAGCTCGGCCGAGCGTTCCCTTAACGTGTATGTATATAGTACGACTGTACCAAGCTCGCACGGATCGAGGCGAGTTGCTCCAAAATCGGACGAATACGTAAGCAGCTGTTTGTGAGAAAGTATATAGGTGTATAGGTATCTGTCGTATCTTTATAATGCCACACTCACCGCATGTGCGTATGTATACATGTAGGTATAAATATATACATAGGTGTACCTATATACAACAGTGAATAGCAATTGCTGGTGAATAGCTGTACGCGTACAATTTGTGTATAAAGTGTTTTAAAAATGAATAAACAAAACGAATTTATTAATGAAGAAAGTGATAAAATGAGTGATAGCTTAAAAGTACTGCATGATAAAAAAAATATAATTGCATAAGTTGATAAAAAAAAGCTATGCAATAGCTTTACCACGGCAGTTCCCGAATGCCACAAGGCGTTTTTTTAATAGCTGGAATCAGACACGACATTTTAAGAATTTTGTAATACTTGTATTATAATTTGGGAATACTAGTAGAACCCCTTTATCGAATGTTCGACTCTCGCTTGTCCAATTTTTAATATATTTATCGCCACCCTTTTAAGTTGGAATCGCACCAATACATTTGGTGTCGCGGCCTAAAACAAACAATTTGTAATCCTGAATTATGTGCTGCTGAATGCATACATTTAAGAGATATGAATCTATACAGTAAGGGATGACCTTACTCATAAAGTTACCGAATCGATTATCGATGTTTTAATTTTCTAATAAACATGCATATTAAATGTCATTCGATATAAAATTTAAATTTATTATAATTGTTTTAAAATACAATTACAAAATATAAGAAGCAATTCTTCCATGCAATTTGTTAATATACTAGTCTCTGAATCAGCTTTTTAATAACCATCCGAATCGTGAGTTACATAATCTATGACAAAATCAAGGGCGTTCACTTTTCAAAAATATTATCGATAAGAGTCAAACACTAATATTAAGTCATCGACTTTAACAAATAAAAACATCGATGTGTCGCTCGCCCCCGACCTTTCCAGAATGGCGTGACTATTTGTCACCTACAATGGACTCCCGTACGGGCTTGCTGCGAACATACTGATTCGCATCACTATCGAGATCCTAAAGGTAACTTAATTAAAAACACTACAAAGAACTTTCGATTTTGTTGCGATAAAAATAAGATTGCTTTTGGTACAGATTATCAAAGAGCATAGTACCTTTTATGATGTTGCATCAAATTTATTTGTACAAGGTACACTCGGGGTTTCCATGTTGTTCTAACCGCATTGCGATCAATTTGGCAAACATTTCTTGAATTCTTAAGTAGTAATTTTTAAAGAAACACTCTCTCTTTATTCAATTACACTTTTATGTCTTAAAACTATCTCAGAGTAAAATATAGATACATAGATAGATAACACTGTATTGTTCACCAAAACAATCAAATACAAAAGCAAAATGCATAATTACTATACTTCTTACCAAAACAACAGACGGCCTTATCGCTAAAAGCGATCTCTTCCAGACAACCCAGCTTTAAAGAAATTTTTAACTAATCTGGCGATGTAGGTGGAGCAGAAAAATGATAGGACTGTACCATTTAATATACCTACATACTTACACTAATTTACAAATTTAATACACATATAAATATAATAGTAATATACTTATATTTATATGCAAAATAATCTATCTAAATATATTTGTTAACATAATATGTGACAAGCATATAGCTTTTTATATAAATTGTGGTGACTGATTACCAAATCCTGGAAGTCATCATTTATTTACTGAAGAAGGAAGCATCGTGAGTAAACCTGGACATGCCAAGTTTCGGTGTGCGAAACCCGCTAATCCGCCTTACTCAATCGTAATAGTTGCATCATTTCCCGAAAATAGAGAATGGCTCTAAACCCAACTGTGTAGGCTTAATCTACTAATATATACATTTACATTTTTTGGGTTCCCTAGTAATTTGTCAAAACGGAACTATACATTTTTTTATTTGAGTTATGTAGCTATTTTGTCAAAGCGGAACTATTATACTCGTACATTTATATTTTTTGGGTTCCGTAGCTAATTTTCAATGCAGAAGTATACATTAAATATTTTGAGTTACGTAGCTATTTTGTCAAGGCGGAACTATTATACTCGTACATTTATATTTTTTGGGTACCATAGCTATTTTGTCGAAGCAGAACTCTTATGAAACCGTCACTTACGTCCTTCCGTCATTTTCGTTTGTTCGTCTGTCTTTATATGTCGTATAATTTTTTCTCCGTAGATAAATACTAGACCTATAACTAGGTTCTATTTATATGGAAAAGTGTATTCCATATATTTATTTCCGGAATATAATATATTATTTCTATACTGTAGGTTTTCATGAGAATGTGAAAAACCTATAACGATAATAGTACTGTTTTAGATTTTCCACATTCTCACAAAAACCTCACGCGAACCCTGCAAGATCGCAACAATTGGTACCACACTTTCGTTTTTCGCGCTTCATAGAATATAATTATAACATAACCCAGTTAATGACAGGCATCTTCTTTGTTTATAGCTGGAGTACAGCAAACAGGCTGACGGCCCACCTGGTGCCGCGGTTACCGTCGCCTATGGACGTATGCAACATCAGGGATGTCACCAACGCGATGCCGGCCTCGAAGAAATTTTATGACACCCTTTTTGAAAAACACCATATCGTAGCGCTGTGGGAGAACCTCGGCCGGGAGTGTACGCAGCTCGTCGCACATATAATAATAAATGTTGTAGCACGCTGATGTGATGAGCCTAGGATACCCAGGTCGATGTAGTGGTGGAAGTTAAACACGGTTATTAGGTGAAAACTTGTAATAAAAATCACTTATTGTACGAAAGTGTCTGCCTTCGGCTACAATTCAAGCAGAACAAATGAATGCAACAACAATGTTGCAAGTAATCAAATTAAATACAATTTTATGTTGGTGTTGCCAACAGGGAACTCACTTCAAATCCCCACGGTACGCAAGAGAAACGCTCTACAGAACTGTTGCGTACATGAGGGAAGCGGCTCAAGGAAGTGAGGGTGAACTCCCAACCTATGGCGAGCGGTGCGATGGTAGAAAGAGGAAGAAGGCACCATTCTAAACAGTTCTTCAGAACACTCCCCGTTATAGAGTCGTTAGAACACGCAGAGAGAAGCAGTCCCTCCTAAGGCCAAGCGTATTGAGCATCTCTTTTTTACGCGAACGAAGCCGCGGAAAAACGCTAGAATATATGTGTAACTATATATTTTTCATAGCCGTTATTCGTTTATACTTTTTTTAAGGCCAATATTTAAAATGATGCTATAATAACCTGTTGTTCCGGTAAGAATACTTGTAGATGTGTAGGCGTTAGTGACGCCATAATAAAATAGTCTATTCAAAATGTATGGCCGACGAAATAATTGTTCAAACATCTACTATTTATTTACGATCCAATTTAGTATCGCTTGGTAATAACGCAGTAATGTAGTACTTATCAATTGATGCAAGAAACATTTTACCTCATCTTAATCTACATGTGTAATCTTAGTATACTGTTACGAGTTGCAAGACTCAAATTAAAATGCCGATAGAATTACTATCGAATTTATTAGAACTACAAACACAGGTACAAATATAACCGGATGCAAAAGTCCAAACTTAATGCGCAATTCAATAACACGCGCAAAGTCCGTAACTAAATGTACACACGTCTTGCCTCGCTTGTGTAATCGTTTTGACTGCCTCACCCCTCCGTTCGGGCATTATTTTATACTAAACTATATAATATGCCTCGACGCAATACTCGACCGCATAACAATAATTTCTAAGAATCACACCTGGTTAATCACTACCATAAAATATTACAATACACAATAGGCTGTTTTTCTAATTACAAATTTTAAACACAAAATAAACTAAAGAAGTCAAAATGCCGAAAAGGTAATAAACTGCAGGTGTGAATTGTTTTTTGTCGGTCGTAACAATACGCAATTTAAGAAACTGTTAGGTTGGCAATTAAGGTTCCTGTTGCTGCAAAGAGTTGAAAAGTTGACAGATTATTCTATACCAACATAATTAAATAAAAACAATATTAAAAATTCACATGTCCTGTTTTAGAATGAAAAATTGTATATGTGATGGTCTTATTCATGAGTTTGACCTCTTTTTTATGGTTCTTAAACAAGAGTTCAAACTTACTCTAATTCTCTATGAATAAGACCGCTACGACATTATTACATTCATTTATTACTACAGGTAAAGTAACTTTTATTAGTCAAAATATAGGCGATTTTAAGTATTTCACTCAATTACCTTTTGTTTTGTATTTTTGAAAATAATTATTACATAATTCAGGATACGGGTAGAAGCGAAAATAATCTACCATAACCCTATGTTTAATGAGATCGAACGACATACCTGCCGCATTTATTGTCAAATCGACTAGCGGGTTACACACATCAGTAAACCAGACGTCCAGGTCACGACATATTGTCTTTCATCAGCCGGACGTGGTAATTGTATTTATGCAATTGGGTTACAAAAACTGCCTAATTTTACATATTACCAACCCACGGAATGAGGACATCCGTAAGAGAACTAAGGTAACCGACATAGCTCGCAAAATTAGCAAGTTGAAGTGGCAGTGGGCTGGTCACGTCTGCCGCAGGACCGACGGCCGATGGAGCAAACGAGTCCTGGAGTGGAGACCACGTCTCGGTAAACGTAGCGTAGGACGCCCGCCAGCCCGATGGACTGACGACCTGCGCAAGATCGCCGGCAGGGGCTGGATGCGGAAAACAGGAGACCGGGATATGTGGCGCGTACTTGGGGAGGCCTACGTCCAGCAGTGGACTGAATTTGGCTGAAGATGATGATGATGATGATGAACCCACGGAAAGACCCGTGGGTTTAGCAGCTAAGCCTGCTAAGCTGCTGCTGCTATCTAATTATGCAAAAAAATACTAATAAATAACTTAAATTCACATTCCAACTGCAAATTAATATTAATATATCAAACCAATATATTTAATACGTGAGTTAGTTTCAACTGTGTCTTATGGGTTTATATTTGAATCGCACTATAAATCAAAATGTATGAGGATAGGAATTGATTAAATTAGCATTAATGACCACCGTTTGTCTTCATTAAATTTTATAAGATCCCACTGAGAAAGAGCAAGTCTCTATAAATATCTATATAACTAAGTACCGGTGATTAATTTTTCATTATTAACGGAAATAGATTGAATACAATCAGCGAGGTGTGTGTCAGTCTGGAACGACGAAGGGTTCTGCAGATGACCAAATATCGATTGTACGAGTATTTCTTATTTGACTACTCAAACCCAAAATAAAATATTTAAATGATGAAAATAACTTATGTAACAAGAACTAAAGCCCTAAAACGGTTGCTTTTAAAAAGAAAATTCAGGAACGGAGAAAGATTTCTGCGGGCGAACGACCTGTCGTAAGAAGCGACGAAAACGCCCCACAGCAAAGTGGTAAGGTATTTGCCCGCCTGGATGGCTACCACCCCTGGTCTAGAGTATGTCGCCATGATAACCTCGAGAAGTGCTCCTGCATTAGTGACCAGGTTTCAGGCCCCCTTTAGAGAGCGGCACACGTCCGTAGCACCTTTAGTGTCACAAATGTCCCTAGGCAATGTTACCCGCTTTCCATCAGGTAGGCCGTCTGCCTGTCTGCTGATCTCATGCAATAAAAAAAATATTGCTCGGTGAAATTAACAAACACGTTTCTAGATATACTGGTAGTTTGTTTTATTTTTTTTATTGCAGGAGTTCAGCAGACAGGCAGATGGCCCATTTGATGGAAAGCGGTTACTATCATCTATGGACATCTGTAGCACCAAAAGTTCCACTATATTTTGATACTTGTAATATTCACCAAACGAATCTGCAAAAGCAACCTATTAGACCCTCTCTCTGTTCAACAGATATTTTCGAATAAATTTACGTCGAAAGTATTTTTTAATATGTAAATTCTACCACCGGCCAAGTTAATCTCGATTCAGCTACATTATACAGAGTGCCATAGTGCCGACTATTTTTACCCAGTAAGTTACTAGACATAAATTAAGTAACTCGATAGAAGGATGCATAGATTGCGATTTGCGGCCCAGTTGTGTCACAATTACTACAGAACCCTAAAAATAAAGAAGTATAAGTGATATTTTACGATGATGATCTTATAAACTCACAACTAAATTGAACATCTTGAACACTGAATGATCTATTGTAAAAGTTTGTTGCATTGAGTGAAATTAGTAATTATTTACCAACAATCGCTCGATTACGTTTTAGAAAGACCAGTTGGTACAGACTGGTTACAGAACAAGTTTGCTTGCTGAATAAGATAGCAATCGGGAGTTTACAAAACAAATACCAGTTAACAGTTGTATAAACAAATATTTACAGTGTCCACACATATCTAAGAGCAATTAGTTTGAAGCAATGTCTGTCTTCTGATTTTCTTACACCTAATTTAAATCTATTCGATAATATGCATAATACAGCAGATATAGTACAATAATATAGTCGTAACAATCACTTTCCGAAGACTGTAGAGTCTAAGCGAGACTAGTTTTAAAAGTAATTTGAAACAATATTTTTGAACGGAATCTTCTATGTAAGACCCCCCTCGGTCTTACGATTCACGAAAAAGTGTCACGGCCGCGTGTTCTAATACTTACATTTTTAAAACCGTGATATCTTTCGAATGGAATGTCGGAATTGAATAATTCAAAAAGTTATATAAAGGTATTGAAGCAGTCTTGAATATGAAGTAGTTTATGTTGATATGGATGAATACCAAAATACAAATAAATAGCCTTTTCTAGCGGCGGCGTTTTAATTATTTTTTTAAATAAAAGAACACTTATTATGGCATAACTATAATAGTTAGACATATGCTGTCGCGACATTTTTTTATAAATAATGATGTGTTCTGTAAAGTTTTAGTACATTATTTTATTCTATCATCAATAGTTTTCGTAGCGCACGCGATTTTTGGTATTTTTTTACACCTTGGGTTACATTATTGGAGTTTTAGTAAGGATCCCTATTTTTTTTATAAATTTAGTATGGCCTATGTCGCCCGAGGATAGTCTAGTTTGCCAACAGAGAAATATTTTTTTATTGGACTAGTAGGTGACCGTGCACATACAGAGAAAAGGGTTCCGTAGAAGTGGTAAACATTCATTTGTATCATTTGTCTACAGAAGCACAAACTAGTCATTTTATTGAAAATACCGTATATCTTTTAAAATATAAAGTATTTTATCCGTGCAGTAAGAGTCGTAAGAAATGTCATAAGAGGCGACAAAACCACCCACAGCTAGGTGGTAGGGCATTTGCCCGACTGAATGGCTACCACCTCTGGTCTAAAATATGGCGCCATAACAACCTTGAGTTGTGTTCCGGCATTAGTGACCAGGTTCCAGTCTCCCTCAAGAGAGCAGCAGCTCATTTGTAGCACCTTTAGTGTTGCAAAAGTCCTTAGGCGATGGTAACAGCTTTCCATCAAGCGGGCCTTCTGTCTGTCTGCTGATCTCATGCAATAAAAAACTATATTATTCCTTGTTGCTGAAATTTTAGTTGGACTGCCATTTCATATCCTGATTCAAAGGTTACCTCTCCATCAACAAGGGCACTTGAGACACGGATCTACATACCAAAGCCTTTAACTTATGATATCATTCTAATACTAAAAGAATCATAAATAACCAGCGGTCAAACTTCGAATTAAGTTGAGTACCGCAAGCGGTGCGTCCATTACTCTTCATAAAGCACTGTATCCATCTAATGATTCCCAAAAACTCGGACTACCGAACTAATAAACATCAATCAACCATCAAAAAGTTATTAAAACAAATCAATCATTGCATTGTCTATAACGTATACGGATTTATGCAAACAGAAAAAAATATACTAAAGGGAATAACGTTTGACGTGTACCTACTGTGCAATATAAGAAAGAATCGATTAGTCATTATTTGATTTAGTTCGGCGTGCTGGGTAGGCCCCTGGCGTGAGATCGCAGGGGGTTAGCACGGTTGCTCTTGAGCATTTTGGTCGTCATCAGGCAACCTTCGACACTTTATATATGGCTGGTGGGATATTGATGAGACTACATATGCTTTGGTACGTACCGCTTTTGGACGGCTTATGAAATATTGACGGCAGCATTTTATAGACGATTTTTAGATTTCAGTCGATTATAATTTTTCGCCAAAGAGAAAATATGTATATTTAACTATATGTATCTACTTTTAGGGTAATGACAGTTTTAAAATCTGGAATGTCGGTGACACAATCGTTTGTGTAGTTAATTTTTTAGATACCCTCATATTGCGTACCAACTGTCTGGTAGTGGTAACATAACGAATTTTGCCACTGGTTGCTGGCACTGATTGTTGTAAAGAATTCAAGTGAAACGTATTTTTTTTCTATAATATTTTTTTTTGTTTACATCATTTTACGAAAAAGAAGTCCAGCATTCCAGGGGAATATAGGAAACTATATATTCCCAAGATGAATTAGTTTACACAGGATACATGAGCGCGGCCGCGTTAAAATAATGTATTGTATTAATCTGGTTTATTAAATGTTGGCGAGTTCATTGCATTAATTTTCACCTTTAAGTGTCAGCCAAAATTTGTTTTACAAGTAATAAATAATTATGTCTATCTAGATTCTACCCGCGACTTCTTCGGCGTGAAATAGTAAATTTTTTTTTTTTAAAAACCCGATTTTGAAATATTCTTCATTGGTGCTCCGCTCCTATTTGTATTAGCGCGATGATATATAACTATATATAGTCTATAGCCTTCCTCGAAAATAGGCTACCGAATAGTGAAAAATTTGTGAGATTAGCGCGTTTGTTGATTAGTTAGTTATTTGAAATACCTACTGCCCGGCACCAAACCATTTTCAATATATTGCCTATTTCACAGAAACCACGTTATTTACCAGTAAAAAAAGTGTACTTAATACTGAACCGAGAAATAAGCTAGCTATATACCGAGTTTCATTTAAAACTGTTTAGTAGTTTCCAAATGGTGCTCTACAATACAGACAGATAGACAAAGTGTCCAAAAAAATTATTTCGTAATTTGCTGGTCCAAATAAAACCCCCTTATTTTATTATATCTTTTTAAATTAATTCTACAAACATGACTATATAGTCTAAACATGATTTAAAAAAAAATTAAATAATGTTCAAACTACGTTTAATTACGAATTATTGTACAATATCACAAAACAGACTAACTAGAATACCAGCTAATAAATAATAAACAAAAATATAATTAGTTTTTTGCGAAATGTTTTCATTAAATATTATAATGAAATATGATTGAAGTTTTCAAAATAGTATCAAAAGCCTTTGGAATTAAACATCAGCAACAAACAAAGCGAATGATACGGGTTTGATCGACGTTTGAGTACAAACGGATTATTCAAATCATTGAACTGCACACAATAATTCACTGTTAACAGAAGTAATAAACCTCGAGGGGGGCTAATTATGAATAAGCAACAACAACTTTAATAAGTAAAGAAAAAACACAAGTATTATGAACTGAATGCAACATAATTTACAAACTTTACATGCTCATTTGTGATTAGCCGGCGCGAAAGGGCAAATCCTTTATTAAGATAGGTAATGAGGTTAAGTTCTATTTCCAATTCTAGAAGGTAACATGTTTAAGGGTATAACAAAGAAAACCAAACACTAATGAAAACAGCTAAAGCTGATAATCATGGTACTGAAATACAACTTGCTGACGAAGATGCGGTAGAAAATAAAGTACAAAAAAGTTCAATATTTAATAAGGAATTACACATTATAGACTCTAAAAGTAATGTAGGTAAGGTTGATAATGTGGATGATGTTTATAATGAAAGGAAGAAAGAAGTTAACGATGGATTGTGTGGTAAGTCGGCACCCTGCTGCCGCGGCCCCCGACCGCGCCTATCACGGGCGAGACATCGATTAGTGATCGACTGAATTCAATTGCTCCGCAGGACAAGACTCGATACCGTCGACGTATCAAGATGGACCGATCGATATTCATATTGTTATAAGTTTTTTAGAAAATTTGCATTTTGAGAGGCGTCATGTCAACGACAACGCTGAGTCACCTGACAAATGGAACGTCGATCGTGTTTCTGATAAGCGATGCGTTGACCGTAAACCCAGTTTTTGTTATTGTTGTAATTTGATTACTGTCATCTGTGGATATTTGTGGTTTCGTTTTGAGAATGTAGCATCATGATTATACTTACTGTCATTCTGATTAACTTTAATGGAAAAAATTCCTCAGTGTTATACCTAAATTTTGATTGTCATTTCGTTTCATTTACGAATTTTTTTTGATCAGAATAGACATTAAAAATTTTCCGCTTTGAAATAAAAACATTAGCAATATCAATAAAACTTAGAACTAAGATTAAAGCGAGCTTTACTATTACGCCAATCATCAGAACAAGTTTTAGATTGTAATTTGCTAACAATAAAGACAATAAACCTAACACTTCTGCTCCAACTTTTTTCTGAATCTCAACCAGTGTAACCATAACAATTTTTAATCCGTTTTGGTATACAAGAAAAATCCAAATCAGCCGTAACATTGTGTGTTATTCATTCTAAAATGAATTTACTTTTATTAAAATCTATTTTCCAGTTATCTATGATTTGTTTTATATTCATCTATCTGAGCGTGTTAGGTGTTTATAGCACGAAAGGCCGATATCACGCATGCGCGTCACTATAACCGTAGTACTTCAACTTTATTGGTATAAGTCATGACATCACCCTATGTGGTGGAAGCTCAATGCGTGTTCTTAATATGAAAAATTAAAAAATATATTTTGACTGTGGCGACGCGTTTATCATTTTCTTGTAAATATAAAAGCGTGATCAGATACACTTATCGAACGCTCGTGGTTGAATTTTACAATCAAGATTTCATTTAAAGAAATAAAATATAATATATAAAATGACATTATCCTGGAATGTGGTAGAGTCTGCCTCTAGTACAGTTTTGCCCCCGCTAATATAGGACTTTTGATATTTGCTTTTTTACCGTTTTGGTCCGATCGATTCGACTGGAACTCTACCAGAGTCTCAATATATATTTTTCATATAATATTGGAGTGAAATTCTTGATCTACATATCTTTTAGACTGTACTTAACATCCTACTATTTTCTCACCATTTTGTGCTCACCGTATTGTGGCTATATTTTAATAAAAAAATACAATTATTTTTAAAAGCTCTGTTGTTTTAGTAATTAATCAAAAACGTGAAAAAGAGTTGCACTAGATTATTTATTATTTTTGATATAAAACTTCTTTAAAATCGTTGTAATTTGAAACTCAATGAAACGAAAAAGCAACTCTATAAATAGATAAACTCTTAAATCGAAAGGACTAAGCATGCGAGAGAATGAGATAAAATACATATTTAATCATTTAAACACTGCTCATACAGATAGAGTTGGAAATGTTTTGAAGTTTTTCGTTAATACTTCAAATTTGATGTTTTAAAGGTTAAACATATTGTAACGATATAATACATATAGGAAATGCGACGTCGTGAAGTTTAGAACCATATAGAATTTTGCAAGTACGACTCTGATTCGTATACATTAACTTGTTTTTACTTATTTATATAATAGACTATTGCATGTTGTTTATTATTTAAGCGGGAATTTTGAGCATGGTTTCCAGACATAACTCTTCTCCTTCTACTATGGTAATGTATATATATATATATATATATCTATCTCCTTCCCCCAAAACACCGAATACGCGCGAAATGCAGCGGCGACGGCGCGGCTGCAGCACTTCTCTTCGAACCCTGGGACACTTAACTTCTAAACATACTTTAAAACAAATATAATATCTAAGGCCGGCCCAGTGAACTTTCAACTTGTAATTTCTGTGATTGTGTAAAGTGCAGCGTGCTAGCGGATGTAAACTACGTGCTATGTAAGTTATATGTACTCATATTTATAATTTTTTAAATACACAGCAACGGACGCACAAAGTTGAGCTATTTGCTAACCAGCGGTTTTTATGCGGATGCCCGGATACGTTCATAAAGTACTCTTTTAAAATCCGGGCATATACACATGTAATGTACCAGAATCATCAACTATTACAAAAACCGGTTGTCAGCAGGGTGACCCTCTAGAGCGGGCCGTATTTTCACTCGCCATTCTTCCCATTCTAGACAAATTAAATTCTAAAGAACTTGGATACCTCGACGATGGCATCCTTGGAGGAGAGATTGATACCATTTAAAAAGATATAAAATCTTTATTGCATTAATATACAGTTCAAGAAGTATCAGGACACAAACAATAGGCGGTCTTATTACAAAAACAATTTATTCCAGACCACCTTAGAATGGATTAAAATGGTTTGTGAAACATGCTTATCTTAATATATATATTTCTTCTGTGCTTGTGTATGTCACTGAACTCCTCCTAGGCGACTGGACCGATTTTGATGATTTTTTTTGTGTGACTTCAAGGGGATTCGAGGATGGTTTAGATTCACAATTGGATCCGGTAGGTGGCGCTGCAATCGGATTCTAAATTTTATTTCTTCAGGGCAGGACAACGTCTGCCGGGACAGCTAGTTTATACATAAAATTCAAAAACAAAACGCGACATATTTTTGCGTATTACTATTGAGACATTCCACTGGTTATCGTTGTATATATCGCGTCCATAATTAAAACATTATGGCTTGAATCCAAGTGTTTGCGGGTCAGTAGCGGTACTTAACATACATCTTTATAATTTACCTGCTGTTTCAACGGCGTTTAATATTCACAAGTTGTACCAAAAGTACATTAACGCGCGCAGTAATATTAAACTTGCAATGTTCTGTCTTGCATGTCGTGTAAAATGATTCGGAATTATTGTTATGTGATTATTAACCGACAACAAAGTATAAAGGAGTTCTTAATTTAAATACTTTTGCCTACAATAGTACTTTTTATCTATGGTGCGTTTTATATAGAGTATCTACGCGCCACAAAAGAAGTCCCAAAGTCAGCGTTGCAATCGCTGTCAGAATAATTATTTATTAATTCGCAAATTAATGTATCTAATTACTGAATATTAAATACAAAATATTCCAAATTTAAAGCTGTAAATTTATTTCCTGACTACTTAAGGAATAAAATTCTATTAAATAGCGGCGTTGCCACTTTTAGTTAATTCCTTTATTTTTCCTTAGAATTTTTTGTAGAGCAGCTCTCTCAGCGTGTCTTGCTCTTATTTAATTGCAAATTTAAAAAACCCACCTTTGGTACATTTTAATACAATCAATTAGTTTAAATCAATTAAAAAGTCGTGGTAGCGTAATGGCTAGCGTATGCTTCCTAAACTCAAAGGTCGCGGGTTCGATCCTGGCCGGAACACATGCACCACTTGGGCTGTTTTTGACCTAATGTACATATTGTTACAATTACCACTTGCTAACAACGGTGAAGGATTGCATCATTATGCAACCTACACATCGAGATAACGGATGTCTAAAACCTGCCAAGCCGCCTTGGACAAGCGTGGCGGGGTATCCTGTCCATTCCCCTACAGTGGGGGCCCGAGCCCAGCAGTGGGACAGTTATGGCCTGTTGTTAGAATACAATTAATCTTTATTATCACACATTGATACAAAGCACCAATTTGATGGTTATGTTTATGTTTGTGAAATAGATTATTTTTGACGCATAGTTAAATACTCATTTTTTTGTTATTAAGTGTAATAAGAGCTTCGTTATTTGACGCCAGTCAACGACTTAAAATTTGGCTAATGCTTGAGTGAGGTGAATATACGAGTTTTGATGTCACATAGTATTTATCTGAAGATTAAGATTGATGCAAAACGGGAATTTTAAAAATACACATACTAGATACACCAACTAATTAAAGTCATAATATTTGTAAAGCAAAAAGAAGACATTTTATACTATATAAAAAATGGCAGCTACTTAATACGTTCTATTTTTGAATTCGTTCTAAAATAAATAATTGAAACAACACAAGAACACTTACGAAAAACAACAACTTGAATATAACCTCGTTTTCTCTACACAGTATGACACCGACTGTTAATCTAATAAAGGCATTTGAATAATGCCATTAATAACGTGTCGGTAAAATGCGCTTAGTACAGTGCGTAACAGAATAGATTTGAACAAAATGACTTTTAGTTATAAAACAAAAATTCAAGGTGTACTCACTCACTCTGATCGCTTCATGTTATACAAGTATTGTTTATATTTTGTAGTCAAATGTCGATACGCAGTTTCTTCCCGAAGTGACCGTTTATCCAAGGTTTGGCCAAGGCCTTTAGACAAAATTCCAATTTCGGCCTTTGACTAAAGTATTTTAATCAAACCTAGAAGTATGTAACTTTTTATTCAAACGTCGAACGTAAAATAATCTGTTTCGGACTTTGTCTAGTCGATCCTAGAAGCGAGTAAGGCAGACTAGGTCAAACGTTGATCCGTACTGCATTTGTTACATGTTTAAACAGGTTTATACGTGCTAGCCTAACTCTTTGAGATTTTTCCAATAAACTCATTTGTTACTTACTCCATATTGGTACGTTGAGCGTGCGGTTGTCTAAGCATAAAGATGAGTGAACAAAAGAGTGTTGTGACTGAAAATGTGGGTAAATAAACTTTAAAAGCGAATTTCATTCAGAAAATTACTTTTTTGATTAAAGTGTTCATTTCATATTAGGAATAAATAAAAATATGAGCAGATTATCTGTGTGGTAGAATCTGCTAACTTAGCTTTACAAAAAACGTCTTTACAGCATCGCCGTCTCAAAAGCTCCGACATTGTGTGTTTTGGAGTCGCAAAAAAATGAATAAGCCATTATTCGATGCAAAACTATACAATACTACGTTACAGACGACGAGTTATTTGATGTGATTGCTCATCAAGAATGTGGTCATGGCGGTAGAGATTTCACAGTTAAATCCTTAAAAAATGTATTTAAATCTCGCAAAAGAGTGCGTAATTCAGATTTATGCCAAACGTGTCACAAGAAAAAAAATCAGCCTAAAAAGTGGATAAACCGTTTTTATTTAACGAGATTCACGTAGTTTAATTCAAGTTGTGAATTATCTATTATTCTTGTTTGACTAAGTACTTACCTATATAAATTTTATTGTAGACCAAAAAAGGGACCATCATCGTCAACACAGAAAGAATACTTCAAGAAGAAGAAATACTTCAACAAAGGAAGAAAATTCTTTAACAGTTGAAATATTTGAAGAAGAAATGCGTTATGTTTATTGTATTAATCAATAACATTAAGCGAGAAATAAAATATCAATTTTTAATATCATGCTTTTCTTGTTGCGGTCGGTAACAAAGCGATTAAATTATGTCTAATAGATTTGGTCGTACACGATATTTACTTTACGGCTATTATGGCTCTATTGAACCGTTTAGACCGCGGCCGTCGACATGTTTCGCTCGAATGATGCGTGAAAATTGTTTTAATTGTCGTCGAACCGACGTTTTGTAATAATTAAATCAGATATAAAATGGTTTTTTAATATCTTTGAGTATTTAGCCGAATATATCCAATTACAGTGATTCAAGAGCGTGATTTTGTGATAAAACAATTTTCATAATATTCTTAAGACAAATGTGTTTAACATTCGGCAAATTTCAACTTAAAGTTTTCTCACTTATATGAAGTTTAGGATTATAAGGGTCCCAATTAAGAGTTTAAAGTGCTTGCAAGCTGGTGTACCTTGCTGAAATCTGAAAGTAGCAATGTTTTTAAGAGTTGCATTGCAGAATCGTATTTAATTGCCGGTAAACAGACAGACGACCCACTTGATTGAAGTGATTACCGTCATCTAAGTACGTTTGCAATATTAGGGGCGATGCCAACATCATGTTAGCCTATAGGATAACATAGAATGGTATTGGATAAGGAGATAATAATAAATTATCGGCAGATAAACATAACACATTAAATATCCCCAAATTAAACTAGTCACACTTGTGTTATGGGTAATATACTACGGACTATACTGGGGCTGATTCCAGATATCTAGTAAATAACGAAGAAAATTGGTTTCTGAAATTTACAATACCAGGAATAGAACCCGGAACCTCTGCGTTGCGGTGAGCTAGGCCGGCAAAGGCTTAGCCCGAACAACTACAGAGGCCGGATGGGATATGGTGATGAGATTAGAAGAATCACAAATTGCTCAAGGCCAACAATTTCAAGCCGACGTTCTGGTAAGGGGGTGGTGTTTCATTGATCGAGATGGACTAGCGAGCTATAGTCAAGATATTAATTACAGCATAGCTTTGCCACGTCCAAAGAATCTTATACAGATAAAGAAGCAGGTGTCAAATGTTTGAGAGTTTTCGTTTATGTAAATTTTCGGCCCATAACTGTCACTTGTTGAAAAAGGAATGTTCAGGTGGTTTAGGCATGTAGAAAGAATGGTTGAATATAGAATCACAAAACAAGTTCATGACAGTATTGTTAATGGTAGAGTAGGTACCGGTACACGACGGCATGATGTGTACCATCATGATCAAATAACAGAAGTGTTAAAACGAGGTAATAACTATATGAAATAAACGTGCATGTGCATGTGAGGAGAGAAACTAGACGAAGCGAAAGTTGTTTGTCAGGATCGTCGTAAGTGGAGATCTATAGTCTCTGCCTACCCCCATGAGGAACAGGCATGAGGGATATAAAGTATCATAAGGTCATCAGCGTTATGTCTAAATATAATTGCATGTAATATCAGCCCATGAAATTCTCACTGTTGGATTTGGGCTTCCCGTTTTTAGGGGAACGCACAATATATCCACCACATTTGATGAAGGTGGTAAGGCGGGATTGACACTTCGGTTATGATGTCCAGGTTTCAACACGAAGTTTTCCTTCATCGTCAGCACGTGATTATTGTAACAATCGGTAAGAAAATTGCCTAGGTGCATGCTATGTATAAATGTGTATAAATATATAACATAAAGTTTAAACACCTCAGTAACAAATCAATAAATAAAAGTACAAAATGACTGTACGAGCGAGTTTGTAACAAATCGTTGCGCCTGCGCATATCTCTGTTTACACGCGGAACGAACCAGCATTTAATTGCACAACAAAAAGTTACAAATAAGACATTGTGCTAAGTAATTAGATTAGCACAGCGAGTTATTTATCCCCTGGTTCTGTTCTCGATTGGGGGTCTTAAAGAGTGGTTGATACCACCCTCGTGATTAAATAAATGTACAGAGATGAAACTTCTTACAGTTGCTGCTCTTAATAATAGAAGTTAAGGTTGTGTTGAAGTGTAAAATGGCTCACAGTTTTTTTATGAGATTCAGCTATAAACGATCGACATTGCTATTTTATAATAAACATATGTATCTTGGAGTAAACTTTTCAGAGGTCTTACTGCTGAAACATCAAGGAGAACTGAATCTTTAAGCATTCGTAACATGTTTGTAAGCAAAATATGACAATAGAATCAAAATACTCATGTATCTAACAAATGTCCATCGGGGCATAATATACAAGAGCAAAGAGAAACTACGTATTGTAAGAAAAAATATTTAAACAATAATTTACAAAGAAAAGAGAAAGAAATGGAAATGATTAACAAGTAAGAAATAAGGAAAAATATGTTATTCACTACATAGAAACATAGAGATAAAATAAATAGTGAAACAGTAGAAACAAAGCAACTCCGAAATTGGAACCAGCATAATGCTAGTCATATGCTAACCAACAAGAACCAGCGCTGTTCTTCCGCATGAGATCAGAAAGTGTAATCACGGTGGACAACACAACAACAACGCAATAATAAAATTCAATGAGGACTCACGAGTTGCAAACTATTGTAACAAAAAAAAATAATATCTCTGTACAATTTACTTTTTATTAGATACTATTTCCTTTTATAGGAACTGTAGTCTGATATACATCTGTGTCATTCTAGTATGATAGAATTATTAAAAAACTGATAATGTATTTCAATACTTGAAAAGAAGAAGAAGAATCAAAAATATTAATTACTCTAAGAAATCTGCCATCTGTACAAGTATTTGTTCATGAGGAACCAATACATTACATTTATTTTACTGCCAATTTGTACCTAAAAGCGGATGTCGATAATTGCAATACAGGTTATTAATGCTGATCGTGGATTATTTTAAAGACTTTAAGATATAAAATCTCTTCAGATTATCAACTAATATGAACAAAACCTTAACTGAAGCTAATTAATATTATTAACTATATGGTATTAAACCTGTAAGCTTTAAGACTATAAGTAGAATAATGTGAATATATCTCAGTTTTCTGTGGATAAGTTTCCCAGAAGACTGGCTGTATTTTCTCGTTGGTTAACCATATTGATCCTTCGAGGTAAGTATGAGGCCACTGATCACCTAGAGTCAAGGTGTTTTGATTGTTGTGAAGTCTCATAGACTCGAGATCTCACATTGCAAGAGTCTCAGTTTAAAACGTGTAGAAATTTTGCAATAATATTTGTCACTTTCTGCATTCAAGTTACTATTATAATCTAAGAGGCACAAGAACCCTCTTTTTCTAGAGAGTCATTCCCTCAGTTATATTGTATACTTTCTGTGGCCATCACTTCGTTTCCACGCAGGACTTCATATTCATAATTATATTCAAAATTCTACAAGATACCAAAATGAGAACATACACGAAAGTTTAACAGGAAATTTCTGTTTTAATCCCTTAAATTTTCGGACTTATTAGGCATTGTATAAATCGCAAATGTTGGTATTTATTTGAAATCCCGGACAATCAAACATCTGCTTTTATATTTTTTTACTGTTCATGATTTAAATCGACTATCCCTAATTTTGATATATAGGAAATTGTATGTTCTTTTAACAAAAAAAGTTAAAACATGCAATACTTTAGTATTGAAAATGGGATATATTTCACCTGATGCATAGATTAGATAATAGGAAGCTCTTCTTGTTAACCTTTTTAGCAGGTATTATCAGCTTCGTGAAATACTAGTCCTACAGTGGACGGTAGGTACTAAATCGTAGTTTAAATCTGTACGAAACAATGTGGCATAAATCTGAGATTGGTTTCAACTGAACTTTGTAATGCATGCAATTAATTTGTAATTATTGAAACGCGCTCCTGACTCGACCTTATTAAAATTATTGGCAAGCAGAACGAAAACTTACTTGCAATTAATGTATAATGAACAGCATTGAACAGGTTCTATACATACGTTAGTCTCTCTCTCTCTCTCTTTATATCTCGATGATATAGAGTGGTGGCTGTATTAATAGTTCGTATTAGTGCTAGTAATGATACGATGCATAGAAACTTCTAGAGAGTCAAGATCTTACAACTCTTAGAAGAGACGTTAGATCCTTAAGTGTTCTATCGTCTGTATAGTGTATAGTGCTTTAATGTATTGTCTGAGCTGCTGCTTCCGTCACCTTTCTATGAGGATAGAAAGGTGACGGAATAGTGTGATAGTATGAGGACACTACTTGTCAGCGATTGGGAGTTTATACACATTGGCACTTGTCCACCATACGCGGTGACCTTACCTTACCATGAATGGCAAATTTAGTGACAAATTAAAAAAAAAATCTTATTTATTAATCGATACCGATACCTGAATCTCTTCAATAAAAACGAAATGTATTTAGTTAGCATTTTGGTATATTGTAAATTTTAAGAAACAGGATGTATTTTACTGACCAGGTTTACGTCGTTAAATTCTAATTTAAATCAATGTTATCTTTCCCAAATTAATGTTATCTTTGTGAACAATAAATTGCTAATTAATGCATTAAACGTCAAACAATTTTTGATAATGCTCAAGTTATAAATTGCGAATATTTTTAGTGGTGTCCACTAAACAAAAAACCAATAATGTGTCGATATTGTTGTCATGAAATCTGATGTGAACTCATAACGATAACAGGCAATGCACGTGCCTCTTTTAAATTTATGGGCTTTTACACTTCATTAGTAATTTCAAATAGTGTGTGACATATAAGTTTTGTGCATATCGATAGGAAATATATTTCAAAAAATTTCAGTGGTCTACACAATATGAAATCTTGTAAATTATGTCTCACAATTTTTTCATTAACTGTCACCATTTTTTCAATTTTGAAAACTGACAAGCAGATGGCTAACCTTATGGAAAAAAGTAATCTATAGACATTAGCTACACCAGGAGTACAGCCAGCGCATATCAACCTTTAAGATGTGATGGAATAGGAGGAATGGAATAAAGAAAATGAGATAGACAGGAGGAATGAAATAGAGGGGGTATGACAAGGGGAGAGTACGAAATCGACCGAAACACTATTAGCTCAAGGTTAATGATTTCATGTCGATATTCTGTGAGAGTGTAGTATGACATCGATCAAGCTGACCTTACTTAAGCTCGAATATAATGATTTTATAATGACTTTATCACGTTAAAATATGAATCACAAATTGCCTGAACTGTTCATGCCTACTGGCCAGGATTGGAACTGAAGTTATTTGAATGGGACGCCGATACATTAGCAATTAAGCTACCAAGACTTTTTTTTATAAGATATATGGGAATAAAACATAAAATGAATGTGCGTATAAAATAATATTGGAATGATGTGAAGTATGGTATAAGATGGTCACTTTCATTGTTCAATGGACTATGGTTATAATTTTGTAAAATAATCATGTTAAATCATAAAAATTAAAGTCTAGAAAAGTTCTACGATGTATTTACGAACAGATTATTTTAATTTCTGATTGTACTATTTTTTTCTCCATAAATGCAATCGTGTCCTCAGATAAAGAATACTGCTGTGTGATATCACTACATATTACCTGTTAAGGAAGGTGGTAAAATTAGTTTTAACCTTTTACTAATAATATGCCCCAATAAATTACTATTACTACCTTATTCAATCGCATCGACAACTACTACATCATAAATTTACCACATCACTACTCCACACACTCGTGTGTGGTAAAAAATGAATAAAGTGAGTTTTATTTACCCAAATGCAGCTGTAAAACGTAAAAAAATCGTTTTTCCACCAAACTTTAAATGCCGGCAATGAAGTAATTAAATATGACAATCGTAAAACACTGCGGGCGACCATAAAACATTATTACCGTATCGCCATCAGGTCACATTTGGCCAGCGAAGCTTTTTGGATTTATGAATTTAATTTGGTTTAACAATGCTAACTTGATTATTTTGTAGGTATTCCCCGCCTATGTCTAGATCAATTGCATATATTATAATCGGCAGACAAACACAAATTGTTATCCCCAAACTAAGCAAGTTACGCTTGTGTTATGGGTAATATACAACGGACCACTCTGGGATCGATCCCAGACACCCAGACCATAGTAAATAACGGAGAAAATACGTTTCCGAAATTTACTATACTAGGAATCGAGCCCGGAACCTTTACGTTGCAGTGAGGTAGGCCGGCAAAGGCTTAGCCCGCTCAACTCCAGAAGTCGTCAAAAAAAATTAAATCATTAGTAAAATTGTATTTTAAAACTTTCAGGTTCTCTCTTAATAAAAGATTACACACCTTTTGAATCTAATTGACTTTTGCGGCTTATTTGGATGGAAATTTTATAATTATTTACAAATTATCGAGAAGACTTATTCACTCAAACAATTTATGCTCCCGTATACAATAAAAAGTGATTTTATCCAAAAAGCATATTAATCTTACGTGCGAGCGAAGGTATGCACTTGGTATTGGAAGTGAACACCGGTTTCTTTTTTAGCTTAATGTTTTTATTGTCTTAAACAGCCGTACGTGATTCTTCTCCGCAAAGTTGCCCCTACACGCGCAACTAACGACGCACCGTCTCGACGATAAAATATCGCTCACAATACCGTCGCCGATATTGCGTAGACCAACCACCTCCTACTACCGCCATGCTCACCTCCAAATTGGTTACGCATAGCTCACTTCTGGATCTCCTCCTAAACTCCTCCTTCGCTGAACTGCTTGCTCAACTTTCCACTAAACTCGTCACTGTCTTCTTCTTAACTCTTATTCCAACTCTTTCGTGTCGCACTTGTCTTTGCACTTGACTTATACAGCTGTCCGTGAGTCTTCTGCGCAGGATTGCCCCTATACGCAGAACTAACGACGCACTGTCCCGACGATAAGATGTCTCGCTCACAATGCCGTCGCCAATATTGCGTAGACCAGCTCCTGCTGCTGCAAAGTTCACTGAACCTCCTTTTAAACTACGCTACACTACTGCTTTACCAAATTATCCACAGTTTTTTTCACTAAATTCACCAATGAACTCGTCACTGCCTTCTTTTAAACTCGTATCACACTTCTCTTACGCTGCTTATATACCCGGAAGAATATTCTGGAACCCATAATTTCGACATTCTTTTCGTCATTCTATTATTTACTTTCTAAACATCTATCTCTGTCTTTTCCTTCCCAAAGTTCCTATTCTAGAACTTTTATCGTTTATCCCTTTCTAAAGTGTATGTGTCCTTGTCTTTTCTTTCCAGAATCTTCTACCTTTTTCTTAAAGTTCTTAAACCGACTACATTGTTCCACCATCACTCGCCACAATATAAAACAGTCTGGCACTCACTATTCCAAACGTTAATTTGTAAATGAAATTTTGTAGGTGTTGTTTGTGTATTCGCAGCCATTGGGAATGGATCGATTTTTGATGAAGAATATTTTACCTACTTTCGCCAATAAAGTTGGAGGTTATAAATTAAGACTTATCCCAGAAGATGAGGTAGCTTCCTGGCTATTCAACAATATCAAAGCAACAAAGTATCAAACTCTCAAAATAGTTTAAACTTGTTCTAATTAGCTATAATCGTTACTGTTATTATGTACATACATCAACTTAAAATATGTTTATGTTGGTAGCATTCTTTTTACTCCTCAAAGTTGTCTAAAGTTGTGAAATTCGATGCCTCGTGAACATGGGTCTATAAAAGTGTAGATAATATCAAAACCTATTAGAAATCTCGCTTTTGTTTAATATAATCGTTACCTCAATCGTAAAACTTTTGTTTACTATAAATATATTTTGTAAGCAGTTAGTTTTTATTATTTAACCAATAACAAATATAAATTTCATTAACGTGTTGAAAACGAGACGATATTCATTTTTTTTATCAGTAACATGAATTTGCAAACACACATTAGTCACACACAATATAAGAAAGTGATGTTTTTATGTATCACTTTCTTATATTGATTTAATCTATAATATTATGAAATTCTAAACATGCTGTCTGTAACATTGAAGCTATTTAAAAAACAACTGGAATAGACTATATAATTATGAACGATGGAGAACACGATGCAATATTTTTAAATTTCTTGTCTAACGGTTTCTCTTTTTACTCGGGATTCAAGTGAAAACTACTGGGCCAATTTTGATGCGGTTTTCACTGATCGACAGCAAATAATTACTTACTACTTTTTATCCTGAAAATCACGCGAGATTTTTTTCTGGAATTGATTTAAAATTGCCACATTGAAAAAAAAATCAAATTTTTTATATAAAATGAGTGGTATTTTTTATCCAGAAAATTTTCCTGGGATGTTTTGTAGTTGTTTGAGTGCCTAAAAATTAGCTTTTTCCAACACAGTTATCACTATACGTTAGCTTATATTCATTTTCGTATGCTGTGGTACTTTGTACCCCGGTAGGTAATGTAGCAGGAATTTCAAGTCAAGCGTAGATGAAATTGCGGGCATATGTTAGTATGAAATATTATACTGTATGACTCTAATGTCATGTACGTAATGGCTCACAAAAACGATTCTTTTGTGAACCTGTCTTAGAGCATTTTGGAATGAACTTCCTGTCCAGCACTATTCTTAATCCACCGGTATGACATGAAGTGTTGCGGCTGCGCTGAGTTTATAATAAGCGGACTATGTCAAGTTGTAATAAAAGAAGTATGGGACAATTTCGATGAGGGAAATTGGAAAGGAAGAGCACGCCGTACCTGGTTGATGGTAGAATGAAATATCGGCGGCTCATCACTGCACTTCAGTAATGTTATTTTTTAAATATTTATTTTTATTATTAAATATTTAAATTAATGTATTTAATATTAATAGTATTGCATTTAAGCGACGCAGTGCCGTTTATAATATATTACTTAAACATATTTAATTTACGTTAATTTATTTACAATTTGCGGGGCCATTTAATTTTATTGACGTGACATGAATAAGTTGGCGTGCATCCAAAGAAAGAAATAGGGTGTCGGTTTTAAATAGAAAATTTTAATATTTGAAGAAAACGTCGAATAGGCCGAAAGAAGCTTACATGGCGGTACCATGAAGTTACCAAAAATGTATCACAGCTTGACTTCAAGGCCGACAACACTATTTTTGCATAATTCATCACTTTGCATCAGGTGAGTCGTCAGCCTGTCTCGTATACTCCAGCTATACAAAAAACATCATCCTCATCTGCATTTGTAATTTCCACAATTTGACTAAACACCATATCGTACTGCAAACTCTAACTCTGGACCGGTTGTGTGCAATAATTTAAGAGCACAACGGATCAAAGGTCACCAGAGTTCGTGGCCAAACAGTTTGGGCTCAAACGGTTGAACCGTTTCGGAGCTTGATGCATAAAATGTAATGTTATCATATTGGTAAGTTGAATGAAATTTAAATTACAACGCTGAATGAATTTTGTAATATACCGTTCAAGACAATGTTTATCAAGTATAATAACGTCAACATACTCGTATTGTTTTTACTGTTTTATTCTACTGATACTTAACAGCTATTTTCGTATCTACTCATTCTATGCCTTCTATTTGGTTGTATGTATTTTACTTATCTTTACATACTATTAGACACCCGTGCTCGAAATTCGACCATAATAATTAATGTCAAAGATCACAGAATACGTCTTCTTCTTTTTTACAATTCTATCATCAAAGATTTCGCGAAGGCTACACTGTTAATTAGACTTGAACAGTAAACAAAACAGTATATGCGTGTGTGTGTCAAATACGTGGTATTGTGTGTAGTGTATTTTTTTTATTTAATGTATTATTCATACATTTTTTTTTAATATTAGCATCTGTCGTTCCTTCTCTATATATATATATATATATATATATACTATAAGTGAGCGGGAAGTTTTTACTTTACATATTAATATATAGATTCTTGACCAGTCGACACCTTCTCTCGCTATACAGCATTTCGCCCACTACGCTGCGTGGTGAGAGGTATCTAATGCCACCCATTTCCACTACAGGTAAGTATTCTTCCAGTCGTTTACTGGAAGAACTGCTGACTATTTACAAAATCTAAAATAGAATAGAATATATATTATTGCATTATGCATTATATTACATTACGATATAATTTAAGAAGTTTAAGTACATAAGACATTAGGCGATCTTATCACTAAAAGAATTTTCTTCCACACAACTTTAGGATTTCGGAGAAAAATTGTGGAGCAAGTGGGTTTTGCAATATAACTAGAATAAAATCTAGCTTAATGTTAAACTTATATAGGTTAGTTTAGGCTATCAAGGAAACAACACATCATTCGATAAGATTCCGGGCATTGGACGTAGATGCAAATTGTGCATCGTGTCGAACGTAGGCGGGCGTCACTCGCGGTCACGCACGCATCGCCTTGCATAACCTTTGTTTGGTCGGAGCGATGATAGCTTATACGGGTAAAATATTCATAAACTATTTATTGTAAAGTTCAACCCATTCATTCGAATGCTACATAGTACTATCAAGCCTTAGTTTGCGTTTTATATGAACAGTACGACGGCGAATGAATAACAGAATATAAGTAACTTAAAATCTCTCAAACGCGTGGTATACAGATATCAAAAGTCCACTGCTTTCATTATTGAGGAAAGCAATCATGAATTTAACTGATAATATCACATATTTCAAAGGTAGTTGAAAGTATTTAGGTACAAATATTTGGTTGAGTTCTACCACTTCCATTTTATTCGAAATTTCTATTTAGTTTCAAAGTTAGAAGGGAAAACAATTTATTATGACTTTGAAAGTCAATATCTCGCCACATATTATACAAATGCAAAAAAATATAATTTCAAATTGTCATTAGTCATAATTTTTCAACAAAAAAATTAAAGACCTTGCTTGTGCGTGTGCCATTATTAATCTTTTTTTTCGCTGTGTTGGTATAGCAATAAGAAGCAGCGCATAGCATTAGATATATCTACTAATGTTTGTTTATACATACTCAGTAATAACTGAGAAATATAACCGCGACATATAAAAACAGACGGACAGACATGACTTATACCGAGCCTCAAAACATATCGCTTAGGAGCAAGAGTTACAAATATTTCGTAACATTAATATCTCATAATAAGTCTTTGTTGACCTTCGGATTGTCTCAAAAAAAATTTCAACCTCATTATCTGCTAATTTTGAAATCGCCTACTCAAATGAAGTTTGATTTGAAAATCAAAATATTTATGGACAACGCTTTACAGTACGCTTGTTAATGATCACCTTTTGAACTTAGACCTGTCTATATGTGATTTAAAAACATTTCACATATACTATCTAAAACTCTATCACTCCGCAATAAACAAGCTGTAGTTATTTAACGATGTCTTTGACCTCGACACATAGTTATATTGTGTAGCAATATTAGGACTATTTAAAGGCAATTATCATAATATGTAATTACCTAACGTTTGGAAAAATATGTTTCTGAAAATTGTTTCATACTATAAACCACGCACAGAAGGGTTGTCCATGACTACTTACTATTGTTGTATTGTATTACTTACTATTTGTATGTCTTTCAAGACCACGGGCCATAAAAATGGCCCGGACTTTTGGAGGGCTTGCGAGGGGCCATGGGGAGGCCAACACGTAGAGGCCCCTTGACAAATTTAATGTAAATATGTGGCGTGACACTGACCAGCGATTATCCCTGTCTACACCATATAATAATGCACCCAAGGACAAGCCCCGGCCAGTGTAGAACTATTGTGGGAAATGAGGACAAAAATACTGGGCTATTGGGGTGAACTGTTAGTGGTACTAGCGGTCTGGGAATATGGGGACTATGACGTCTGCCCGTCGCAATGTTCAGGGAACATAGAAAAATGGGCAGACGGTGACTCACCACTCCCTGCATGGGCCCCTAAAAATGCCATAAAAGGCAGGGGCAACATGGGTTTGAGTGGCTAAGGGGTGTAGAGAGGTGGGCTGCAGGTTCACCGAAGCTACTACTGACATTAGGCCATTTATCACTTCCACCCCTGGAGCTTGAGTCTTAGCTCTAGCGATCTCCACTCCGTGCCGGCTGGTTAAGGCAAGCACGAAGGCGGGGGCCTTGTCTTGGCCCCCGGAGTCAGGTACGAGGTGTCGCCACTCACCTAAGGCTTCGCCACAAAGCCCCCCTGCGGGTATTACTTACTATTATTATATATACCTACGTAAAGTATATACTCGTACAATAATAAATTTATTGCAACACCTATTTTTTATGTAACCATTTTTGTCAACCCTACTGACCATTGATACGAGACATCATGAGGCTATCGGCAAACCTTCTGCGAACATGCAGGAATACAAAAATAAATATTAGAATTATATATTTCACATACAAATTATAAACTAAAGCACTTTTAGAACATTTAAATAAATAAATTAATCAAAAAAGTATATGCTACAGTATATTAAGAGTATAAGCCAAATTAGGGTCAGTAATAACAATTCCTTCTAAATTAATAAAACTTATTCTAATTAAACTTGACTAAGTGCTTACTAATTTACACTCAAGGAAGAATTCAGTAGAGATAATAAAAGCAGATAGTTTGCGTTATCATGTTACGTAACCATAAGAATATAACATGTAGTACTTACCCCATTAAAAAGGTTTAACAGATTTTAAATACATACATAACTTCACGCCAGGTCCCTTGCGGGGTAGGCACGAACAATAGAGCGCCACACAGGCCCATTCTTACACACCGCACTTGCTTCTTTGACATTCATAGCTCTTGTCATGCACGCTCGTCTGTTCTTACGGCTTCTAACATCACCTTCTGCTAACACATGATCAATTCGATCATGGAAGGTGTGTCATGGCCTTCCGCGACTTCTGCATCCATCCACTTTTGCATTGTATATCTATCTGTTTAGTCATTCTTTCATCATACATTCTTTCCACATGCCCGAACCACCGGAGCATTCCTTTCCTTACCTTCACCCCGACACTCTGTTTCAGACCAACTCTCTTTCTAACAGATTTTGTTTACAATAATTTGATTTAAAGGTATTTTAAAATATATAATTTTCGCTTTACTGTTTTGAAAGAAGAACGAAAGAAAGACACTGTATTTAGGACAAAAACTACAGATTATTATCAAACAGTAAAATAATAGAAATAAAATAAGTCCTAAAATTGGACCCAGTCTCAGCATATGCTGACCAATTAAGACCAGCACTGTTTTTCCGCCTGTGTGATTTGAAAATCGATGAAATGAAAAAGCGACACTAACCATTAACTAATCATTTTGGTAGTTATAAGCGTTGAAGATATAATTATGTTGGACTGTATATTCTCTGAATTTTCACTTCTAATGCGTGTGAACTGCACGTCTAAAATGTTGTTTTGTTTATTATAATTAATGCAGCCATTTAAGAGCGGCTGTTAAAAAAATCGAGACCTAAGTCGCATGTATTATCTACGGTTCGCATAGTTTCTAACGTTCCCCAGGGACAAAAAGTACTGTTTTCATCCCTGTGAGCAAGTAACTCCAAGCGTACTTTCAAAATATGAAATGATAATTATATTATGCGCAATACAACAAAAACTGTTAAAACATAATTTTCTTATGTATACAAGTCGCGAAAACGTAAGAAAATATTATATTATGAGTGTAAACAAAAAAGATCATTAATTTAATATTTGTTACGAAATCAACGTTGTTGGTTATGAATACGTAAATTTTTTTAAACAATTAAATTTCATTAATTGAAAAATTCAATGAAAAATGTTTGGTGGTGAGACCTCAATCAATGCAGTTTATCATGTAGGTCCTATATGGGCAATTCTTCCTTAACTTTTGTACGATTCATTCAAAGAGTGCCTCGGACACGTTCCTCAAGACTGTAAATCACACGATAGCGTGGAGAAAGCTAAAACACTACAAGTACATTAAATGGGGTGACCACATTGAGCTGTATGATGTTGCATCACAGACAACCAAAAGCCTGTTTATTTCCCATAATACAGTCATTTTATAACTATGTTATTAGATAAAGTTATGTAATACAAAGTTAAGAATCCTAAACGTATTTACAGTTATAGATATAATAGTATTGTTTTTAAATATTTCTTTGTAAGGAAAGTGTTAGCGCTTGAGAGGACAGGATTGTCGATATATTCCACCGTACCACCGCCGTGTCGCTACCGCGCTGCTATAATTTAAGGTTTTATGTATTTGCGAATGTTGCCTGCTTTACCATACCGCCGCTCCACCGCTGACTCCAGCTTAACAGTCTGCGGAGGCGCGGTGGCGACACGGTGTCGCTTAATTTAAAAAGTTTGTCAGTACGGTGGAGATGTTGTGTACACGTACGGTAAGTATTCCCGCAGATACCACTTTAGTCTATCTATGACTGTCGCCAAACAACGAAGTTTGGAACCCAAATGTAACCCAATCTAAGTATAAACAGTATAATTCATGGTCTTTAAGAAAATAATAATATAAAATATCAGCCCATAAAAGTCCCACTATTGGGCACGGGGCACTCCACTTTACAAAACGGCCAGAGCCCCAACTCTGGTACCACAATCGTGTCGGAATGGACAATCGCTGACATCATAACAGTAGATACTACAAATATTGATTTGTTGAAAAGAGCAACTGTAATGGCAGTATTATGGTGCCATTGACACTACTGATCGACCAGTCTGACACGATTACAATAATAGACTTAAGGATCAGAACATTCGCCAGAAAATCCTCTAGGCTGCATATTATTTCCAGCGAGGGTTCATAACCACATACCGCAACAATATATTCCGACTTTTAAAATCGGCATATTAGACATGATAGCCAAATGTAACAAGAATAATATCGACTACAATATAAGAGATAAAATCAATACCTATCACTCAAATAATAATAAACAACAAAGAAATGTTTTAAATTTTAATGTAAATACTTTCGTGAGATTTGCTAAAATCTTATCTACTCGATCTTTAACATTAGCGATGCTAAATACAACTCTGATATAATCGATTGATTGATTCTTTGAAACTATTACAGGTGAAATTGAATGAGGAAAAAATGATTCACACCAGGAAATTTGATTGTGTATGATTTTTAAGAGAAAATGTATGTTTTTGTTAATGAATCACTTTGCAAAATCATTATGATTAAGCTAATTATTATACACAGGTACTTTTTGAACAACAACAAATTTTTAATAATCTTGTAGATCAATATTTAGTCATTTTTTCTGTTCTACAAAGTAATAATGACTGTAGCTCTTTATATTGTTACAAGCTACATATGACTCGAATTAAAATGCCTTTGGAACTACTATAGAATTTATTAGGACTATCCAAACCTGCATAACACAGGTACAAATATAACCGAACACAACAAGTCCAAACGTAATGCAGAAAGAAGGTCGTAATTCAATAACACGCGTAAACTCCGTCACTAAACAGATTTCCGAATGTACACAAGCCTTGCTTAGCTCGTGGTTATCTCTCGACTGCCTCGTCCCTCAATTGAGGCATTGCTTTATACTGCATAGATGCAATAAGTCTACCCGACCGCGTGGACCGAATTTCCTAGAATCATTTTGTACTTTAAATCCGACACCTGGCTAATGGCTGTCATAAAAGATTACAATAAAACAATGGACAAATGCATGCCAATAAATAACTAAACAAAAGAAGTCCAAATTCCGAAAGGTATAAAGTATGTTTTTAAAGGTATGCAGATGTGAATTTTGTTTTTGTCGGCATCTAGGTTGTAACATTATTTATTTTAAAATTACCTAACCATGTGCAACATAGTATGAAATAGATTACTCTGTTCGTTCAATCGTACAACTATACTCATCAAAATTGATAAATTAAATTATCTACTGTGTACATAATTGCTTGTAAAAGTTAGTTTATTTAAATTTCTAGACACACTTGTGCCTACAAACCTTCAGGCACATTCGCTCAATCACAAACATCTATTGCAAAATATCTCATTACGCTTACTCCGGCTGGGTTTGGTAATAAAATTTCCATACAACTTAAAGCTACTAAAGCCTCATTAAGCATCGCCTAGTTTTAAGTCTCTTAACTACCCACGCTTATGGCCCCAACACTTATAGATAAATTAATTTTATATCTGTTTTGAGTCGTGCACGAGTTTTGCCCCCGGGCAGTTTGCGCCGTGAGAAACATCTCTCGCGCATGCCCCTAATGCCCAACGCGAATTAGAGACGTCCAGCCTTATGTCGTGCTGGTTTGCGCAGACACGTGTCATGTCTATAACATTTCCTGTTGCGGCGGCGCTGGATTTAACGTTAAGCGAACTGTGTCAACTTTGCGGGAAAAGAAGTGTGGACAATTTGGAATGGGAATCGGGACGAGCACGCACTTACCTGGTTAATGATAATGAAACACGGCTCCTCTTCTCAACTATCCACTATCACACACACACTTTATTGTATTTTATATTATATATGTCTTTATTTTATATATTTTAATATTAATTTATTATATATTAGAATGGCGGCGCGGAGAAGTTATATATATATATTTAGATGGTGCGGGCGCGGTATGTTTTTATGTTATTTTATTTTATTTATTTACAATGCGGATATTTAATTTATTTAAATGATATAACATGAGTGACTGAAGTGACGTGCGAAAGGGAAACGCGCCGTCACAAATTAAGAAGAATTTAAATATTCGAAGAAAAGTATGAATAGGTCGAAAGGAGGTTCACATGGCGGTACCATTTCCCCCGGCCTTAAAGGGTTGCCTTTAAAAAGAAAGTAAATTAAAATACGAAGGACCAATAAATTAATCAAGTGGGCGAAGGTCCAAAATTAAATGCGGTGAGCAAATCAAATTTAATGTTTAATTAGCGAATGGCAACCATTAGTAAAGTGAGCGGAGTTTAAACTGTATATGTATGAAGCGAGCGAAAAGGTAATGTATAATGAGCGAGCGGATATTTTTATACAATGAACGTCCAGTACGATACATGTCTGATTATTCAAAGATATTTCCAAATGAGCGGTACAATAGACATGAGCGAAGAAATAAAATAAACTGAGCGGTTATAAATGAATAAAGCTTGAGCGGGGGACTAATAATATGTCCATTCTATTTAAAAAGGTATGCGGAGCAGAATATTCAATTAAAATTCAACTTAATTAACATATCTCAAGTAGACGAGAGTCATATAATAAATTAGCGAGCGAAGAACTAATATAATATAGCGTCCTACGCAAACAAACAAACGCGAGCAAGTAACTTAAATTAATAAAGCGTATTCAATAGTTAAAACATCAAGCGAAGAACCAATTATTAAAGTCCAATATAATTATAGCGAATAAGTATAAAAGTATAACTCTACGAGAGCGTACCCTAATAATAAAGGAGCGAGCGCGGATGTTGGACTAAATAATGCTCAAATAAATAATTAATGAAGCGTAAGAATGAGCGTGAGACTTTAACTAGCAAGGTCCAAATTAATATAAAAAGAGCGGGAGCGGGACCTATACTAGTATAGTCCAAAGTTAATTAAAGAAGCGGATACGGGACCTAAACTTACAAGGTCCAAAATAAGTATACACGAGCGGTTGCAGGACCTAAATAAGCAAGGACCGAAATTAGCTTATAAAGAAGCGAGAGCGGGCTTGGGACCTAAGCACGCATGGTCCAAAATAAATTTATTAGAGCGGGTGCGGGACCAAGACAGCTAGGTCCGAATTAAAATAAAATACGGTAACAAGGCTTATATTTGTTTGGTCCAAAATAAATTTACAAGTGCGGTGCGGGACCAAAACAAATCAAGATCAAAATAAACTTATAAGAGCGAGAGGATTAAAGCACGCTTGGTCCAAGTATATACTTATTTACAAGAGCGTGTAGGAGACCAAAGCAAGCTTAATCCATAATTAAATAAAGAAGCGGAAAACAATTAAGTAAATAAATACGAGTATTGAAACTAATCTAACCTAATCAAAAGTTTCAAATAAAATAAATATTTCTTAATTATTAAATTAAAACTAAAGCGGGAAGCGGGTTATATTTAAACCAAACAAAAATAATATTTCATAGAGAACTTAAAAATAAAATATTGATCTAAGTTCGAGCACTGAACACAACCAAACGAATTAACGCGTGAACTTCATTCATTGTGAATATTCGGATACACGATATACCGTCTCTCGAAGGTTGTGATGCCTATTACCCTAAAACTAACTAACAATTAAGAAACGATACGGTGAAAATTATTTATAATTAAAAACATTAAATTAATAAAATATTAATCCCTCGATCCGAGTAAAGACATCGGATGAGGCACGATGCGACAAAAGTATTTGACACAATTTGTCGCAAAGAAAATTTTAAATTTTCGCGGGTCGGCTTAAAACAAGAATTGTATTTGAAAACTCTATGATGACCGGGAATCACCCGTAAAACAATGTCAATAGAATGCCTTTTAACTATGACATCGTTCGATGTATTTAAGTTATAAAACGAATTTAGAACAGTGCGCGATATTATATTGATAACTCGAACATAAGAGTATGCGAGTTTTCAAAGAGGTTTTATTTTGTACTAATATAGTAATAGTGCGCGGCGTAAAATATATTAAAACGGGAGAAAATATTTTGCTAATGCAAATTTTGTGATGATAACCATCACGCAAATGATAATATTTAATATTAGGCAGCGAAGCGGTATTCTTCCTAGGATTACAAAATGTCCTAAGAAGGGTTAAGCAAACTTGAGCGAAAAGATTGTTATTTATAAACGATCTATGCGGAATCTTAAACGTAGCGGGACAAATTAAATCGTAGCCTAATACGGTGCGGAGTGCGGGAGATAGTATATTAAAATTATTATATACCGTATTAGGGCTAAAAAGACGCGGGAACAAAGAATATTTGAATAAAGCGTGCGGACTAAACATCGTAACGTATGCGAGTGGATACAAGTTATTAAAATGTGGAAATGTTAAAGCAGTAATATCTTTGAATGTTATATTACATCTAGCATTGACTAACACAGCGTTTGGCGGGAGTTTATAGTCGTTTGATTTAAAACCACAGTGACGTTTAATCAAACGAATTGATGAAACAGATTTTAATAAAGATTCATCAATAGCCACAGGAACTACAGATGGCGTCAATGCGGCGCGAGAGTAAGTAAGAGCGGAAGACGACAAAGACTTGCTTAGTACAGCTAAAGGCAAAGTATCTGAATAAGACGCGGTTTGAGTACAATTTTCAACATCGTGACTATAAGAAGACATTGATGTAGAATTATTAATAAGCGGAAGAGGAACATTCTTATGAGAAAGATCAGGTTTTGATGTAGAAGACTGCGGTAAATGTGAATCATCAAACTGCGTAAGCGACTGTAACGACTTGCTTGGTACAGCTAAAGTCGAAGTAGGTAAATAAGATGAGGTTTGATGACGCGTTTCAACATCGAGACTACAAGAAGCCGTTGACGTCGATATCTCGTCATTGCGGTACGAATCAATGTGTAAATTATTAGGCGAGAGCGGTATAGATTTATAAAGTAAATAGTTATTAGCTACGAATGACTGCGGTGAACAAAGAGCATTAGACTGCGTAGAAGACTGCAATATTGATCTGCTTGATACAACAGCGAGTGATTGTAAAGCGGTTTGATCGTTATTTTGAACATGATTGCAATCTAGTACGTTGTTCTTTGATTGCAGCCTCCTAAGGGCTGCTTTTGTTTTGCAATATAATTCCTCAAAAGGAATCATTGCATCAAAATCAGGTAAGGCACCTGGCACACTCATAAGGAGAATTTCGTTATATTTGTTTGCGGTATGTTTAAATAGCTTGCGAATGTTGTCCAAAGTTGCAGCATATTGCAGAAAGCATTGCAGACATTCTGTACTGTCGAAGGCCTGCTGCGATTTTGTACATATTAATTGAAGAACTTCGAAGAACCCATCTAGTTGAGATTTTAAGCCCATTAATTCGACGTTGTCATCAATGTTCAAAATGGAAGACATATTGATGACAGACGTAGCTCAATTTAAATAATGAAGTACAAAAAACAAATGCAGTTAAATGACAAATATGTCGCGGAAAATCGATAAAATGATATGGCGAAATGACGCGAGATGAAATATGATTTAATTAATGGTAGATTAAAATATATTTATTTCTATAAATAGAAATAACACTCGGCTAAGGGTTGCCTAAACGTGCGGGTGCGAGTAATTAATATAGCTTAGACAAACACCTATAAGACCGAGGGCGGTGAAAAAAAGGATGCGGGGCGGTAATTTTCCTAGCTCTAAAGCTAGGAAACACACGAATGCGAGAATGCGGTATATGATATGCCTATGGTAGGGCTTTAAATATAGGAAATCCGGCCCGATTACGCCAAAATTACGCGTATCGAGTATCCGGCTCGAAGGACCATTTGTTGCGGCGGCGCTGGATTTAGCTTTAAGCGAACTGTGTCAACTTTGCGGGAAAAGAAGTGTGGACAATTTGGAATGGGAATCGGGACGAGCACGCACTTACCTGGTTAATGATAATGAAACACGGCTCCTCTTCTCAACTATCCACTATCACACACACACTTTATTGTATTTTATATTATATATGTCTTTATTTTATATATTTTAATATTAATTTATTATATATTAGAATGGCGGCGCGGAGAAGTTATATATATATATTTAGATGGTGCGGGCGCGGTATGTTTTTATGTTATTTTATTTTATTTATTTACAATGCGGATATTTAATTTATTTAAATGATATAACATGAGTGACTGAAGTGACGTGCGAAAGGGAAACGCGCCGTCACAAATTAAGAAGAATTTAAATATTCGAAGAAAAGTATGAATAGGTCGAAAGGAGGTTCACATGGCGGTACCATTTCCAATAGGAAAATGGTATTGCTTCATTGGATCTTAAAGCTGGTTCTGATCTGTTAGATAATGCGCAGTTTTAATGACTTCACATATAACTCTCTAAGGTAAGTTTCATTTGTGTTCCACACGTTCATTGCCTTGTCATTTTTGAAGAAGTTGCCACAATGAGTTGGAAATTTTGAGACCTTTTAGAACTCATAACCGACTTTTATTTTAGTGCTGTAACCTAACAAATACGACTCTGAAAATGATATCGAAAACTTTTAAGCGAGAAACCATTCTGATACCTACACATCTGTATTATAAACGCTATTAGCACTCAAAACGAAAATCCTACAAAAGCTCCTTTAAATTCACCAACTGAATCAATACATTATTACAAATTGTATTTTTAGTTTAACACTATAGTAGTAAAGCTAGTAATTAATCCCATAGATATAGATAAATATATTAGTTAAACAATTGGGCAAGAACCTATATAAAAAAACTTACCCAATAAGCTAAAAGTAAAAACAAGTAAAGAAATAAACAACATTCTGCAACAATCCAGATCAAAGGCTGGAAAAATCATGTAAAATGCAATGCAAAATGTAACAAATTGAGTGTATAAGTATAAATTGCTGCTCGATATCTTTTGGAAAAAATATTTTGTGATTTGAATTAATCGTTGTTTTGATCAAAAATTTGTGGCAACCAAAACAATTTTTCCTCACTAATCTTACAATCCGGATGTCTTCAATTCACGAGTGAATAGATAACGTTAGGTCAGAGATTGGTCAAGGGCAAACCTGTACGACTCTAAAATCTATATATTGTTACGAGTTGCAGGGCTCGAATTAAAATGTCATTGGAATTACTATAAAATTTATTAGAACGATTCAAACACGTATAACGCAGGTACAAATATAACTGAACGCAACCAGTACAAACGTAATGCATGATTCAATAACACGAGCAAAGTCCGTCATTATATAGATTACCGAATGTACACACGTCTTGCCTCGCTTGTGGATATCGCTTGACTGCCGATCTCTCCATTGGGGCATTGCTTTATAATACAATATGTCTCTCGGCCGCGTGGACTAAATTTCTTAGAATCACACCTAGCTAATGACTACCATAAAAGATTACAATACACAATGGGCTGTTTTTCTAATTACAAATTTCAAATACAAACTAACCAAAAGAAGTCCAAATGCCAAATGAAATCCACGTATATAGTGACTCATCACGATATCTCAGGAACTATAATACCTATAGACTTGAAATTTGGCATGGAACTTCCCTTCGCCAAATAGAGATCAGCTAAGAACGGATTTTATAGCACGCGAAGCGGGCGAGTATCAGCTAGTTATATTACAAAATAACACAGTAATAAGGAATTACTAGACTTATTACTTGTTTCTCATGTCAGTTGTGCAATTACTACGCTCTATTGGACCATGGCTAGGCTTTTGTTCCTGAGTAAGATGCGTGACGATACTCGCAATTGTTGAGCAATTTTGTGTTGTAACCAAATTAAACAGTGACAATGAATTAAATAGGCGTGCATACACTAATTTAAGCAGTGTGAGATTTCATTTTATATGTTTATTTAAGCACATAAACGATAATTATACCTCAATATAATACCTGTTGCTAATAAAACCTGCTTTGTTTCGCCTCACTGTCAGTTGGCGAAATATTATGTTATTCTGCCTATAGGTACAGCGCCAAATTATAATTAAGACTTAGTTTTTTATAGTTATATTTAATCTACAGAGCTAAATAAAAAAAAGAGAGCAAAATCATAGATGAAATATTGGTCCCAAATCACTGTCACTTACCGGGAACGTTCCCAAAAGGTCGGCGGCGTTACCACGCTGAATAGCAAAGCTTACCCTTTGAGCAAAATAGACGCCAGCCTTTTGTCGGTCTACTAAGCGTTCGGCGACATCTCGATAAAGTTTTAGAACGTAAATTAATTTTAATTTTGGTCTTTTTTATTTAGTTTTAGTATTTAATTTTAGTTTTCTATTTTATAGTTTAGTTTAATTATCCACAAAACTATTATTATTAATATATACATACATAACTTCACTCCAGGTCACTTCACTCGTTGCGGGTTAGGCACGAACAACAGAGCGTCATTCAGGCTTATTTTTACACAACTCACTTGCTTCTTGGAAATACACTTAGGATACATTTTATCCTAGGAATAGGATAGTGTCCACAGAAAATGAATAAAAACTTTTCTCGAAAAAAGCTGCCTTGAAAGCTCCAGTTTATTCCATAAAATAAACAGCCCCAGTTAAGTGTAAAGTCTTAAATTTTTAAAGCTAAAATTTAAAGGCTACGCTGCCTTATTTAACTACTTGTTTTTAATGCATTTTTGTCACAAAACCTTGTCCTTTTATTTTATGAGTACAAAACCTTAACGCATTAAACACTACAAAGCTACTTTTTATTTTTAATAACCTGATTTGTTTCCAACATAAACTTCTTCAAAGAATTTAGTAGTTCTTGTAATTATGCTGAGTTATTAAGTAGGCCATAACAGTTAAAGCGACATTTTAATATCAAATATTTAATATCAAAGCAATAAAATGCATAAAAACTTTAAATATTACTAATGGATCCTACTAGTTTTCAAGTTATTTATTTTCTTAAAATAAAAATTGTTATTATTGCATAATCTTGACTGTTATTAACAATCATGAGAATAAATTAATTAAATGGTGTAAAAAAGATGAGTAGGTAACTAAAAGTAATTTTTATACCATGTAGATATATTATCATCTATGTATCGTTGGTTGTCTGGAAGAAATTGCTTTTAGTGATAAGACCGCCTATTTGTCTTCTGTAGTTAAAATTCTAAAATTGTATCTGAATGTTATGCAATAAAGTATATTCCATTCTATTCTATTCTATCGGTCTTTAGTAACGTATTATCCAGACTTGATTAAAATCTTTGTGATACCTACTAAAAAGCAATCATGAAATCATTATTCAAACTAAATTTTGCTGAAATTATTATTTAAAAGTCATAGATAGTATAAAAATAATTATGATTTAGGAAAACAAAGTAACTGGATCTCATGTATAACTGTTGTAAAAAGTTTTAGCTTTTATTACTAAAATAAGGTTAGGTACATTTATTAACAGTGCACTGCAATAAATCGATCGCCCCTGTGAGCCTGTTACAGATGAGAGTGACCCACTGACAAAACAAGCCGTGTGTTCGTCTCGTATTGTTTTCCCATAGCTTGGAAGTATCCATTCAGAATCCTATTACATCGGAAAGAGGTTCTAACAAATCTGGCGCAACATTGTTCTCATGGACGTGTTTGTCGTTAGGGCAGCGTGAGGTGACCATTACATCGTACAAAGAGTTGCCTAAAATAGAGAGCTTTTGTGAGGCGGGAAGACAGGCGAGGAACGAAGTGGGGGCGGGGCGGACGCCGGCTGCCCGCCGGCTCAGTCGCGCCGCGCCACACAGCCGCCTCGCACGCCGCACCCAAGCGTGCCTTTCGGACAGCGCACGCGCACGCGAACGCCTCCCCCGCCGCCCCCTCACAACACGTGTTTACCTAGTGAAATCTTCATGGTATCACTCTAGAGCATCATGCAAGAACAAAGTTCATCAAGATCAAGCAAGTCGACGTTAAACTCTTTGGAAAGCGCTATCATCAAACTGAAAAACAATTTGCAGATACAAGACAACAAAACTGCAGACATGAATGGCTTACTGGCTCTCGACCCACCGTCCCCGCATTCGGATACAAAAAGCAATACAAGTAAGAGCCCTAGTTCTCCTTCTACGACAAATATTAATTTATCAATAGCTTCTGCCGCTTTATTACAAGAGAATATGTTACAGCGGTCAATTCAAGGCGTTGTCATATCACTACAAAATGCAATGATGAATTCATTACAACAAGCCGCGTTGCTGCCGTCGAATTCAGCTGCGGCTGCCGCTTTAAATTTACAAGCACTAGAATCGTATTTAACACTACAACGTCTTACATCCGTCTCAACCATAAACAATACCAACCAATCCACAGCTGAAAGTAGTTCTTCGTCAAAACAGGATATTTTAAGAATAGCGACGGCAAGTGCAAAAATTAGCGAAACTGACGTATCTGATACACCTAAAGAATTATCTCCTAAAACGCCAGAAGAGTACCCACTTTCTGATGCGATAGCAGCAGAAGATGTAGATTTATCCGAAGAAGTCGAAGAAGATCTTGCTCTCTTAGATAATGAAGACGAATTTACTTTAGAACAGCATTTAGAATCCACATCTAAGGGATACAGTTATAGCTCATCACAGAATATAGATAACGGGTATCCAAGCTTGTTAATGAACGCAATGTATCAGCAACAGATGAACGGGAGTCCATCTCAAGCGCCACCTTCTCCACAGGCCTCGAATTCATCGAAATCTACAAATAGCTCAATATCATCAACCAGTAGTAATATTTCAAATAAACAAAAAACAGGAAGCAGTGGACCAAGAACAAAAAAGCAATTTATCTGCAAGTTTTGCAATCGCCAGTTCACAAAGTCTTACAATCTCCTTATTCATGAGCGAACACATACAGATGAACGTCCTTACTCGTGTGATATATGCGGGAAGGCTTTCCGACGGCAAGATCATCTTAGAGATCACAGGTAATATACATTTTAATCCTTGCAATTTAATCCAAGTCTACTTGCCGTAGGTACTGTAGAGACAAATAATGTTTCAATAGGGACTATTTCATTTTTGATGTAAATATTTATTCAATTTCGTATTTCACGTCAGTTATAAAGTGAAAATTAAGTTGTAAATTTTATTTCTATTTGAAAATATGTATAGATTATCATAAACATTTTTGCATTATAATAATTTATATTTGGATATGACTTTGTTTTAAAATTGTAAAGGAAATGTGAGCATATTATAAAACATGATATAATTTGATAAGGTTTTTTCTTTAAATTCATCGTTTATTAATTAACTGTAGCAGTAAATACTTTTTATTTTACTTGCAGTAGATATTTGCATGTAAAACATAATATGGAGTAGGTAGGTACTGTTTAAAATATGAAACGGATTCAAAAATATGCCAGTTTTCATTATTAACTACCATTAATATTTTTATCACTAAGTTTTATATTTGGATTGATCATAAAAATTTACACCGCTCTCCAGAAACCTTGAAAACATTTTAAATTATCATTAAGATGGGAGGACCCATGTCCCGATATCTTAATGGTCTAATAAAATGTCGATGTTCAAATACAATATTAGTTTATATTTCTTTCATTAGTAAATTTTATGACCTAATCAGAAACCTTAAGTAAAATTAATTTGGCCTTTACAGTGTTCGATTAAGGAAATCATTTGTCATGATTAATTAACTTTAATATAAAGATATAACGCGGAAAATTTCATCCACTATTGCTACTTCTTACAACTTAATACCTATAAAGATAATTGATTCAGAATATAATATCAAACATTTTATTAATAATTATGCTATGTATTGAAAAAACATTTTATAAAACGAATTCTATAAGTATGGGGCAAGCAGATGCTATCTGCAGACCATTCGTCACGCTCGTAAATTATACCACAAAACCAGCGCTAATCTCACGAGATGCGATATATTAATTTTGCCTTTTTCATTTGGTTCCCATCTGAAGCCCATCGTATACCATATAAATCTCATTGCATACCTCTTTCGTATCAAAATATTTATCTCAAACAAAAAAAACTTGAACGCCTCCACAATACACTCGAATAAGACGTAGGTAACCGTTACATGTATTCGAATTCCAAACATCCCAATTCTCGGTTCGAACACAATAAATATGATAATAGTATTACAACAGCGCTCAATCTATTTCTTTACTTATCTACTTGAGATCCCCATCCAAAACGACCTAAAGGTGTTGAATTTTAACACCTGTCTCTCGGCGATTTCCTCTCAAATCACCGTATCTTTGTGGCAATAAAATAAATTTCTTGTAGACGCCGGAGGGTTAACCCGAGCCCAGCCGGGCCCGGTCTGTCGATGTTCAATCGATGTTCGTTGACACGATACATTATAATGGACCGGACTGGGTCTTCGACGGGTTTTAACAAAGCACGTGGTGATCCTGACGTGGGGATTAATATATGGACGACAAAAAAAGCATATACACAGTAAATATTCTCGGTATACAAAATCAAGTTTCGATGTTCGGGCTTTTTTGTTGAGATTGAAATTTGGATAATGGACTTAAATTAATTTGTAGCTTGTTTAGTTAATTGTGTGCTGATTTCGTTCCTTTTAATGTTGGTTGAAACGATATCGACCTACGAATTAGTGTCGGCGTAGCTTTCAATTATGCGGCTATAATTTCATAGGCCATCGGTCCGCATTGCGAGTTTAATTAATCAGAGTTGTCGCGTTGGTTCAAGTTAGGCCTAACGTGCGCCCGCGTCGGTGTTACAGCTCGCTTCACTGCACCAACTCGGGCTTAATCGACATTATCATCTCGTGTTTTTAAATTAAAATTATTACTTCATTCATCACCATATACTTTATCGTCACTAATCTAACTAACTCGAACGAGTGTTATACGTGATATTTTATTTTTATCGTCTGGTAATTTACTTGATTCCAATAATGTTTGTTTATTCGACATTGAAGATACCAATATCTACTTAACGATTGCTGGGCTCTCGTGTTTTATTGATTACATGTTATTCCGTGTTAATTGTAGGTTGTATAGTTAAATTTAATTTGAAATTAGATGATGTGAGAGGCACATCAATATTTGTTCGTAACAAATTATGCGCCTCAATTCCACATTCGGAGTCTACACCTATGTAATTAAATATTTATGTAATGTTACAATCAATTACTTTAAGCGATGGTTTGACGTGCTTGGAATCTTGGAACATTTTGGCTAAATTTACTATAAAAAGCGTATTAAAAAATCAATGTTTGAACGTATTTATATTTAAGATGATTTATTTAAAAAAAATACTATGTTAACGTTGTGATACTAACTTGTTTATTTTCTAAAAGAGTGTTTACCTGTTTTTTATACAAAAAACTATTCGTTTCCATATATACATATCCATACATATAAATATCCACCGTTATTTATATATATGCAATATTTCAACTTTAGGTTAAAAAACAGTTACGATATTAACGTGTTACTAAATATAGTATAGTAGTAAAGTATTTAATGGTATAATTCTAGAAAATTAATTACTAGTATTTTTAATGATAATGCATAAGTTAGAAACATAAGTATTCGTTTACAATATTTTTCTATTCTTTATGATTAAGGATCCCATTGAATATTAAAATAATATCTAATTACAGCTTTTCCCTGTTACAGGTATATCCATTCCAAGGAGAAGCCTTTCAAATGCCTCGAATGCGGTAAAGGATTTTGTCAATCGAGAACTTTAGCCGTTCATAAAATTTTACACATGGAAGAATCTCCTCACAAGTGTCCGGTTTGCAGTAGAAGTTTCAACCAAAGGTCTAACCTAAAGACCCATCTTCTAACTCATACGGATATAAAGCCATATAATTGTTCGTCTTGTGGAAAAGTTTTTAGGAGAAACTGTGACCTGCGTCGTCATAGCCTCACACACAACTTAGTAGGCATTTCATCTGTAAATACTTCTCCTAGTGGAAGCAATGGCAAAAGTCCATTGCTGAACCCGAACTTTCCAATTGATAATCTAGATACGGAAGATGAGAACTAGTATAGTGAAAGCAACTGTATTTTATTGTGAAAGACTGAATTAATACGAAAGGTGCCTTTTAATTTTAAGCTATGGTTCCAATGCTTAAATAATACTATGATTTTATTTAAAGCAATTTTCCTTGTTGTACAAGTATTATAAAATTTACTAGAGGGTGTTAGTTATGTGCCATAAAACAATAATGCCGACAATTAGGTTGAGATTCTTTGAAGATGACATTCAAGAATTTTATTTTCAAAGAAATTTATCCTTAGTAAATAGTTAATAATAATAACGCATATTTGTTGTTATTATTATTAATTTAACATTTAAAAAAAATACAAGGTTTATTTATATAGGTACGTGGTGTGATAGTGTACCTATATGAGAATATAATCCAGTGTCAGAATTATACTTCTATTTTACCTGTAGCTCCTTAGTAATGGTTTGGGACTCGAGGATACGATTTTCCGTTGTATATATAGGTAATATAATATCCGTAACAAGAGTGTGATTTGCTTAGTTTGAGAATATGTTATGCAATATATGTTTGTGTCTTTTGTGTTGATTTATCTATTTATTTCTCTTAAACTTGTTGCTTAATCAAATCAAAAAAGCGATATGTGCAATGAATTAGGTACTAACGTTGTTTCCAAATGTTAATTATTTCAATAATTAATTTGTTCACTGGAGCACCTGAAATAAGCAGTATACATCATGCATATTATATGCCGAATATTTATATCTTAATAATCATTCCTTTACCTGGTAATATCACATTACTTGTGTAGAGTTTATATCAAATTTTAACTAGTAATAAGACAAATGAATGATTAATAAGATAGCAGGCTGTTAGATGGGTGAATAGGTTTCCTTGGATTGTTTTCCTTCACCCTTAGCATGTGGTAGCTATAATATGCCCACTAGGTTAAAAACTATCTATTTTTGCAAACTCTGGTCAAAATTTAATCACGTTGTTGGAATATAACTGTGATCCATAAGCCATAAGCGATTAAGACTTATTTCAATTAACATGTCTAAGACAATTATTATTGCTACACCTATGTACCAGAACATTATTATTCCCGTCTCCCATAAAGAGAGCAGCAGCTCATTTGTAGCACCTTTGGTGTTGCAAATGTCCATAGGCGATGTTAACCGCTCTTCATCAAGTGGGCCGTCTGCCTGTATGCTGAACTCCTGTAATAAAAAATAGAAAAGTTTACATGATACACATATTATTATATATACATAGTTTACATTTAACTAGCAGTAGTTGTCCCGTGTATCCCCAAGTTAAGCAAGTGAAGATTGTGTTGGTATCGGTAACAAATAACGAACCACTCTGGGGCCTATCCCATAGCCAGACCAAAAATAACGGAAAGTTCGTTAACGAAAATCAGCAAACAAGGAATCGAAGCCAGAGCCTATGCGTTTCAGTGAGCTAGGCCAACAAGGGCTTAGGCTACTCAACAGACACCAGGCCGCCTTAATATTTAAAACCACGTATGTCATCAAAATTAAGATTAAAAAAATGACTCCGTAAAGAAAACTTAACTTAGTTATATTGTATTCTATCTATAATCCCTCAAGACTATAAATAGATACACTGCTTTCTATAGCTTCTTCTATTTTTTCTTTTTATTACTTTCTTTCTAAAGCTATATAAGGCCGCCCATTGCTCCTATTTTTACTGTTTAATGTGACTAATGTAAATTGTTTATCTATGTGTATGTGGTGAACAATAAAGTGTATTCTATTATATTCGATGGGTAAAGTCTCTATAAGGCTGACTACGTTTCCTCGCTGTATTATCATACTTATCCCTTGCCAAGGGAGGCACTGGCCCTCTAATTGATAATTTCGTTTCAAATGTAATTAATTATCTTAACATTACTTTATGTGGTTCTTTAGCATCATTCTGACAATTTATGGTCCTCGACATATTTGCAATAATAATGTTGTAATATTTAGGCTCTGTTAGTATTATTTTAGTTTAAGTTCTATTTTTCCTGAATCCTTGTAAATTACCTGATCTCAATAAATTTATGTAAATATTAAGTTTATAGATAACTAAGTCATTTCTCCGTCCACCACGTTTTGTTTTATAAGATGTATATTATAGTTTTTTAAACTAAGGTTGTGTATATGTAATGATTTATTGTGAATAAATTTTGAGGTGTTTTTCAAAAATTTGTATTGTACGAGTGTAGATTTTATCATGAATTTAATTAAAATGGATGATTTGTAAACCTAATTTTGTTTGAATTTTACTAGAATCCAGGTCACAAAATTTGTTTTTTCTAAAAAAAAATATTTTTAATTTATAATTTAGTTTGATCATTTAATAAAGTAAAATACAATTAATAACTAATTTAACTAGAATACATCGGCCACATCCTCTGGAAATAACCAAATTTGGGTACTCAACACACAGCGGAACTTAACGAGCTTTTGGGAGTAGCTCCATATTCAAATTAAACCCTGCCAATCACACAATATTTATGCTAACTGTCACTTGTTTTTGTCAAGTAATACATTATTACAGTACATAATAAATTATATTGTGCAATGAGTTGCTAAACACGCACAATTATGGATAAAAGTGAATTAGGTGCGTTGATAGAATATCTCAGCTTGAAAAAACGTCTTCTAAATATTTTTTTTCGAACAGCAGACCTTCCAAAAAAAATCCAAATAGTTGAGAATCTTTGCAAGACAGAAGAATATCTATAAAACATATAGCTAAGATCCTGAAGATATCATTTGGTAGTGTTCAGTCCACTTTAACTGATTCACTAGGGTTCAAAAAAGTGTTGGTAACATGGGTGCCACGAATGTTAGCTCACGCAAACAACAAGCGACGTTTGGAAATTTCTAAGCATAATCTCGAAATGTTCCAGAGTGATTTGGATAATGCTTGCCTTTACCTTGTAACAATAGATGAAATGTGGGTTCAGCATATTGATCATAAAACTAAGAGATGCATGTCTTGGAAACGATCATCCTCTTCGTCCATTAGAAAATTTCGAGTTGCTTCACCGCTGACAAAGTTATGGCCTCAGTGTTTTAGGATAGCGAAGGAATCCTTTTGATTGATTACATACCAAAAGGCCAGATGATTACTGGACCCTATTATGCAAATTTAATTGTGCTTGAAGTGATTAAAGAAAAACGTCGCGGTAAACAGTCGTTGGGCGTGTTGTTTCTTTACGATAACGCTCATCGATCGGAAGTTGCGTTCAACGCACTCCGCTATGCTGGCCTCAATCTCTTTGACAGCCTACCATATTCTCCGGACTTATCCCCAAGTGATTTTCACTTATGCCTAAAATCAAAATAGAAAATTGGTGGAACTTAATTTCAGGATAATGACGCGGTTATGTTTGACGTAGAGGATTTTGCCCGACTGGTTAGCTACCACCCCTGGTCTAAAGTATGTCACCATAACAACCTTAAGTTGCGTTCCGGCATTAGTGAGCAGGTTCCAGTCTCCCTTAAGATAACAGTAGCGTATTTGTAACACCTTTGGTGTTGAAAACGTCTATAGGCGATGGTAACCACTTTGTGCTGAAGTACTGCAATAAAAAAGGGCAATTAGTAGAGCAGAGTTATGGTTACGGCACGTAGATGAGTGCCTGGCTTTAAACCGATGGATGGAAAGTCATGAAGACTGCATAAATGTTCGGTTATTGCAAACATATCTACGGAACCCTAAAAAAGTTAACAACTATCAGCAACAAAAGACCGCTGAGTTTGAAAAATCGGCTCATTTCAAAAAATTGACGCTCTGAAGTGTTTATTCACACGTATAAAAAAATAATGCATTGATTCACTGTACAAAGGCTCTTAGAAGTGTATCAAAATGACATAAAGCCCGATTCCTTTCGTAACAAAACCCATTTATAATGGACCATATGTCTTTAAAACCTTTTTTTTAAGATTTTGAAAATGGATGACGTGTTAAGAAGGTAACAAATTGCGTGTGTTCATAATGTTTTGGGCGCGCTGCGTATCTTGTTTCTGAACGCGCAACCGTCATATATTACGTCAATTGGTAAGTATTCTAAATTCGATACCAGTAGATTCGGTTCTTGGCGAGGTATTTTAATGCCCAGCTCCACCTGCGTTGTTGATGCTGTTAGTCACTATGACCAAGTGCAATCTACTTATAGTGTTAGTAACGCATTAACGATTAGATGTATTAGTACAGGTGTATAGATCAGTTATCTGTCAATGTTTAACGTCATAAGCAATGTTGCATATCACATAACGCATAAGTTCTTGTCATAGTCACATAGTCCTTAACACTGATAATATCCCTGGTATAAAATGAATATGTTTAACGCGAGTAGGTGTAAAGTGCACTTTTAAGTCGGACCTAAAAGTCTCAGTTCGCTTGTCGATGCGTCCGTCCCGTCAGACAGCATTATATAGTCTCAGTGTGACGAGCTCCAATAGTTTCAATTCACAGCTTATTAGAAAAGCTTTACTTGCAGGATTATTTGTTCCTTTATTTATATGCGTATTAGCGAAAATAATTAGATGGCGCTCACGCACACATCGATTGGTTTTGTACTTCAATTCTGAATGTAAAGGGGTAACTTTGTATGAACTAGTGGTGTCACTTATGTTTTCAGCTGCCACTAAAAATTATAATGTCATTTCTTAGTACTATTTCTGTTTTACATATAATGGGTTTAATTTTTGCAACGAGTATTATCGGAGCTGCGATATTTGTATATGAAGAATAGAAAAATATCTAAATCATCTAAGCACATTAATTAGATTTTCGTATCAAAATTAGGCTTATTTTGATGGTTTTTAATAACGTCAATGGGACCGGTAGCGCTCTTGATGACGTACGCAGGACTTACGTGGGTTCTGTCGTCTAAGGTACTGAAGTTCTGACTCATCAGCTCTTACAATGTAAGAATTTTATTATTTAAAAAATATATTTTAAATTAAATTATACAAAATTAAAAAGCAATCTATTAAGAAACTTCACGAGTGTTGAAATCGTAGACATAAAATTAAAAGCATAAGCATTGACGTACTCTTTCACTTAATACTGTGACAATATAATAATAGCTTTCTTAGAGCGTTTTTATACCTCCATATTATTAGCAAATTATATAGCAATCGGAAATCCTGCTGCGCCGAACAAAGTGGCCGAGACTTGGTCTTTTTTCGCTGAGGCATTGTCATCGAAACCGAAATTACGGAGTGTCACAAAGGATTACTTTGGGTGTTTGAAAAATATTTGCTTTTGAACATTCAAGTGTTGTATTATAGTGACTTTAACGGCGTTTTATGTTGCGACCACACACAGGTATGAGCAATCTTGGCACAAGTTGCAGAAATATTTTGAACCACCTCTGTTTGAGTGAAATCTATACATATAATAAAACTGTAGAGGTCGAATTACTGTTCAATGAAAAAAAAATGCAAAAATTCGAGTCAGTAGGATGTAAGAAGTGAAATAAAACAATGTTGGTTTTTTTTCAAATTTTTGTCTCTCTGTTTGGCGGTTTGTCTGTTTGTACCGGCTAATCTCCAAAAAGACTGAACCGATTTAAATGAAGTTTTGTATGGTGGTAGCTTATATTCCGATCAACATATAGTATACTTTTGATCTCGAAAAATTAAAAAGTTCCCGTGGGTTAGTTAAAAAACCGCACCACGCGGACGAAGTCCAGGGCAGAAGCACTAACTTCTGCCGTGTTCTGATATTAATCATATTAGACCTAATTCTGGACCGCTTCATTTTCTAGAGAACAGACTGTATATATAAATATATGCTTCTAGAAAATGAATTGACGAGTTTCAATCTTCTGTAATCTCGATGGATATTTTTTTATAAAGATTTATAGTAGGCCTAACGAGCCTGGCTCCTCCCCTGTCAGTTGCATCTGTAAATGTTTTTCTAATGTTTAGGTAAATAAAATCCGTACTCTGGTTGTGGAAGATATTGGTATAGATATATTTTTAAAAAAATTTAATCACAAAGGGACCTACCCGGTGTATGTCCCTCTCCCAATTCAAAACCAAAGGACCCTTGGGTAGCTTAGATAGAGTCATACGCATAGTAACCTGAAGAAGTTCGAGCATTATTGTTCTTACTTTTGGAGCGGCTCAGCTAAGTAATAGTTGAACGCATTAGAATCGATTGATAAGAGATCCAAGAAGCTGATTGACGATGATCATATTTTGGATGCTCAGCGTCAAAGCCTTGAACATCGCCATCGACAAGGTACTAAATCTGCTGATATTTCTATCGGATATACTTCGAAAAATGTGCTATGGAACTACACGACTTAGTGCACCCATTTCCTTTCTATCGTTGCACGACCAGGCTCACCAGTTTGCACCAACTTTATACGGTGGACATGCCATTAGTCAGGACTAAATCTTTTGCCTCCACCTTTCTTTCACGCACCGCCGTCGAATGGAATATTTATTGGAGTCTGTGTTCCGTGACTAAACCAGTAGTCTTCAAAACATGAGTGACGAGGAATCTATTAAGTAAGTGTACTTAATCCTGGACCAGATCGTCACTTGATATGAGGTTTTTTTTATTGCATGAGTTCAGCAGCCAGGCAAACGGCCCCCCTGACGGAAAGCGGTTACCATCACTTATGGGCAGTTATAACGCCAAGGGGGCTATTGTGCTGCCGCTCTTTAAACGGAGATGGGAACCTGGAACGTTGTGATGGCGGCATACTCTAGATCAGGGATTGTAGCAATCCAAATGGACAAGTATCCTACCACCTAGCGGTGGGTTGTTTTGTCTCCTCTTACGACAGGCCGCCCAGCTGCAGGAAATTGTATTCTCGCTCCGTTCCTATACGGATGAATAACACGTGAGATAACTGTCAAACGCCAACACATTATACCATGATTAAAAAGAAGTAAAAATAGAAATATCAATTCATTTCATTTTTTTATTTGATTGCAGGAGTTCAGCAGACAGGCAGATGGCTCACTTGATGGAAAGCAGTTACCATCGCCTATGGACTTTTGCTACACCAAAGGTGCTACAAATGCGCTGCTGCTCTCTTAAGGGAGACTGGAACCTGGTCACCAATGCCAGAACACAACTCAAGGTTCTACTGGCGACATACTTTAGACCAGGGGTGGTAGTCATCCAGTCGGGCAAATGCCCTACCACCTGGCTGTGGGTACATTAACAATGTCAGCTAAATACTTCAACATTTGTAAGTAAAGCATATGTTTTACTTACCACAAATTCACGCTACGCTATACGCTTTTCTTATCAAATACAACATAAGTTTACCGACACCAATGTGTTTGTAATTTCATTTATTTTATTGCGAACGTACAACTGGCCTCAACATTATCTCAAGGATTCGAATTAACGGTGACAATTCTGATTGCGATTGCCATCCATGTACAAATACTGGTGCTAAGTGCACGTTGTGCATAGAATAAATAATAAAACAGATAGGTAACTAAGGCAAGCTATATCTACCTACTAGTTGATACTCGACGAGGGTCGTATAAAGCCTCTCTCTCCTGTTAGAGAAGGGGCTCAATAAGTGGAAGTCGTTAGGGTAATTGGAAGTATCACATTCCCGAAACCTTGCCGCTAAGCCAATATGATGGACCACTGGAAAACAATTGATAAGTCCGAGGTATCATCTGAAATCCAATACAGGTAGGTTGCTATCCCGATCAGTACAGGGTCCATAACGATAACACTCCCAAAAACGGACAGTAATTGAACGGACGTTCAATGAATGAAATTTTAATCAAAGAAATCCATAGTTACTTCCCGGGCGTCTTGATTAAATCATTTAATTGATGTTAGGGGAAATCGCTAGGTGCTTTAATATTTTCATCTCAAAATTGAATTAAAAATTATATATCTTGTTTAATAAACTAGCCCAGAAATCAATTAATATATTTTAGTAGACGACAATTTAAGCTAAAACAATCTCAATATCTTTTTAAATTTTACTCATGATTTCAGGAATGTGTCATTATAAATACAAGTCTACATGTACGTACAATGGAACCATTATCATGTAATTGATAAAGAGCGAGTCGACAATTTGACAATAAGTCTTAACATACGTCCAACTGGTTCGGAAGTCAAGCGGAAAGTGATAGTACGGCATGGAACAAGTTATGCAATCACGCCACTCGAATGATGTCACCGCTAGACTACCCTCTTTCTTCTGAAATATTTATAACACTTGTTAAATAGACTCTTATGTTTTCTAACTCCAATAAAGACCTTAGCAAAAGTAGGCACTGTCTAAATGCTAGCAAAACACAGCAGACTAATCGTACACTTTTATTGTCATGTATAGAATTTTATTTGAACTTTAATATAATATCACTAGAGCCTTTAAAAGACACGTAGCGAAAAAAGTCATTTCTGTACATACTAATTAAGATTGGTAGCATAATTCTCACGTAGTATGCCTAAATGTAAACACATACATGGCCAATAGCTTCTTTGAGGTTATCTTTTTATTTAAAATACCCGAGTATAGTTACGTCTACGTAATTAGGAAAAGATAATTCCAGTCTGGCTTTTTACTTATTCATTGAAGATGGCCTACGTAGTTATCGTGTCCTCGCTGACAGTTACGGCATCTTCTCGATAGCCCGCTAGATACTGCCCGCACACGACGTGTTCACGTGCTCTGTCTGTCCTTACTGCAATTACTGCTATTGTTTCATTCTGTGATACTGTTTAATCTAACTTTGACTTCAATGACGTTGAATTGCGTTATATTGGCTAAAGTACCGGACAGAAATTAGGGTGATACCATTAACATACTTAGGTACAAACATGTAATCAATATAAATTAGTATGTATTAGAAATAAACATAAATAGATATATAAATATAATAGAGAAAAATTGGACTAAAAATATGACTTAACCCCCCCAACTTATTGACCGTAGAATAAGAATGAAAATAGAAAATAAATAAGGCCCCATAAAATATCTCTGTCTTGGCTAATAACGTAGGATGTGGCATAATTAAAAAAATAAGAGTACTTGTGATATGAAATATAGATACGTATCTATAATTTTCACTAATAAGTATATTGGCCGGATTTAAACTCTGGCTGGCGAGTGTCCTAATCGATTTTTCCAACCTAATATGCATGGATAGGGAGGTGAGATAGGATATCAGACAGAAGGATAGAATTGTTGTAATATGGAATTAGAACATCGGCCTGGGATAGGGAAATATGTATAGAGGGAAAAGGAAGTGAGAAGGCGGAGCGCGAGCGTGAGCGTACGTTGTGGCCCTGGCATGAGGGCGAAGGACCGAACATCGAGGGGTTTTAATGTGTATCCTTAACCGCGGCGTGGCAATAGCACTCCTTGCTTGCGCTGCTAGTGCCACCCCAATATAAGTGGGCCATCGAAACTCTCACTAATCGTACAAAACACGATTAGTTTATGACTAACGGATTCACGCTGATATTCTGTGAGAGCGTGGAATAAACAGATCGATCCAACTCTAAGATCTGTAATCAAGATAATCATTGACTCTACTACGTCAGCCATGAAGTAGCAAGACAAGGCCTAAGCTTCCACGTTAATTTGACACTTGTCATATCCGTAACACGAATCCACCTAAAATTTTCATCCGTGTCTAATGTCATCAATATTTGAGCGAATGTTTTAGAGTGACAGAATGGAGTGGTCTGGTGTCGTCACAAGTAGACGTCGGCCGCACACGTCGCGTGCAATGAGACCGGTTTCACTATACAGTATTATTGCCTCAATCGTGTGGGCCTTACATCTATCTTTTATTTTCTTTCATTTCACCCATTTCTATTGTTTATTAACCGACGTTGTCGAGTTATCACGTTCGTGACGTTACTGGTTTATTTGTTGCCAGATCGAAATGCTTTATGCACATTCCACTGCTTAAAGACAGTCAATGAGGTACGGTTTCACACATCTAATAATTACTTCCGATGTACTTGCGTAGTAAACCAATTTTAGGGCGCGGTAGTGTATGAATGCCGCGGGAATTGTCTTTGGAACCGTTTAAATGGCCAGCTTAAAAAAACTGATTTCGATATAAGATTTTAACTGATTCAAATTCTTAGTGTAAAACAATATGATCTTTGATACCCATCTGACGTGGACGAAGTTGCAGGCAAATGTAATATTTTCGATTGTTTAAGAAGCTTTTTTAACTTATTAGCTAACAAATTACATCAATTTAGGTTACCTGGAAGAAATCGCTTTAAGCGATAAGGCCGCATATTGTATTGCCGAGGAAATATTGTAAATAACGTTTATTTTTGTAATTGTATATTTTGTGTGCAATAAAGTGATATATATCTCTCTCTCTTTTTATTGTAAAGCTAACAAATAGGCAGACAAACCATGGAAAGTGGTCACTGTCACCTATAGACGTATGCAACACCTGGGACGAAACCAATGCGTTGTCATTATTTGGGAGGACATAAAGAGAAGGAGAATCAGGGAATAGCTGTAACTGTGCTTTCAGTAAATTTATTAAATAATCAAAATAAACTTCCATAAATTCCGTCTGAGTTTGAAATGTATCTTCCACTAATTCAAATGTAAATAATAGTAAATAGTAGATTTTCTTCTAGTTTTTTATATACCAATTCATTTATCTTCTTATATCTTTCTTTTATACTTTTACCTACTTATCTTGATTTCAAACTCGCTCCCATCGAGGCGATAAAATCACAGAAAATCGTCATTGATGGTATGACCATGTCAAAACACGATCTAAAGATCATCTGGTTACAAATTGCCCTAGACATATCAAAACTAATGAAAGGTTAGATCCCGCCCGTCATTGACCTAGTCTCTAAGATCTTTTATGACAATGTTACGAGTTTACAGGACTCGAATTAAAATGCCGTTGGAATTACTATAGAACATATTAGAACAATAAAAACACGTATACCACAGGTACAAATATAACTGTACCCAACCAGTACAAACTACACAATTCAAAAACACGCGCAAAGTCCTTTACTATATAGCTTATCGAATGTACACGTAGTACGTCTTGCTCGTATCGTAATCGTCGCTTGACTGCCCCACCCCTCCGTTCGGGCATTGTTTTATACTAAACTATACAATACAATACTCGACTCCGTGGACTGTATTTTCCAAGAATCACACCTGGCTAACGACCATCATAAAGGATTGCAATACGCAATAGGCTGCTTTTCTAATTACAAATTTTAAACAGAAAAGAAGTCCAAATGCCGAAAGGTTATTAACTACGAAACTGCAGGTGTGCATTTACTTTTGTCGGCGTGTAACATTAATTTTGATTGTGTATACTGAGTTAAGATACAATCTAGGTCTACATTATTTTAATTAAAAGCTCTGTATTGTCAAGTTTGTAATTTTTTGTGTGTACTAATATGTAAAAAAATCTTTACAGATTGTAAAGATATAAGATAAGTTAAGAAAGATATAAACTATAAATGTTCCATAAATACAATATTACTAACATATATGGTAAGAGATTCGAAGAAACATTCAAAAGCGGATTGAATGCCCTGTATACCACGAATAGTGTTACAGTGTTCCCAGTACAACATTTATTGGCCAAAGTTAATGCAATTGATGCTATAAATTTATCGCCATTGAAATCTCGAGTTCGGATTTCCAATTTCAATAAAAAGGAATCGAGAAAACAGTTTAAAACAACCGAACTCTATTATCTGTAATCGGATACTCTACAAAATCATGGCACTGGGCGGTGGGCGTGGTGTTAATTGTCACCGCCTCAGTCCACCTTGTGTGTGCTCTGATTGGTCAACTGGGGCTTGAATGCGTACGCGCATACAAGTGTGCCGTGATTGAGGAATGCAATTGAATTCGGGTCTTCGGTCACTTTTGCATGAATTGAACGTTACATTTAGTTGATTTAATGCCTTGTTTTGTTAATGTAATGAGCATGTAGGGCAAACGTTTCACCGAACAGTATAGAGACATATTGAGAATGAGAATTGAATTAATTATAATGAAGAAATAAATATATTTCTAAAATGTAAGTAGTCCGTATACCACCATCGTAATTATCATCTCGATTTATTCCTGGAACTGTCTCGACGATTTCGCTTTCTAGCGTTAAGACCATCTTTTCTGCATAATTGCGCTCCGTGCAGGAACGGAGAAAGAATACAATTTCCTGCGGCCGGGCGGCCTGTCGTAAGAGGCGACAAAACAACCCACAGCCAGGTGGTAGGGCATTTGGCCGACTGGATGGCTACCAGCCCTGGTCTAAAGTATGTCGCCATAACAACCTTGAGTTGTGTTCCGGCATTAGTGGACCAGGTTCCAGTCTCCTTTAAGAGGGCAGCAGCGCATTTGTAGCATCTTTGGTGTTGCAAATGTCCATAGGCGATGGTAACCGCTCTCCATCAAGTGGGCCGTTTGCCTGTCTGCTGACCTCCTGAAATAAAAAAAAAATTCTGATTAGGTAGTAGGTATATTTTAATAAAATAAAATAATCACTGTTTATGCATACATTTTCAGCGATTATTTTATTTTAACACACCAGCCTTAATGTGTAGATATGTTAATTATTGTATTGGTGTACAATAAAAAGTTACCTATCTTTCTAATTTGTTTCAAATCCATAGTAATTGGTGAACGTAAGCCTCCTCAAATTTATGTTCCATATCCTGGCCTTCTGCTCTCCTTGCACAGCCGTTACCAGCTACATTGGTAACTATTACACCAGATTGAAACAGTGTTAGATGACACTATTTCTGCCACGACGGGATCTCCACTCATGGATTTGTCTTCTCTATCGGGCATCGATCCAGAATTTTCTTCATATATTTATTGTTTAATTTGTGTATGAAGTTTAGGTAAAATAAATTAATGAAAATAGACGGTAAGAACATCTGTGGTCACTGCTTTCTCCGGTTAGCTCCCAGCGTAGACTTCTTCGTCTGTGTACCCATGGTATTTGGTAATGTTATTACTAGGTTCTATTATCCCATTGTCAAAAATAAGTAGATATATCTTTTCAGGGTATCAGAGCTGTTTTCTTATTCTGATAGAAAGCAGCTACCGTCGCCTATGGAAATTTGTAACCGCAAAGTCTACCAATCTGCTGCCGCTCTGTAAAGGGAAACTGGAACCTGGCCACTAGTACCGAAACACAACTCAAAGTTGTTATGGCGGCATACCGTAGACCAGGGGTAGCCATCCAGACGTGCAAATATCCTGTGGGTTGTTTTGTCGTCTCTTGCAACAGAGCGCCCCGACGCAGTAAATTGTATTCCTTGTTCGTTCCCGCACGGATAAATCTATAGCTTTTGTTGCATTTAATAATAAAGTGATTATTGCACTTAAGTATCTATTGTGTGTTTAAAGGACCATTTGAATCTAAATTCTACTATCTTTTACATCCATTACAATATCGAATTTATGCTTATAGGATCTTGTCACACCGTAGCGAAACGCATCACAGAGGAATAGTATTGAAATATTTTTTTCGTCATATAGTCTCAAATGAATGAAACAGGTTGAAGGGGGCCGGTTTTAAAACAGACAACCATACGATCCAGACGGGGGGTGTCTGGACGAGATCGCTTTTTAGCGATAAGACTAGATACAATTTTAGTCTTTCATGTTTGTATTGATGTACAGTAAAGAGTTATCTATCTATCTACGATCGCGCAATTTAGAATAACCCACTATTACAATATAATCAAATAAGTACGGATAGAGGTGGAATCATTTCTAGCGGATTATTGATACATTACTATTAAACACAGATGCAAATCAACTTATATACTCATTTTACGCATACAAGTTTAAAAAATCTTTCACTTCATTTAACGCTTTCATTCACTCCTTCTCTCTCCTCCTAGGTTCGGACTAGATATACGTACTTTCATTCCTTCGTCTTAGCAAGCAACGAAAAGATGATACGGAACTGAGGATTTTGACAATTTACTGGTATTTACCGAATTTATTATTATTCATAGGTAAATAATATTGCATTCACGCCCAAGAATTTACAGTATTAGAAATTTTGGTTAATTAATTATTATAATTACAATCCCGCTTATAAAGAATTAAAATTTCAAGAAACATATTGTAAAATTAGTTCAATTTATGTGAATTTAAAATATTTACCTATATAAATTATTGCTGAATTCATGCCGTTGAAAACGTCTACGTTAGGTAATTTCTGGAAGTAAAGTTGAATAGGTATGTATTTCGTGCATCATAATTATGTCATATATGTGTTCAAATGTAACGAAATTATGATTACGTTTTATTTTTAGGTATTATATTTATTTTGCAACCATTTAATACATTTTGAGGCAAATCCTTTTCGAATCCGAATTTCAATACCTACAATAATTCAACGAATTACAAAACGGTCTGATAGACACCCGCCATACCTAGCACGCGCTTCACGCCGTAAGGTATTCTAATAACAAATATTTACACCGCACTGAGCCATTGTGTCGGCGACGCACCAAAGTGTTATCTTATCATGTGTTTGCGAGCAAACATTCCGTCCTGTTTGAAGACAGGCGCTCGCGTGTCTGTCGGTTTGTCTGTCGAACCTCAAATATAGCTATCTGTTGGTAATGGAACCATTGGACCACTTTAGTGCGTTTTCCGGGAAGTTTCTTTGCACCCTTCCAGGATGAGAATAAGTATTTAATTTTGTATATTTGTTTTCTTTTTTTTTACTCTAGCTTAGCACTGTTTGAGGTTTTAACCAGTATCATTAGGTACATAAAATGTATCAAAATAACACGAAAATAAATAAGCGATAACATAAAGCTTAGCTTCGCAACATAGTCCGAAGCACAATGAAGTGTAGAACTCTGAGTGATGATGAACTTGTTAACGCGTTCACTGCGAAACAGGGTCTAAGTGACCCCGAACATGTCACGTGTCTCACTTGTGGTGCCGCTAAGACAAAAAATCGACTTTTCTATTACCATAGAATAAGTCAAAACAAATATATAATATAAATAAATCAAAATTATAAATATAAAATGTATATATATGTGTTATAAACATAAATCAAAATTGCGCGCTCCGTACCCGCGCAATTTTGATTTGGTTGATTGTAGAAAAAGATGAATATATACTGTGATGAATATATACGATGTGCTATTAAACCAGAGTTTCATATTATACTTACTTTAAGTACCGCACAATACAGAATAAAAACTCCTAAACTATCTAATATATAAAATTCTCGTGTCACAGTTTTCGTTGCCATACTCCTCCGAAACGGCTTGACCGATTTTGATGAAATTTTTTGTGCTTATCCGGTATCTATGAGAATCGGCCAACATCTATTTTTCATCCCCCTAAATGTTAGGGGTAGTCCACCCCTAAATTTTTATTTTTATTTTTGAGACAAAATTGTTAATTTATATTTTTTTATGATACAACATACAACAATACAACCCCTATTTTTTACCGGGCAGGACGACGTCTGCCGGGACAGCTAGTTTTATATATAATCCAAAAAGGAAGGATTTTAATTTTTAAAACTTTACAGGGCTCAACAGACTTTACAGAAATGGAAATTACAGTAAATCAGTACCACTGTGAACGTATTAAGACACATTTAATTAAATAGTTGGGATTTTATACACAAATCTTGCATAACAACTACCAACTTACATCTACGTATCAACTATTTTTACTAATAGGTATATTTTTAAATAAAATTACACAGCTAAACCTTAGTTTTAAATGTTGCATAAAATATCTATTAAAATCTCCGTAAAACTATTTTATTATAGCCTGAAACAGGCAAGCACGCCGACGGACCACCTGATGTAAAGTGGTTACCGTTGCCTATGGACGTTTGCAACACCAGGGGTGTCGCCAACGCGTTGCCGACCTCTAAGAAATTTTATAACGGCCTTCTTAAAGAACTCCATGTCATAGCGCAAAGGGAAAGTCGCGTCGGGAAGTTCTCTCTCCAGATCATTGTTGAACGTGGAATAAATGTTGTAGAGAACGGTTGCGTAGTTGAGCGTGGGAGCTCAAGGAAATAAGGGTGAATATCTTAGTAAGTAACCTTTATTTTATGCCATAACCTATACCTAAGTATAAGTTAGAAATTGCACTACTTAAATATTTTTTTTGCATAGAATGTTGCAATGTTAAAATTATTAAGGTTTTTTAACATTTATTTAATTTACATCATTTTTGGTTTGATATTACCCGCTCGCGGCAAAAATGCAATATTTATAATTTTAAATTTAAAACTTCATATCAAAACGCACATACTAACTACATATTAAGTTACTACATACTTTGAAGCCGAAACGAGTGGAGTCGTTAATTGCAAATCAATTAAGACAATCTATTTAAGTTCGTTTTTATGCTGAAAGGATCAAGTAGGCTGTTGGGGTTTATTACTTTATTGTGCCCAATAGCATCCGAAGTACCTTCTTAATTAACAGCTTTATTTATAAAGAACGAGACCACCGTCCACTGGCATAGAGCAACGATTCAAAATGCAGAGGGTACAATTTAATTTTTACAAAAAGACTTGCAAAAAAACTCTTTGATTCCACCCGTGATCAGCTGGCTCATATTTCGCTCAACAAATAAGCATCGCCATACAGCGCGGTAATGCAGCCAGCCTTCTGGGCACCCTCCCATCTGGCAGCCATTTGATACAGAGTCAATAATAGCTTGTACTATTTATAACATAGTTTATTTTTAGTTTTTAATCGTATTTATTATAAATAGTTAAATATATCTTAAAATAACTAGATATTATAATATTTACTATAGAAAGACAAGGACTTTATTTGAAAAAATAGTGACTTAATCACACTCCTTATACTTATAAACATATACTTGTAATCACCTTTTAATTTCCTTTATTTTTACAAAACTTCGCCTCCAGTTTGCTACGTGACATACAAACTTACGACATGTTTATTTGTCACGTAGCAACCTTTATTTATTAATACGAATTATCAAACATGAATAGGAGCTTATCTGTAATCTGTAATTTTCTGTTCAATTTTTAATTAATTTTCAAGAAATTAATTAAATATTAAACAAAAAATGAAACTTATATGTTAAATATGCATCTAAGTATAAAAGAAATGGCTATTAATGTATAACCGCCAATTATAATTTTACCAATAAAACGTTTAGTTCGCTATTGTGAGCTATAAAATGTATTATAGGGTAGGGCGGGGCTGAAAGGTCCAATTTTCCTATTTCGAATTATACTGTGAAAACCGAAATTACTATATCAAAATGTAAAACACTAATCAAACAAACAGTTACCTGACTATGTTTAACTCAATTTTTAGTTGAATTATCATGATAGAAGTATGTCATTTTACCATTTTTCTAGAACTTGTCACCTGTCTCTTTTTGCCCCATAGTAGGGGTAAAAAAGGACAGCAGTGAGGCAAAAAGGCCCAGTTACATTTTCTTAAATTTTAGCGACTTTTATACATAATAAAACTACGTTTTAACGGTTTTAAGCGCGGTAATTTATTTTATTAATCACTAAAATCAAAAGGTCCAGTTTATAACTAATTTCTTTTAAAGTTTCATGTAATAAAACAATATTTGATTTAATGAAGTTCAAAAATTTGTATTTATTCAAAAACCAAAAGTAATATTTTTAAGCTTCATAATATTTAAACCGTATCTACAGCAAAACAAAGTAATTATCATTAAAAAAACAAAAGTTATTTTTTCTATATCACTGCAAAAACATTCTTATTCATAATTTCTAACTTTCATTAGCTTACAATAGTTTTATTATGAAAAACTTATAATGATACAAAAATGGTATTTTTTCAAACCTAATAGAAAAATAAAGGTCTTTAATTATAATTACAATCAATTAACTTTGCTAACATTTTTTTGTATATCTATTTTATCTTAATCAGACTCATCGTTTAAATTTTTAAATCGGTCCATAACCTCTGCCAACTTCGTGTAAAATTCTTGCAGATTAGTTTTGTTGAATGATGTAGCTCTGCTGAGACTTGTAGCTTCAGGTTTTCTAATGGAGAGACTAGAATTTCTCTTAAGAAAAGCAGATATTCAGTCGCTACTGGCCATTTTATTGGTATGCCTTGTGTCTGGTATACTTAGGTTATATTTAATGGCACAATCATAAGCCATGGAACGAACTTCTTTGGGACCTATGCCGTGGAATATCTGAGCAAGTTTATATAAGTATTCTCTAAGTCTGGCTTCTTGTTCTGTATTAAATATCTGCCTTGGAGTACCGTAGCCAAATCTCAAGTTGACAGGATCATTCTTCATACGTTCAATAAATCTTGACAATGAAGTTTTACTTCATTCAAAGTCACGACATAATGATTTATTTTCATTGACAACCAAATTTGCTGCACGTTGCATCAACTCTACAGATTTAGTTCCACGATCAGTTTTTCTTATATAGTTGCGCATACTGAAGCAAAAAAAGTTTTTAATCATCAGAAATAAGTGATGGGGCAAAAAGTCCACATTGGACCTTTTTACCCCAACCAAATATAAGTATTTTGACAGGTTATAAAAAAATTAACATTAAAACTAGCTGAAAAATAATCAGAAATCGTGAAAAACAACTAAATCACGTATACTATTAAATTATGTTGAAATCTGCTAAACGAATTATTGCCACTCGAAACGAAATAAAGTAATAATGGAAAAAATTACTTACGTGACAATTTTGAGACGCGGTCGTATATCTCCTGCCAGCGGAGCCACGAGACTGCTAGTCATGCATCCTTACGCCTCCCGCGCCCCCTTCTTACCGCTCGTATAGTTCGAAAGAACGATACTTCACTAGTTTTTTAGATACTTATGGTGGTCCTTTTTACCCGTGGACCTTAAAGCCCCGGTCTACCCTACCTCTTCTAGATTACCTTACGCTTACGCCAAAAATTGCTAAAAACTATATGCCAATACCTTTAGTAATTGAGGAGATTAGAGCGTACAAACATATAAGCAAAGATCTGTATGATATTTTATTATTATAGTAATGTATAATAATAATAATATTATAAGTACATACCATATGTAGAAGTATAATATAGCTAAGATTCAGGTGCATATATAAAAACAAAGTACTGTATTTTGTATATTTTATCACGTGTAATGTGAACTATAAAATATGTTGAAATTGGTATGTTGTAAGGTCGTTTTATATTGCTTTTAACCGCTGAATTCAAAGTATTATTAGTAAAGAAATAAAGAAAAAATTTACTGTCGTAAATGTTATATACACACAGAAAACAGAATACGTGTAATAAGACGTTGTACATATAAATCAAAAATATACAATTGCATTTAACCAAACAAAAACAAAAATACACAATAAACGCAAGTATATAACATTCACGCCAATAAGGCTGGAACTCGGCATTATGCTTTAATTAGATAAATAATTCTCAAAAATCATAATAATCAAAATAATAATCATCATAATCGGCAGACAAACACACATATTGTATATCCGCGAATTAAGCCAATTACGCTTGTGTTATGGGTAATATACAACGGACTACTCTGGGATCAATCCCAGACACCCAGACCATAGTAAATAACGGAGAAAATACGTTTCCGAAATTTACTATACTAGGAATCGAACCCGGTGCCTCTGCGTTGAAGTGAGGTCGTCCGGCAAATGCTTAGACCGCTCGACCACAGAGGCCGTCAAAAAAAATTGTTGGAATTTTAACAGGAAGGAGTTACCAGTCTGTGCATGTTAGTAATCATTCCACTTCGCAATCTCAAGGACTGGTGTGGGCCATCAAGTAATTAGCGTGTGTAGACCGACAAAATAGGGGCAGATAATTAAAATGTCTTAATTTTATTAGGCCTATACGAATCCTGCAGTTTTATTGAGGCACATTTAGTGTGCTGTATACTTGCAGGGTTTTCAACTTAATTTTGTATTGGTGATTGATTCTAGCAATTGGGTTTGATTGTATGCCGCTTAAATATACAGTGTATTGAGTGTACATATTGTTGCAATACTAACAGTCTGATCTATATATCGCCTCTTGCTTCAATAATATGTTATGAATAATAACTTGAAAACTTTAGAAGAAAATCTTTTTAACCTTCAAAAAATAAATGTGTCAAAACGAACCACTCGGTATCTTTTAAAATACATTGTATTTGACAGAAAAAAGTTATTTGTTTAGATACAATTTATTTTTGAAAGTCAATAACTTTTTTCTAAGTTTTCAAGGTAACATATTATTGAAGTAAAGAGGCGATATATAGATAATATTATATAGCGTTGACTAAATTAAACTACTGACTAAACTTTACATAATATAGCGTTAATATCAGAGTAACACATCCAAAATATAACGATTTTCCATCAATATGCGGGTATAACCGCGGAATGCAGCTAATCAAAATATGATATTGCTCCTAATATAACTTTAATAAATAGTTTTGAAATGGCCTTGAAACTATTTTTGTGCTATTGTGAAATTTTACACAATCGAATACACTTGCTTAGTTTTGGAATTGCAGATCCGAGACAGTAAAGACAGTAAGTATTAATTCTTACATACATACGTATTCCCAATCAATACAAAAAAATGAGAACATATCATGGCCGAATGTGCCCCCAAAATACAAAATACCTGTCCTAATTTGGGGGCAAACCGACAACTTATAATCTCAAGTAATGTACCTAGCATAAATATATTGTATATTGCAATCGTATTTCACTTAAATAAATAAATTATTATATTCTGAAATTGATAACAACTTAATAGATTTCAATAACGTCCGAGCGTTGTTGTCTCGTCCCGTCCATTCACTTAGATTATAATTTACGTTAAGATAAAAAGAGAAGTAAAAAGAAAAGAGAGTCGAATTTTCACGCAGTCATTACAAATCCTACGTCATTAACGTAATACAAAATTAGAAACAATATGAAACACGTCTAATGCGTAAACTTGTCTTCCCAATTCCAAAGGCTCCCTCAACAGCTCGTTCACAATAAAATAACAAATTTGTGTATATTAGACGTCCAATTTTAATTCCATATGAAATCAGTTCAAGCTCCTTTTGAGTTTATTTAAAAACTAATCAGTATCACGTCGGGAGCTTCATATAGATTTCTATCGTTTAAAGCAGGGGTTCCCAAAGTGTGCGCCGCGGTGCCCTGGTGCACCTTAAAGAGTAAAGTTATTTTTTTATAACAAAACTTGTCTATGTAAAATACGTACAATTTTTTTATCAATATTATCTATCTGTTATTAGTAATAGCTCGATAATGGTAAACAGTAATTAAATTGTTTGTGGGTCGAATCTTACTGGACGAACGGAAGGAGGCTGGTACTGAAAATCAGCGCTGTGTCAGCTCCTGCCTCAGCATAACGTTGAGTGACCAGCCTCATTGACGTAGATTTAATATGCATTATCATATTGTTTATATGTAACAAGAAGTGTACTTGCTGTTTTTTTTTTGTTCATTATTGTGCGGCAATAAATATTTTTATTTTTTCTTTAAAGAGGGGCGCGTGAGGCGCTCTGTTTACCGTTCTCCGGAAACTAAACTTAGACATTCGCGGTTACAAAATGTGTGAAGATCACCATGCTCACACGTCACATTGACTAAGTTTTTCTCCTATTCTTCTTAAATAATAAATATTTTCTTCTATAAAAAACTCAGTTCCATATTGTGGATGTTTCAATTTTTGTGCCTAACTACTTAGACTGTACCCTATTTCAACTAGCCAGGGCGCCGAGACAAAGTACTAAACTTGTAAGTGCGCCGCAAACTGAAAAAGTTTGGGAATCCCTGGTTTAAAGAATATTATTTACGATAATTTCTTTTTTTTATTCTCCGGTAAGTTGGGACAACAAGTAAAATACAAATATTGTTGAAGACGCCATTTTAATGTGATAGCATTTGTAGTCAAGCGTATATAGTATTTAGATTAGTTTTTCTTATGCCTCTTCTACATCTGGGAATTCTGGAATAATGTTAGTCTTATAGTATAATTCAAATACGACGCCTTAGGAGAAATTACGTAAATAGAAAACATCGTGATTCTAACTTTAATAACTATAATTTTTATATCATCTTTGTTGTTAGCCAATCGCAGTCCATTGCTGGTCGAAGGCCTCTCCAAGTCGATGCCACTCATCCTTGTCCTCCACCTTTCTTATTCAGCGCCTACCTGCGACCTGGCGCAGGTCCTCGGTCCATCGGGCTGGAGGGCTTTCGACACGACGTTTACTGATTTTTAAATATTTTATATAATTAAAATAAATATTTGTATCGTTGGAAAGTTTACTATACGCTACAAGTTACGTTTTATGGATGTATGAGCCATACCGTCCTACTTTAAATAGACTTTAGTGACTGTGTTATGCAGACTTAAAATCTGAGCTATTTTTAATTTCAGGAAACCCGCGGGAATAATTTAAAATGGCCAATTAAAAATAATTAAATTCCAGTGTGGTTGTTTATGTATTTTGTGTCCCGGGATCCCTCGGGAATTTCAAGTCGCGGGCATATTCTAATACACTAATATAGATAATTATTACCAGCCTTATTTTTTAACGATTATAACGATAACGAGTTAGTGACATTTGTGCATAGCACTGACATTATTCCGGGTGTAGCAGGAGCAGTACATGTATCAGTGTTATACTTCTTATTTTTTAATATAACTTCGCAAGGTATCTGGATTTAGTCAGCATAATGTATCTTCAGTTTAAAGTTGGTATATGTTAGTGTCATATTAATAATCAAATTTTAAAATAACCTAGCCCAAAATTGTAGATTTTTTACTGGATCCAAGCAAAGAAGTTCTTGCTTAACTTGTTACACACAAACCATGGAAAGTTATAAATATCTAATTTTGAAAATCTCCAAAAATGAAAACAATTAGAGCACGCTATCATTCATTTTTCTACAGCTTTTTGACGTTCTGTTATTTGAAATAAAACAATTAAAAAAATTAGGCTAACTTTTATTTTTACTTTTTGACGGCCTCTGTGGTTGAGCGGGCTAAGCCTTTGACGGCCTACCTCACTGCAAACCATGCAAATCCGGGTTCGATTCCCGGTATAGTAAATTTCGGAAAACGTATTTTCTCCGTTATTTACCATGATCTGGGTGTCTGGGATCGGCCCCAGAGTGGTCCGTTGTATATTACCCATAACACAAGCGTAACTTGCTTAATTTGGGGATATGCAGTGTGTGTGTATGTCTGCCGATTATTATTATTACTTCCAAATTTAGATAAATGGGAATACTTCTGATGATCGGATGTAGGGAATACCCAGCCATAACCAGTCTGCACCTGTACATGTCTGTACACTTTCATTCCAGCAAAAGGTTGCAAAGCTGCAATGTAACGCACCATAATTAAATAATTCGCAGCACTTTATTATAATTACACACTGATCCAAATGAGCAAATTATCGACTTAGCGGGTGGTAAACGGGTAATCGACCGACTTTGAATAACGCTGTGTAGTGTATAACGAGCCTTAATGACGCTCAAAGTCTTGTAATCAAGTGGTTATTAAATAAATTAGGGTGCAGGTAGCTGATGGTGTTTTAATTATCTTTTTAATCTTAGTATTGAATATAAATTTTATAAAGTTGGACATGTTATCATTACAATTTACATTTGTCAAGTGGGTTAAAATTTATAGACTAATAGAAAATACACTTTGACATTTATTACTAACATTTTATAATGCCCTTAGAATAATTTTGTATTTTAAATTGTGAATTAATATAAAACTTACTTTCCTTGTTAGGATAATATAGCGTGTTTAGGGTATTTTATATTAGCATGGGCTTATTATACCTGAAAGTTTGCGCGCATAAGCCTCGAAGGCTAAGTGCCTTAGAAGCCTTGACAGCTGTATACGAGCAAGAATTACGTGTGTCCGGGCTTATATAATAATATAAAAAATCAATCCAAAATTATTGCAAAATATTTAATTAATTAATGCTTATTGTAATCTACGAACCATCATTTTAGACTATAAATAAAAAATCAAGGAAAGTGTGATGTTTTATAAGATGACAAAAGTGCCTCAGTTCATTTGACTGTCAAATAAAATTCAAATGCAGTCAAACTATTACTAAAAATCTTTAAATCTCGGATCGATTCTTAGCGATAAGGCCTCATTGTATTATCTCTTATATTTTGCTACTTCTGTTTTTTTATGCTTTGGTGTACAGTAAAAAAATATCAATCTTTGTATAACAACGAACTTTTCATTTTATCGAAAATTATTTTCCGCGGTAATAATTGTACAATACTTCCAATAACCCCTTCTACATAATATAATAACCTTAGCACCGAGTAACAAACGATTAAATGTCTTTCACGGCCCGCGTCGCTTTGTTGCGGCGACTTTCGGCGTTTACAACGGCGGTTACAATAAAAAAAATATCGTAACCAGACTTCATCACACAATTAAATTCCAGCAAAGAAAGGGTATCGATGGTTGTCCATTATGGTCGCTATTGTTAACATTCACCGCACAATACTTTACTTATGGCCCGTTTAGGACATGAAAAAAGAAATGGCTAACGTATATGAGTGATATACGGTTGCATAGAATAACGATTAAAGGTACGAACATTTACCCTGAGCTTGCGCAAGGTAAAATACAATTATAGAGTATTTGTTCACGTTACAACTGCACTAATCGCGCATGTCAGCATATATGTAATTACCACATTATTCCATATGCTCGTGACTATGGCCACTCTTGACTGGAATTCCCAAAACTTCCTTTGTACAAAAAGTATCGCAGCGTTAGAAAAGAATGTAACCTATCGTTTTAATGAAAACTGTGTCGTAATAAGTAATTTTTTAAGCACCTCAAGTAATACAAACCGCTCTTGAAATTCCTGCGGAATTGCCCGGGATGAAAAGATTACATATTTTAATACCTACGCAAAGTTTGTTATCAATCACTGAAAAAATCATTGAAATCCGATTCCCTTTTAATCTGGCCTTTTTAAATCAATCGCAGAAAAAAATCCGCGTGATTCCCAGGGTAAAAAGTAAGGTAGTTTTTAAGTTTATGAATTTTCTGATGATTAACGAAAACAAATCGCTATCGGCCATACCATATATACCATACAAATCGGAAACATTTAATCTATAAGAATAACAAAAAAAATATTTACCTCGTGACATAGTGACGTAAATACTTTTAAATTTTGCCTGGTTTTAATTTATTCTGTAATAACATTACTAGAATTAAAATCTATAATTATAACTTAACAATATTTACAACAAAATGTTTTCTACATGCATATTGTTGTACTCAGAGTCTTAATGTATCAATAACCAAAGAGAAAATTATTATTTGTCGCTTATTAATTTAGGCAATCTTCTATCTTATTTTACTAATTTGACTAAGAGTAATTTATACCATTTCATGCAGTGTGGTGTAAAACACGCTTTTCGCTTTTGGTAGAACAAATTATTATTGTACGCGGCTTCAATCACCAGTTTTAATCGCACAATTATTATAGATTGAATTATTTTTTAAATATTTTCTGTATATTTATGATCCGCAAACAACACATATGTGATGTTTATTTGGGGTTGCTTTAGAGATTTTGTTGTCAATAACGAATAATAAAATGGTTATTAAAATATTAATCGATGTTAAGCTGTATATATTATTAGTATAGTATACATTTTAATTTTGACTTTGTTTAATTATAGCAAATTGTAAATATCAACTTAATAAAGTATATAGCTACTTCTCCTAAACGAAAAAATAAAAGTAAAATAACAGCAGTGGGAGTGAAAGTGTGTGTATATTTGCTTGATATTTGATTTGCTTATATTTGATTCACAAATTGTTCGGTAAACATGACAACCGTATGTATCCAACGTTATTTCGGACCATAACCAATTCGTCAGATCAACGCGGCGAGCTTGACGGCCGGTTATGGATTTCAAATTCGATGTATGAATATTATGAGGCTCATACCGTGTTATTAATACTCCATGAATGCAATCATAATCTTTAATCGATATAATATTATCATCTAATATGAATGTTAAAGAAACAAGTGAGGTGTGTAAGAATAAGCCTGTATGGCGCTCTGTTGTTCGTGCCTACCCCGCAAGGGACCTGGCGTGAAGTTATGTATGTATGTATATATAGAAACTAGCTGTCCCAGCAGACGTCGTCCTGCCCGAAAACAAAGGGGTTGATCGTAGAGGGTTGAAAATGTAGGGTTGTATGTATGTTTTAATGCTGTATCATAAAAAAATCTAACAATTTAAAAAAAGTTAGGGGAGGACTACCCTTAACATTTAGAGGGATGAAAAATAAATGTTGTCCGATTCTCAGACCTACCCAATATGTATAGGAAATTTCATGAGAATCGGTCCAGCCGTTTCGAAGGAGTTTAACTACAAACACCGCGACACGAATATTTTATAATATTAGATATGTAACTTCTCTGTGATATTAGATATTTTTTAAGTCGATAATTCGTGAGACCCGTTTTTTATTGCGAAGCCTGGCAAACAGACAGACGGCTCAGATCATGGAAAGTAGTTGCCGTCGCCTATAGAAGCTTGCGACACCTAGGGCGAAGCCAATGTGTTGCCAGCCATTAGGATGGGATAAAGAGGATGGAATAGTGTGATGAGATAGAAGTCCACAGACCCCTCCTCCCTGCCTGTTGGTGAAGAGTTTGTCCTTCCCCGTAGGACGCGGTGAGGTCGCTACAGATGTAGTGTCTCAGAACTAGTTCCTGTGGTGATCCGTAACAGCGCATAGGAGTGGGGCAGAGGTTATTTGTTTAGTGTGTAGTTTGACGGCTGCCATCGCGCTGTTTTCCGCTCGAAGGCCTCGGTGTGAATAAGGCCGTTCAAGAGACCCACGCAGCCTTCGGCTTAAAGCCTCCCCCATGCCCGAGTATGGAGTCATAAGAAAAGACATTCCCGTGTAATCGATAAAAAAGGGGCGATAAGATGGGATATGGGATTGGGACAGGAGATGGCATAGGCAAGATTGGATAGGGCAACGGGAACCATTTCCTCCCCGTTGCCGTTATCAGAACTCTCTCGTCGCACGAAACACGACTATCTCAAGGATAACCCTTTCAGAACTGAGTAAAGTAGTGAAGAGCTGTAAGTAATCCAAATAATGATTCCAGCACGGGTATATCACGTAGAAAACGCATATATACATCCTTACAAAATTTCACGAAGAGTTATTTATTAGATGTATCCCAAAGAGACGATAAATACAATCAGTTACAATATATAATAAATGGTAAAGATTATTTTATTCATTGGAGATAAAGATATTGTAACAAAAGCCTTCTGGAATACTTGGTTCGATGTAATTGAATAAAAAAACGTCTTTGAACAAACTGGTTAATTAGCATATAACCTATAAACAACCTGGTTAAGTCCAAACGGAAAACGCGACAGCACTTTGTATCTTACAAAAATTCTTGAATGTCATCCGTACCTGCCCCAGATCTAATATAACACCGCAATCAAATAAAGAAAGATGGCGTCTACGAACGATCGGTCTTTACCATACGACCTGACAAACTCAAATGTGTCGTAATCCAACCGATTGTCAACTTTATTCAGGTTCAAAATAAGGATGTGAAGATAGAAAATAGAATTAAAGCACGGTAATGGTATCGTACTGACCGCATGACAGTTGATTAAAAGGGGCCGAAAGCGGTGCATGGTTGGGGGCCCGCGACAGCGTCCCGGGTGCGCCGCGACGGGGGGCCCCCCTGATGATTGTATTTAAAATAAATAAGTACCTCAATGAACGATTGTCCGCGCATTCCCGCGACCGAGTGCTTTATGGTCCCCCTTGATTGTGGCATTTGATAATTTATGCGATGATGCGGCTATGCGTCACGCGGCCACGGTATTGGCAACATTGCGATTGTATAGATCGTTCGTTGTCAACACGGTATCGGCGGGGGTAAAGAGTTATGATCGTCGCGTATGAAAGCCAAGATTCTCTGGTAACATAAATAAGATTTTTGAACCTGGATCAAACTTTCTTGGTACCTTTTTGTCTCCAGTAAAAGCACGTTAGGCTATATTTTCAACTGATTACACGTAAGTTCCAATACAATTTAAACTAATACATTCTTATCCGTGCAGGAACGGAGAAAGAATATAGTTAGATACAAGTTCCTGCGACCGGGCAGCCTATGGTAGGAGGCAACAAAACAACCCACAGCCAGGTGGGTATTGGCCCGGCTGGATGGCTACTACCCCTGGTCTAACGTATGTCGCCATAATAATCTTGTGTTGTGTTCTGGCATTAGTGGCCAGGTTCCAGTCCCTTAAGAGAGCAGCAGCGCAATTGTAGCTAGCACCTTTGGTGTTGCAAATGTCCATAGGCGATGGTAACCACTTTGAGCCATCTGCCCATCTCCTGAACTCCTGCAATAGAAAAAAAACAAGAAGTCCTTAAGTACCACGTACATTAAAACTAACTTGACAACCAAATGATCTACTAAGAAAAAAATAGTATACATGGATTAAGTTCAATAACAGTTTTTGTCGATAGAAAAGCAAAAATAAATGCTTGTTTATTCATTTCTTTACTATGAAATATCATTCATATAGACCCGGTATTTTATGAAAAAAAAATCTGACACGTAATAACAGACAGACGGACGGACATAATGATATCATAATAGTCTAGTTTTGCCAAAATACTCGTAATTACGAAATCCAAAAAACCGTTTCAAAGTAATGCTACTCAAAATTTATAAAGAACATCTACAATGAAAATAGGCGTATACCATTTACCCGTTTAAATTAAAACTGCATAAGAATACAAAGGATAAATAAAACGAAATACCCATTAAGACTATCCTTTGTAACATCTGTTAAAGGGTAGATGTATTTATAATGGTTTTATAATATCAAAACTCGGCTCCTATAATCATGAGATCAGTCTATTCTTTTTTTCAGTGTGGATTTCATTAGCTGTAATCTCTATGGAAACGTGTAATCAGTGTGTACGGTGCCTTAACTGCATCAGCCATTTTTGTAAAGACGTAATTGTAGGGTTTGGTGACCCTAATTTTGATTATTGTCTATTAAAAGTTGTCTAAAGTAAATGCATGTTATGAACCTTAATAAATAGAAGAAAACAAATTCCAAAAGTAAAAATTAGAAAATAAATATTTTTATGTTTTAATTCGCACCAACTTCAAGATGTTAAAAAAAATTTAATAATGTATAATATTCGAGGATTGCTCTCAATTCCTCTGGGATTCATTCATCAGATCCTGATTTGGTGACATCGAAAATCTCACTCGTCCTACGAAACACGATTATGGTGACATCGAAAATCTCGCTCGTCGTACGAAACACGATTATGGTGACATCGAAAATCTCACTTGTCGTACGAAAGACGATTAATTAAAAGCTAACGGTTTCACGTTGAAATTCTTGCGAGAGCAGGGTATCACACCGATGGAGCCGGCTCAGCAAGCTGCAATTAAGGAAAAAGGAGTGTTCCTTTGCTATGTAAAATGGGGAAAGAACCAGGCTCCTCCTGCAACAAAATACTTATGATAAAGAATCCCCTAGAACTAAACTACGTCACATGTTACAAGCCTTTAAAAGCTCAAGTAAATATGTTAACCGCATTATTATGTTTGTTAAGCTATGTGTGGCTACACATCTCAATTTCCATGAAACAATCACCCTCTATTCGTGCGATGTAGAAAAACCTTTTATTAGGGTTAAATAAAATAAGACTAAAAAAATGTCCTTTTGAGAGACAATGCACACGCCGTTACACAGTCCTATCAAAAAATAAACAGGCACAAGTTTCTACTAAACCACATTATAGGGATAGGAGAGGCCATTCCTTTTTACCACCCAGCCGAAGTATATGTCCAGAGAGGACCTAAAAATTAATTAAATATTAATACATACATACATACATACATAACTTCAAGCCAGGTCCCTTGCGGGGTAGGCATAACAGACAACAGAGCGCCACACAGGCCCATTCTAACACACCTCACTTGCTTCTTTGACTTTAATATTAATAAAGTGTAATATTCTAACTTATATCTAATATATAAAATTCTCGTGTCACAGTTTTCGTTGCCATACTCCTCCGAAACGACTGGACCGATTCTCATGAAATTTTGTGTGCACATTGGGTAGGTCTGAGAATCGGCCAACATCTATTTTTCATCCCCCTAAATGTTAGGGGTAGTCCACCCCTATTTTTTATTTTTCTATTTTTACCGGGCAGGACGACGTCTGCCGGGACAGCTAGTATATATATATATATATATATATATATATATATATATATATATATACATATATATATATATATATATATATATAAAGTTGTTAAATTTAATATTATTTCAAAAGAATATAATGTATAAACTGCATATTTTAAAAATAACTACATATAAAACACCATATCTGCTTCTCCGAAATATTATCGTTTTTTAACATTAAGTGCTATTATGGAAGGCAGAGATAATGAGGATCATCTCTGTATAAAAATATATCTATCGGATGGCTCAATATTGTAAATTTTATAACAGTAAAGTGCTTACTGTTATAAAAGCAAAATAAAAAATAAAAAGTTTTATAACAAATTTACAATCAATGAATAATATTTTAAAATTCTAAACATGCCGTGTCCGCAATCCCAATGCGATTTTTTTCACCGATCGATGTGAATATTATATAATGAAATGTGTGATACTTTTATCTCGGAACGTCGCGGGAATTTTTCCGGCAGCGGTTTGAAATGGTTCGGGTACATAAAAATTGGCTTTTTCCTTCCCTGTGGGTACGTATATAATCGATTTTATTTAAATCAATAGATGGAGAAATATTCGCTTAAAAATCGTAATAAGGGTCTCCCCTCTTTGTTTAGTTAACTTCGACCTGTAGGGTAGAACATTAAAAAAAATCGAGACAGTACTAAAAAAATGCGTACAAAGAAAATAAGTTTAAACAAAATCTGTTTAGTATGAAGTTTTTTATTGCCAAAATCTGGCAAACAGGCTGATGGCCCATATGATGAAAATTGGTCACCTTAGCAGTTTGTGAACCTTTCACTGTGCACAAACTGCTAAGCACATACCCAATTTATTTACAAATAACAATATTATATTTTGATTATAAAATTAGAATAAAGCCAGTGGAGTCAATACAGTAAACTACGAAAATTATGAACAATACAAGTCTATCGAGAAGACTATAGCCACATAACACAGTAGGGTATCGAATAAAGTGACATGTACACACATAATAACATCGTATCTATCGTATCACAGGTTAAGTGTTAACGAAATTATATTGTACATTTTTTTATGTTTCGGGAAAGTGCGTGACACTCTATTAGCTATTAAGAAATACTGTACAGATGCCTAACTACCGCAATTTGCGATATTTAGTTACGGGACCATAGAAAAAGTATTCTCAGTCCGACATTCTACTACACTTATTTTACTACTAAAGAGAGACTTTCAATAAAAACTCATAAAAAAGCAGACATCTATATAATTAATTAATAAATTAATTATTGAAGTAAAAGGTACTTAATAAAAACTAATTAAATAATGACGATTAAGACCCAGCTTGCTTGCACACTAGTGAAACTGGTAAAATGTACTGAACTATGTATTTCTAAGAATAACACTACATTTATGCAAGAATACATATTTCACTTAATTTCAAAGTCTTCATTAAAAACAATTAATATTCAGATTCATTTGTAACTAGTTGATCTTATTGAAGTAAAATTGAACAACAAAGATTTTCGCTGATGCCATAAACTAACTTTGATGCTTTGTGGCCGTATGTGTCTTATTTGAAACGTCAAAAATAACTAATAATATTGAATACCCCACATTAGCGTTTTTACATACGTTATCTATCAATATTGAACGTTAAAATATAAAAATTACAACATTATAACCCATCTCCATATCTGCGTGAAACGGTTTAAATCTTTAACATTAACGCAGATGAAGCCCCAGCATAAGTAATTGCTGCTGTTGTATGAGGAGAAATCCGTTTGAGCACTACCCACCACGGGGGAAACTCGGTGGGGAGTGTATGTGTTCAGTGTTTTTCCTTAATGGCAGGACCAAGTATTTGGCCTAGCCAGCTCGCCGGCCCTGGCAGGCGATGGCCCATAAGGCTTCTTCCACTATCAAGGGGAACTGTTCCGGCTAATTCAAATTCTATTTGACGTATGGTGTTTGTAACGCGCCCCATGGGAGAAGAGCTGATCGCTGAGGCCTGGATAAAAACCGGTGCTCCCCCATCTCGTCGGCAGTAAGGGTGCCTGATCATTGAAGAGGAGCGAGGGTGCGGAGCGGAGAAACGGAGAAATATTAACCAATAAGATTGGTTGCCATTAACGCAATTTCTATGCAATCCTATTGGTTAATATTTCTCTGTTTCTCCGCTCCGCTTCAATGGACAAGCCCGTAACGGCGGGTGGGAACCCTACCCCAATCGTAATTTCCGCGAACTCGCGCCGCATTATGCGTGTCGTATCACATTCGACACCGGCTTGTGTTGACTCGCATTCTTGGAGGCGCCCGCGTTACCATACCTAGCTGGTCTGCATATGGAAATCACAAGACGTGAAAAGAGGATCAAGAGGTATAAGTATATGCCTGCCACTACGAAGCCTGCATCAATCGTAGCGTGTCTGGTATGACCACCTATCCTGTAAATCCTTTCTCTCCTTTATTCCAGTCCGCATTCCGCATACACGTTTTCTAACCTCGTAGATTAGCGTACCCCTATACTGTTAGGGGGAAGGGGTGGGGGGAGCACTTGTTTTAACCAGTTGATTTTATATAAATAAAACTGAACATCAAAACTTCATTCTTCAGTTCCAAAACCTCCCATAAAATAACTTATATGGCGTTCCAAGTACACTCATGTTACATTTAGGTATTAATAAATTCAAATTTGGTACCCCACAAGAGATCGTCTCGCATCAACCCTAATTTACCCACGCATCGTAATCCAACCCATTGAATGAGGTACATTTTTATTTACCCGTACAATAACCACAATAACCGTAGAGCACGCGGGGCGTGGCGGCGCGACCTGCGATTATACTCAGATGCTTTTTTTTTGTTATTTGCACCGTAGATACCTTTTACATCGCCGTTCAATTAGGCATCGAAGCGAAAGGTTATTATGGATATGTCTGTAACATAATTCTGTATAAAACTTAAAAAAAGAACTTAAATATAAATAGAATAACAAATACACAGAAAAACAATTTTTAGCTGGACGTGTTGCTGGGGAGTTTCTTGCTGCTTCTTCTTAACAGCAATAACACGTTGTGAAGTGGTGTACATAGACTAGGAAGTTAAATTAAATTTTAATGTATATGTATGACCTTCAAAAAGTGTTCTCCAATGGAACTTATTTTGATTAAAAACTTTTGTATTTGAGTTTGAATTTGACTACAATAAGTCATATTTTATAATATTTTCTTACGTTTTCGCGACTTGTACATGTTATAAAACTACGTGCAACGAAACACAAACCAACTTGACTAATAATTTCTTTTATTTTTCCTTCCACCCATTTTAATATTATATAAAATTAGTGTTAGGCGTGTTTGCTGAAGAGTTTCTTCCGCCGCTTCTTCTCTTCAAGCCATAACATATTGCTAAGCGGTGGTAAATTAGATTAGGCTCCTATAGAGTAAATAATAGCAGTAAACAAAATTTAAAAATAAATAATTAAATCGAACAAGTTGGCAGGCTAAATAAAACTTTAACAATACTTGTTGACACTTGACATCTGTCTTCCGTGATCACGGCCACTGAAAACTGGCTGAAACGTCGGAATAGCAAAATTCAAATATATTATGACACTTAAAACCGTTAAAACGTAGTTTTATCATATTTTTATTTCATACATACTTGATATATTTCAGTTTACATTACGTACTTCATCATCTTCGTTGCAATTTGCTAGTTTAATTAGTAAAAATGTATTATGTTGTTATATAAAATCTTATGTTAAAAAATAGTTTATGCTTGGAAACGAAGAAGACTTTCATAAGAATATATTTTGTATAGTGAGTTGGCAATTTTTTTTCTCGATATAAATTTATGGCAAAAAAAAATCGATCTCAGAACTAATTTTTTAAGCAAAAAATAATATATTTTTGCAACATTTTGAAGTCAGTGCGAAGTAAAACATAAAAATTACTACTTTTTCAATATATTGCTATTGTAGCAATGTCCTCCTTGTGTGAAGTTGGTTAAACATTAATAACAGATGGAAGGACTGTACACAATTTTTCATACAAAATTATTTAGTTTAAAACTGTCTAAAGAGTTTAGTTAGTACTTAAATTTGTTTATTGCAAAACTTCAGCAGAAAGGTAGACAACCCACCTGATGGAAAGTTGTTTTTATCGCCTATGGACATTTGTAACACCAAAAATCCTTGTACTAGCAATGTGTTGCCGCTCTCTAAAGGAAAACTGGAAACTTGCCACTAAGTCTGTAACACAACCCAAGGTTTGTTACAGCGGCATACTCTAGGGGTGGTAGCCATCCAGACGGGAACTCTACCACTTGGCTGTGGGTTGTTTTGTCGCCTCTTACCCATATCTTATGTCAATTATATCCAATCTTATTGTATCCAAGTATTTTTTTTTTTAGAATGAATAGGTTCGCGTTTGACCGACATTGCACCTTGTCTCAGGCGGAAATGCAGTCTAAGGTGGAGCACGCTTACCTAGAAGATACCTGTTCACGCGAGACTTAAAGACACTTAGATTGTATTTTTCGGGAAAAACGTATGCGTTTTTGTATTGCGTATGATGAATGTAGAAGCATAGCGTTTTATCCGCTTCGCCGGTATTTCCACCATATAACAGCAATCATATCCATATTATACCTTACGCTGCGCCCACGCAAACTGATTGCAGTCGCCTTGACATTACTTCGAGTGTCGCGATCGAGCTCCGCGTGCCTCGATGCTCTTACTTCAATGTTACAAATGCACAACACATTGAACTTTTAAGTTATCTAATTGAAAAATAAATAGATAGATTAGACTTTTCTTTTGACTGCAAAGGTAGAAATTTTCCAGTAACGCTATTAGTTGTCAAATTTTATGAACCTGGTAAATAGGCATACGGCGCACCTAATGGAAAAAAATAGATTATTATATAATCAATCATCGATAAATTAGAAAAAAAAAACTCTACGTTTTCAAGTCGGTAACATAACAGATAAATGACAATAGAGCTGTCTATAATGTACGTATTATACTCAGGCTCCATCTGGGATACTGTCAAAGTTGTTGGCTGTGGCTTAATGTATCTTATTTACGTATAGCGTGAAAAATAACGCTGTTAACGAATTGCTACATTAGTATATATAGATGCGTTGTCTGTTAATGTTTAACGTTATTAATAATTAATTGTAATATCGTATTACAAATAAACCCATCGCTAAATCTGCGTGAAATTAATTATAACACTATCCCAGATAGAGCACTAGAGGGTTATGAAAATTTGATAATTGTGTGAGTAATTAATTATTAAGCAAAGCCGCTTCTGTCGAGTCCCGAACGCTGACGGGAACTGCGAAAATGAAGAAGTTTCTTGGATAATAATAGAAAAAATGTCATCATATCCTGAAAGGAACACTCCTAAGTAAAGCTAATATATTTATTTATTGTTGGTTTTATTAAAATTTATTTATTTGTTTTACGAATTAAATATTACCTAAGTAGAATTAGTTTTATTAATTATTATTTTATTTAAAAAATTGGGTGGTTTTGGTTTTACACCAAAAGGAAGATTGCACTGAAAATCAACGGTGTGTCGGATATAATTCCAGCACAGCAATATGCTGAGTGCTAACCTTGTTTGTTGAAAATGCGGCGTACAAATTCTCAAAATATGCTATGTGTATAGAAATGTATAAGGAATGTAATTATGTCCCTACTTCTGCAAATAAAGTTTTCTTTCTTTCCTTTATTTTTTTCTTATATAAGCTAAGCTTTAGTTAGGAGCGTTCCTTGGTCCCTTTCGGGTTTCACCTTTAGAATGCTACATTGTCCCTAAGTAACATAGGCTATATTTATTATTAGAAAAAATTAGGGATCCCTACTAAAACTTCAATAATATAAACCAAGGTATAACAAAAACAGATTTGATGGATCCGGAGATGGTCCAGATTTAAAATTAGACGCGGTAAGTGGCGCTAGAGTTGAATTCTAGATTTTTATTTTTTCAATCCAGGCCAACATTCACCGGAACCGCTATTACTTAATAACCTGGGATTACATACATTTAATATGTTCATACAAAAATAATTTCTCTATTTATTAAATCAAAAAGCATCAAAGAATATTACCGTCCATTTTATCTATAGACACACATTGTAACCGCACACCGAAATTTGGAATCTCAAAATCAATGCTAGGCGATAAGATAAGGATATCAAACATAACGATACGTCCACTTACATTGACCTATGAAAACTTTTAATAACTAATAACGAATAGTCCAATATAAACTGGACGTGTTTCCAGTCAACCAGACCCACCAGTTTAAAAGACCTCTTTCTGTAAACAAAAAGTATGATAAGAAGAGGTTTTGCTAGTGTGGTGGTTAAGTACAAGCCTTAATTAGGGTGTATAGTGACCGTCATGGCGTATTAAGCATTCGTTTCATCAGCGAGGTTGTTTTCTGCATCAGAGCGCTTTGAGAGGCGCCTGCGCATACCCTCACGGCGCCTTTAAAGCTATGTTATCGATCGAATTCGTATCAAGTTACAGGGAACATGTTGATTTTTCCTTTACGGAGACTAGGGCTGATGACGTCATTAAAATATACCGTTCCCATATATTTTAACATAAATTTAATTGTCAACAATATAAGATAAGTCGTGGTAGCGTAATGGCTAGCGCACGCATCCCAAACTGAAAGGGCGCGGGTTCGATCCCGACCTGTAACGCTTGCAAACATAGGCACTTTGCTCACCTAATGTGCATATTGTTACAATTACCACGTGCTAACAACGATGAAGGAAAACATCCTGCACATCGAGGTAACCGATGTGTCACACGTGCCAAGCCGCTTTGGACGAGCGTGGCGGGTATATTGTCCATTTCCCCCTATATTGGGAGGCCTGAGTCCAGCAGTGGGACAGCTAAGGGGCTGTTATTATAATATAAGATAGTTTTATTTTAAACTTTGATTTGCCCGCGAATTCATCTACACTTGACTTGAAATTCCCGCGGGATTCCGGAAACAAAAAATACCACAGGATTTGGAAAATAATATAAGCTATCGTTTTAGTGATAACTGTGTCGGAATAAGATAATTTTAACAGACCCGAAAAACAAACACCTCCTGGGAAAATTCTTGCGCGATTTCCGGAATAAAAGAAAGACACATTTTATTACATATCATTTGTTATTGATCAGTGAAGAAACCGCATTGGAATGGGTTTTTTCTTCAATCTGTCCACTTTAAATTATTATATAAAACTAGCGCAGAGCTTAAGTCCAAGAATTTGTTGTCGATCAGTGAAAGCTGCATCGAAATCGGCTAAGTAGTTTTTACGTGAATACCGAACTAACAGTCAACAAATAAATAAATAATGCATCGCGTTTTACGTCGTTTGTATAGTCTATTCCAGTTGGGTTTTTTAAATACCTTTACGGCCTTACTTATAATAATCTTGTTAAGAAACGATTAAGGATCTCTTAAGTAAGAGAATCAGAAGCAGTCCCAAATCAATGAATCTTTTTTCATTTATGAACGTGTATTACCTGTTGTTTACCTAAGAGAAGATAAACGAAATTCGAATGATTAACGTAGGTTGTACCCAAAATATTCAAGTAAAGAGAAGTTTATGGGTAAGATTTTTACTAATCAGTTGCTGAGCAGTTTCTTTAAAATTAAGAAACGATTATAAGTAAGGCCCTTAATGTACAGACACAGTATTTTAGAATTTTATATTATTATAGATAACTGTGCGCCTCTATTGTTGCATATTGTTAGATATCGCAATGAAGCAAAAACGTAAATTAAAAAAACTGCTGCTCTATTTTTCATATTTTCATTGAAATCCGATGAACCGTTTCGGAGAATATCCGGGACAAGCTTTTGGACAGTTCGTATAAATAGCATTTTTCATTAAAATATTGTTATTTATTTTGCAATTATGGATTCAGCTACACAATAATATAACCAAATTAAAAATAAATTAACTAAAGTTATAGATTATGTAGCAGATCACAGTGAGTGGGAAGCGTTGCACACTGTATGGCAATGCTGATTCGCCGTACTAAATACGAGCCAGCTTTCTTATCACGGGAGATATATAATAAGTGACCACACCTTTGTTTTAAAAAACTATTTATTTTACACTTTTAATATTATAAATTACAATTAGGTGTTCTTAGGTCTACTGCGCTTACAAGACTAAAGTAATATTAATTAAAACTAATATAATGTGGGAAGCTCTTATGCTGACCAAGCTGATGACACATCGCGTCATCAGCGCTTTTCAGCGTAATGTTAGGGTTGGCGCTGGGTTAACTCGGGTGGAAGAGGCCCAGTGAGCGGGGCCCACGCCTGCCAGGGCACGCGGAGACGGGATAGCCTACACCCGTAGCCCTGGCATAAGGCGCAGGACGGAGCACCCAGGGGTTTTAGTGGGTATCCCTAACTGGGGAGTGGCAATAGCGTGGCACCGGTTCTGACCGGGCACGCTAGTGCCACCCCCCCTCAAACGGATTTCCCCTGGCTAAAAAAAAAAAAAAAAAAAATGGGTTAACTCGGGTAGTGTCAAATTTTTCTCAACAAAAAATGAAATTTTAAATAGAAATCGTATTTATTATTCGCGCGGCAAAGTTTTGGCTATGTTTACTCCCCCCGGTTCCTACAACTGCGATCCGTAGTCCTCTAGTTTTTAGTACTAATTAGACAAGCCCCCGTCCCAGTCGTAGGATGCGGGAGGGGTGATCATCAGCAAACCTTCTGTGCACGACTTATACATAAGGCTTTCAATCACACGATTTTGACTCTTCAGGTGATCAGAGTGCTGGAGCTTACCTTGGGACACGGATCAGTATGCCGATCCAGCGAGGGGACAATCGAACAGCGATTAAAGCTTTTTCATTTCAATTTTCTAACATCGTGTCATTGGCAAAATCACTATGCCTATGCGTTGGCGCTATTTGGACCGAAATTAGAATAAGAGCAGAGGGCTGGTTCCTACCTCGGAAAACGGATCAGTATGGCGATCCAGCGTAGTAACGTAGCCAGACTTCTAGGAACCTTACCCATTGACATCGATGACCTAGGCTCAGTATTCTACTTATAGTCTTAAGGGATTAAAGGTAGAATAAAATACAAGTTAATTTTCCTTCACCGTACTAGTTTTGAGTTATAATTTATTATTTTCTTTCTGTACTTGCCTTTCTGATTATACACTATAGTAAAAATAAAGAAGTAGCGAACTCATGTGTCAAACCATCCAAAAATATATTCCATAAACTATTTACGTAATAAAATAACAACTATTGAATATTGATAAATCATCAAGTTTAAATTTTAGAATAGTATTTATTCAAGTAAAGAACAGATTTAAACGTCAGTACCTACATAATGTCCCCACACATTCAAGCCTCAAAATGTATGTTTTATAAATCCAAACAACCGAGTTCTTACATTGAACCTGCGTGAAATATTCCTACTGACTTATAATAAATAAAAAAATAAACACTTGTGATTTTACCATAGCAAAAAAGTGTGACAAAACTTGTCCAAATACTTTGTATAAAACTTTCTCCATAAAAGTCCCACGGGAAATCAATGTTTGCAGATTTACTTTTACAAAATAAGGCGAAAGGACGAATGGCTATCCTAATCCATCGCCTACTGTGCTTTTGTAATTATATTACCTACCTACCCATTATATACATATTATGAAACACATATTAAAATTAACTTTTGGACAGTTATACCTCGTTACATTTCAATAAAAATAAATAATTTAATACTTTTGTGCTTATAATGTTATTTGATGTATTTAAACTTTGAGCTTAAATTAGAACAATTTTTAGTCGATTTTTCAATCACCATATAAACGTTATTCATAGAATCAAATACAAGAAGATAAAATTAAAAATGACAATTGAATGAATAAAACAGTCGAATAGTTTCACTTTTGAATTCGGCCAAGTTATAATTTCCCTGGGGTCCTAAGGCCATGAACCTCTATCAAAATGTACCAAAACGACTCATTGACTCTTCAGGTAATCAGAAGGCTGGAGCTTACCTTGGGCAACGGATCAGTATAGCGATCCGAGAAAACGTAGCCAGCCTTCAGGGCACCTTACCCATAGAAGACGGTGATCTGGGTTCATTATTCTACTTATATTCTTGAGGGACTTTGGGTAGAATACAATACAAATAAGTTAAGTTTTCTCCTCACTATTCTACGCAGACATACGGTCTTGGTTTGTAAGCCGCCCTCGCATATTAAGGCCACAGGTTACATTGGAGTTGTATCAACAGGCAGAAGCAGAAGCGACGATAGTTGAAACTTCGCAACTATTCAGAAGAGTTATGGGGTATAGGGTTAAGGTCCTGGCATCATATAACAACCGGCCGTAAAAATTATTACGCCAAACAAATAAGTGTATCATCCACAAGTAACCTACTCATTATACACCAAAATTCAAGTTATAATAATTATAATTATTATTATTGCAGGTGTTGATATAATTAATAACACAAATGAACTTTTAAATTGCTTCTCTTTTTGACTTTAAAGAATAAGTTCGGTTTTGCAAGCTTTGCTCTTGCCTATTCTAGAAAACCATAAAAGAGGAACAGGTGAATTGAATAAAAAATATTTTTAATATAAGTAATTTATATCTATTAAAAACAGAACTACCCGTAATTTATAATTATGACAAACAATTTATAAAAACAATATTGAACCGCAATCCTTGGCACTAATAGACCGCACCTGAATTTATAATTAAATAAACCTGTAAAATAATTTACATATTTCGATTAATTTGTTTGACTTTTAAAAATTGACCAATTTATATCTTTGCTAAAAAAGTAAAACAAGTAAATAGTGGCTTCTAAAACAACGGTTCTTCCAAAAAAGGAAATTAATAATTGATTCTAAAAAATAACGGGTTTTTTTAGTTTTGGGAATATAAAGATTAAAAAGTAACCAAAACTAACTAACTGTGCTTAGCTTTTTCAATACCAATTTAGTAATAAGGCTATTACAGACAGTAGCTGTATGCTTATAGTTGTAAATCATTCTTTGTCACCAAGAGTTATGTGATAATTAGATTTTGCCTGCCAACCGAAATTCTATTTTATTCCTACATAATAAAGCGTATTTAAGACTGCAGGAAGCAAATAAAAAAGACACGTCTTAAAGTGTCGTAAATCTGTCAAACGAAAACACGGGCGTATTGTGAAACGCACGAAAGATAACTTTAACCGCAACTGGACGGGATTATACAAAACAATATATTTACATTGGAAATCCGATTAGCTTACGTTTCGTTGACTGATCCCATGATTTTTCTAACACAGACAAAAGTCAAACTTTGAATATTTCATCCTTTTTTTACTTAACACCGTGTGACCGTATAGAAAAAAATAATTATGAAATTCGTTGTTTGCGGTCGTCACTGTAAATACAGGACAGTTAGGGACTTATCTTAAGGATTGTCAACTTCCAAAGCCAACTCACATTGTTTGTAGGTAATAAGATTACGATCAGCGAATGTATTTTTAGAGATTTATCACAAAAAATATTTCACAGTATCCCAGATACTTTTTGCTAGTGTTTTTCCAACGTGAAACCTTCTACATTCAAATATTATAAGGCTTATTTTTGACAATAGCGCTTAACTGATCAATCTAATAATTAAAGTTGATTTCCCTGACCTTAGTTCTCGACATATTCCCAAACGGGAACCTTTAAATAATCCAATCAAAATAAAAGAAGAACTTATAGAAACGGTAATATTTTCAACCAACCTCCATTGATGGTATCTGTTGAAAAAGTACTCGTTTTCATTTACAAATTTATTTCCTTTGTAAATTGAGCGATAATTCGTGGACATTGAAGAGACCCGCCGGGCGGTCAGCAATAATAACGACATCCGAAACAGCTATATACGGTTACAAACGAATAGAGTAAACACCACATCAGCTATCACTTTATTTGATGTCAACGGACTCTATTCAATGAGTTACTTATTACCTACTCAGATTTGGATAGTGATTATGATACTTGTTATTTCAACGTATTTGTTATTAACGCTTAGAGGTTCTGCGTCCATGCTTTTATCTTTATCTGTAACAATTTCAATGGTCCTATCACCGTTGCATGCAGAATTGTCTAGCTTAATGTTGAATAATGGGGTTAAATTTTCGTTTCAACTAATGCCTATATGGAGCAACTATGAACTTTGTAGAACCTAATCAACCAAAGTGTCCGATTGTGGACGCAATAGAGAAAATGTTGATATTTTAAAGGACATGTGTACACATGACACATGTTCTATTACGATGCGATATTTACGCTAATATGATTAAAGAAATCCATGCAAAGTTAAACAACGCGATTAGCAAAAATCATATATAAGACGAAGTCGCATATTAAGGTTCAATATAACAACTTTAGTTATAACAAGGAATGAACTTATCGTGATATGTGTAGTGCCAATGGCGTCCATAGGAGTGACATCGAAAAACGTGCAAAGTGAAAAAATTTCAGGAAATAAACATGAGCTATTAAGCTTTAATAATCTATTCATTGATGACCATAAATTTAGCTATCATAAAACTTTTTTTATCAATATGAATTTATCATACTCGCCCGCACCTTCACCAGCTAAGCTAGTATACCTACTAAACCATCCTAGTGTTTCTCTTTTCACCACGGGAACAAAGGCATTATCAACACGGCTGTTTTTTCTGGGGGCTGTTATCCGCGGCCATATCGAAACTGTTGCGCTTAGTTAGTCGGAATTACGGGTACGGTAAATAAGCACTGGCGGAGGGTGGAAATTCAGCTAGGCTAAGACGGTTGAATAACATACATACCGTACGATACAAGTGCTAACTACACCGCTGTTGAAAAAGTCTAACTGGCAATGTATTTTCATATTATAATTTATATTTTTAATTTTGCAATCATACCACATATTTTCAAACAAAAACCGGTGCTTCATTGGGTTATGAGCTGCTACATCATCCAATACATGTGTAAAGCCGCAGAACGTAAAAGATAGTAGTAATACAGTAATAATATATGCACAAATACTAAAAGGTGAAGGTGAAGAAATTCAGGGCGATTTCCACCCTTTGGTTGACAGTTAATTTATAGAGAGATCAGTAGTAATATATTTAAACAAAACGAGTAAACGCCAATAACTGCATAGAGATTTCGACCATTTGGTCCCTAGGTTCATAAATCTGCACCACTGGTAGCATCTCCATCTCTAATTGATAGCAAATGTTAACATAACTGAATCTGATTTAAAGCTTAGGAGTTAAAAAATATTAATTGTAAAACACGAAGAGAAAACATTCAGAAATAGCGATGTTAAGAGTTCTCGTTACCCTAATTACCAGTTTTTGTACCAAATCTTATATGCTTCAGATTCCCTTTATAAATATACGCAAAAATCAGCTGTAGTTAAATAATTCTTAATTCTGTACAACCGAGAAACTTGTATGCAAAGTTGCATTTTAAAATTACCACACTTTTAAAAATAAATAAAATAATTTGTAACCGGAAAACAGTCCTAAAAATGGGACCAATATCCACTAAGGTGGTCCCTTATCTGTTATACGTCCACCATCGCTTCTACTGAGACATTTCACCTTTTTTATTGCCGTGCTCTTCGCGACTTTACACTATCACCAAGCCAATGTGCTTTCAGCTCCAAAACTGTTCACCTCTAAGTGGAAGGCATTAGGTTGTGAATTGTAAGAAAACCTGAAGTATTGGTGGAAGATATAAATTTGTTGCTAGTGTAGTTTTATCATGGTACTTTCTCACTTTTTTACGACGTTCCGTGCGAGTCGAAGTGTCGTAGATACAATTATCGATTAGGTAATGTTATCGTGGGCCGATCTTTTGTCTTCCGGTTGATTTTTGTTGATTTAGGTAAAGTTCTTCTTTAATTTAGTGGCGCTAGTAGGTGTGCGGTTTGGATTGTTAGTTTCCTGTTGTATGTTGGGATTTTTTCTTTTTCATTACTATTGAATGGACCTCAATTTTGTTTTTTTTAAGTGTCAAATGTTACAAAGCAATAAATTGTGAATAGGATAGAAAAAACCTTAAGTACCACAAGATCAGTTTTAGACCAAAATAAATTTCATAATCGTTTTACACTACGAGTACAGTGTTATCGTTAAATATTTTAGACTCTGGAGTACTTTTTTAAATTACTAATAATAAAATACTAATAAGACAGGTGTCTACGTTAAAAATGACAATAAAGGAAAGTATATCTATATATCGAACTGTACTTCACTTTCCAGCCAACGTGTAATCAAAACATGCAATTACTTTAAAGTATTACATATTCATAAAGACAATTCTACCTACATTAAGCCAGAAGGTACTGTATTAAAGATATGGTTACAATTACAACGACTCGTGCGCAAACGTTTCAGCCATATCAAGTATTGTGTAATAGAGGAAAAAAAAATATTAAAATTAAATAATTAAATTAAAATATTCCTTTGATTAAGTTCGAATTTCTTTCTTTACAGTATACTTACTGAAGCTGATAAGCGTTATGTCTATTTTTTTTTGTAAATTAGATCTATTTAATTTACGTTCTGCTAAACTGGATGATGGTACTAGGGTACAACTAAGCCATCGTCAGCAACCAGACCATCGAGAGAGGGGTCCGTAGGTGTTCCAATAACGTCTTTCTCAATTAAAATAGTGACTGGAGTTGTCTGCCATATTCCCATGGCTTCACCATAATGATGGCGATAGAAGTAACTTCAGAATGTAATTAGCTACTCTTGGAAAAGTAGCCGGTGAGTCCCACGCTACTCACTATGTCTTCTTACAGTGCAGTGTAAACAGATTTCACCTCGAAGAAAAAACCTAACGTAACCTCTACTCTAAGTAATTATTCCTTTTCTTCTATGCCTAGGTCATTACATAAGTAGATATTATATTTTTAAGCTGTTAGTGTTCAATAATAACTATCAAAAATTAGATAAGTAGATTATGTAATATTAAACTTTTAATTAAATAAGTACTTGACTAATTTATGCAATGAAGTTAATTTGTAAATATTACTCTTTATAAATTTATAGAGAAAAATCAAAATAGCGTTTGAATGTTTGAAATAGTTTTCAAAAGAAGAACCAGAGGAAAAAAGAAGAGGAAGAAAAACTAGCGCCATGACGCCGCTATGAAAGGCTTTGATAAAAAAATATGTATCTAACTTTTGTGCTGTCGGTACATTTTGACGTCTTTATATTTTGCTACGAATGCAATAATATGCACATATTTAAGTTCACATTTATGCAATCCGATGCAGTGAACAATTTAATACGGCTTGTATTTTTCTTTACTGAAGTAGCCGGGAGTTGTGACTGAAACGTATGAATATGTACGCTAATGTGAGATATGGAATGTTTTGACTAAAGAGTGTTGCAGAGAGTGTTTGGTGTCACTGCACTATTTTATTTTTGTAGTGGAATTCTACTTTAGGTAGTATCTATTGATATTACCTGAAAGGATAATCAGATTGATAAATTAAGTACATATTTACTAACTATTATTCAAAAAGTTCTTAATGTTTATTTAGTTGAACATTCATAAAGGATTCACATTTTTACGGATTAACTATCAAAAAGTAGGGCAGGCATATTAAAGAGGCCACGTGAGAGTCGAACTCGTGTAGGTATAGAGAGTTCCTTTATATAAAAATACTTTCTAATAATAAATATCTGTATTGTAGTAATATATTATACGAATATAGACTATCAATAATTTAAACAATCCAAAATTGAAAATTAATAAAAATTTCAAAATTTTAAGTATCGATCCGTTGTTACTTGTCAGTCGCTGATACGGCATGACCACATGGCGTTTTAGATAGAGTAAGGAATACAGACTACCACGCGTGTTGCGTAGTTGGGGAGGCCTACGTCCAACAGTGTACTGAATTTGGCTGAAGATGATGATGATGATGACAGACTACCGATCTACCACTACATTGTTAATAGCTATAGATTATTGTTCTCCAGCTGCAAATCGTCACTCTAAAAATTCAAATTACATGTCGGTAAAGGTTTATAAAAAAACTCCCCGAAGATTTTAAATATCTGTCCACAAATATATTCAAACAAAGACTACATAAAATGGCTCTTGCACAAATGTTTTTACCCCGTAAACGAATTTTTAGGGTAATTTTTTGACAAATTGTATATGATTGACATTCTTGACAATCTTGTATTTTTATATCACCTCAAATTTGTGTACTATGTTTTAAGCAAATAAATGAATTTGATTTGATTTTATATACTTAAATGGCATTCCTTCAAAATCCTGTAAGAACGTGAAAATTTGATATTTAAAAACTTTTACTTAAATAAGTAGATATTTATTATGAATAACAAAACTCTTAAGCCTTGTCTCCGTAATTAGTTGTTTTCTTTTAAATTTTCAACCTAAATAGCTTTCATATGTCATATATTTAATAAGAAAGTTACCTATATAAAAGTGTGTGTACTTATTATGTACACGCGTTAGATGTTATACTTCTTTGGCGTAACAAGATGAAACTCTTATTCTGCGTTTGTAGAAAATACGACACTAACAATAGAAAAACTAAAATGTTGACTATAGCTAACTTTAGGGTGTCGGTTTTTCGTGACGGTGTGCGCGCGCATCGCAAAAAATTACCTTCATCATTTTTCCCTAACGCGCCAAAAGAAGTATAACTTCAATCAAGTAATCAGTTATTTTTATTACTTACCAAAGAACAATAATACGTCCCATCTAAATGCCTGACATTAAAATTCCATACAAAAACAGCCCTACAACATAATCCCTTAATAAATTCACCATTATGACGTCATTCCACAGTATAACTACCATTTGACCGCCTGTCATGTTAGATCAAAACAAATCTCAATCGGGCGACAAATCGCCGCCAGGCTAGACGGTTGCGGCAAAAAATTCGCTGCGGTCGTAACACAAAAACGATTTTATTGCGACTAACGAGTAAGGAGCGATCGTATCGTAAGTATTACTTTCATCCCTTATCTGAATGCTTTCCAATGACCAAGTCCCTATAATTAGACGGCGGTTGGTTTACATGCCGCTAAAAATTTCCAGCTTAATACGTTTAGTAGTGCGTAAGGGCATCTCAAGTCACGGTATTTATATTTGTAAACTAAAACCACTATATTCATTTGCTTGCTATAAATTTGTTTGTATTTTTTTTTCGTATCTATGGGGCTGATCAGATTTTTTCAAGATTGTTTCAGCAATAAATGAAGGGCGATTGCAAGTTCTAATAGATACATAGATATAAACATACTGGCTGATTGTTTTTTAACTGCATCACACTGAACCTGTGAAATGTTTTTGTTTTTTCGATAAATAAATTATTAAAAAAAACTTATTGCGCAAAGAGAATCGAAAGTCGATAAAGCAAATTTTGAAAAAAGGTTTTGGTATATAAAACAATTATTTTAAAACTACAGTAAAACAAAAATTAACTTAAAAAATAATTAACAAGTTATGAAATTGACAGAACTTGTCAGAATACCAAAGTAGTAAACAATTATTATAAAAGTGATTTATTAGACACCTCATACTCTTGCTTTATAACTAAATCTCATCATGTTATATTGATCTATACGGCACATAAATAGGTACCGCCCATTATGTGCTGTAAAGATCGAGTAAAATATAAAAGCTCCAGCAGTAAATAGAAGTTTAGGTATGTGGAACTAGGGGTAAATCATTTATTATACTTATTAAATACTTAAATATTTTGCAATAAAAATTAAACTATTTGACAGCGGATTAAATTGAGTAAAAAATTAAATACTAAAATTGAAATGTCAATAAGTCCGCACAATGTAAACCGGGTCTAAATTTTTTTGTCTTTAGGGTTACCGATAATCATGTCACACGTTTTTTACATGAAAACCACACAGGACAAAATGGCGTTACCATCAGATTATCATAGGCTTGTGGTCGGATTATTACTTAATTTTTTATTTTACCTTCGCCTACCTGTTCCTGAGTATCCCGAGGCCAAGATTCTTTCATGATAGGACCATTCCCGAATCACCAAGTCACCATTTTATTTTGACCCTCGATGTACTCGCTATTTACCTCAAAACAGAGATCATAATATATTGGAGATTTCATACAAATTAATAAGCCAAGCAAGCTTCTTAACCGGGTGAATATTTTGTTTATTATACTTATTAGAGATTTGTCGAAACATTTTGGTTGAGTGTGTTAAGATAAATATTACTATGACTTTATTTTTTTATTTTAATTCTTCTAAAATATTTGTGGAATTAGGTTTGGACAAATGTTTGATCAAAGTTTAGTCACTGATAACGACCGATAAATATTTTACCTTCTTCTTTTTCTCGTTTTTACAGACTTTGTTTTCGAGAAGAGCATTTTACCGTGGTTTCAATTTGTCCTAATTCTGAAAATAGATTTCTAGTCTTCAAATTGGATAGATATGGGACAAATAAACCAATTTAATAAAAAAAAATCTAATAAATTTTAAAAAAAAATATTGCTTCACAATTTATTTATTAATGGCTTGATGTTATATCACCCTGAATTGAAAATAAATTTTGAAAATTACAATAAGCGTTTTTAATACAAGTTTTTGAGTTCCCGGATATCACGTAGCAGCAGAGTAAAGCACTAACCAACACATGTAAAACAAGCCCAAACACAACAGGTCTATCTTGTTTAATACAGGAGTTCCTATGACCACCTTCCGACTACATCATCAGATCAGCTCCATGGTACCATATTACTACATTGTAGTACTATGGTACCATGATATATATACGTGCAAAATTTCAGCTCAAACGGAAACTGGGAAGTTGGTCAAATTTAACTTCCAAGATTTCACCCGAACTTACATCCATTGCAAGTTAAATGAAAGCTTGTAAAAAGGTTCTTGAACGACTGAAGTTCTACAATCTATAAGAACACTAGTCTAAGGCAAATATATTTTGCATGCAACATTTTAAGTAACCATCAATTCAAATTCCTTGGAACAAAGTCTTTATCATGTAACTTTACTGCGTCACATACTCGTATATTAGAAACAACTTAGCAACCGTGTAGCTTCCGTGACATCCCATCCACCTTTCCACTTTAGAGCTCCGTAAACTATTCAGATTGTCTTTAGGGTTTTACTAACATAATTTTATATAATAACCGGAATCTGCATAAAATTGTCATGTCCGTCCATCTATCCGGCATAAATTGAAGTAGATAAATAAAAAAGGTTATTTATTCTTTATTGTTCATAAACGCTATCGAAATTATATATGGCTTAAATTTCATGACAATCGATTCTTCTTTACTTTTCTTCTTCTTTGTTCGTCTTACCTGCTTTTTTATGCGTTATTTGTGCGTCTACATTTTTTTTATTGCATGAGTTAAGCAGACAAGCAGACGGCCCACCTGAAGGAAAGCGGTTACCTTCGCTTATGGACCATTTGTAGCACCAAAAGTGCCACCAATGAGCTGCCGCTCTCTAAAGGGAGGCTGGAACCTGTCTTCTAATGCCGGAATATAACTCAAGATTGTTATGGCAGCATACTCTAGACCAGGGGTAGTAGCCATGCAGGCGGGCAAATACCCTACCACTTGACTGTGGGGTGTTGATGTCATCTCTTACGACAGGCCACGCAGCTGCAGGAAATTGTTTTCTTTCGCCGTTTCTGCATCTTGTTTTCAGTGCAGGAACAGAGACAGAGTACTAATTCCTGTAGTTGAGTGGTCTGTATAAACAATTATAAGCTGGGTGGTAGTGAACGAAAAAAGTGGACACCGCGGCGCATAATATTTTAGAATGCGAAAGATGGGAAGAAGTTAGGAGATTAGCACAGAGAAATTTAGGTGTCAACATAACAGAAACTACAGTATTGGATATAATTCTAAATAATGAAGAAATTGGGATAATGTCAACAACATGATATCAAAATTATGTCTAAAAAGGCTCATGACAAAATATAAAGAAAAACTCCCTCTCTTCTCCGCTGCAGTGGTGTAATGACGGTATAGGTACCACTGCAGTACGAGGATCAAAAAAATAGAAAAAAGTGGTAGTGAACTTGCCTATCAAGATGGCTACCATCCGTCAAGAGTATGCCGACGTAACAATAACAATACAATTGTTAAAGCGAAAGTGATTTTAAATGTAATGAATTTCCTTTCAAAGAAAGAAACACGTGTGTACGAATTGAGAATAACTTGTCTTTCTTTGAATGCGATAAAATACAGTAAATTTAATGTATCCCAACTTTGACGGGACGTCTAAGCAGCCGCGAAGTCACGGTGGGATCTTCGCGAGATGGCTTTCGCCGATTGGATCGTAAACTCATGTTCCGTGTAAAACGCCTATAAAATTCAATTGACACCCGTTAAACCTGATAATGTACGGACGGACAGAGCACTTTTCTTGTATTTCAACATAAATTCTCGGGATCCAATAATTTCAATGTCCTATAAATAATACTTTGTTCACATGTTTTCGGAATAAGGTAGGAAATGTTTTTACACCTACATTGATAAGAGATGTCGCTGGGATGTTTGTTCTGATATTGATATTAAATAATACATCTGATATGCTGTATATACTTAGTTGCTTTGCCTACCTTTGTTTTATAATTATACAATAAAAACCAAGTTAATAGCGGGACCTGAAAGGTGATGTTGTACTGTTTGTTATTATTTTCTAAATATATGTAAAATTACTTTAAAATGACCAATAGCTGTTGTAGAATGTTGAACACATTTCTTACAAAAACAGTTACCTGTTCTGCCGTCCTCGATAAATGGGTTATCTAACATTGAAGGGAATTTTTCAAATCAGACCAGTTCCTGGCGCGGTCAATCAAACAAACTCTGCAGCTTTACTTGTATAAGATTTATGCTACGTGTGCAAATACTTACTTATTGTGCGCTGGCCCCCCTTACAATGAATAATACGAATGCTTATATTTTACACTTTCCGTCATCCGGGCCGTATGCCTATTAAATCAAAAAAGAAATATACATAGAGCTTTATATAGATTTTAAACTAGCACAACAATAATATAAAAAACAGACTTCTATATAATTAATAAATAAAGGTAAAAAATATTATTCAAGTTGCATAAAAGGTACTTAATAAAATAAATAGGAACTAACTGATTAAATAATGACGTAAGATCCTGCTTACTTGCACACCAGTGAAACTGATAAAATGTACTGAACCATGTATTTTTAGGAATAGCACCTGTATGCAACTACATTTATGCAAGAATAAATATTTCAATTGTAACAAAATATTTGAACAAGAACAAACAACCAAATCAAATAATAAATTTGTTTATAAACATGACTAGAGTTTACCCCGCGGCTGCGCCACGGATTAACCTCTACTGCGTGTCTCTTGTTTATAGAGCAAGTGCTACAGGCTATATTATATTAATTTTTTATGTATTTGCCCACGGAAGATTTACTTCGTTTTATATCGCTAATTTACCATCCCCCGTCTATCTGTCAACAAAATAAATTACAAGACTTGACCTAAAAGGCCAAAATGGTCTAAATGACCAAAAGACCACAGTGACCGACATGGCCAAAATGACGGAATGGGCCAAATGACCAAAAAGGCCAAAATTAACAAATAGGCCAAAATTACCAAAAAGGCCAACATGAAAATTATCACTTGTCCATCCTCAGTATTTAATTTACATACGTACCAAATTTCAGCCAAATCGGTCCAGTAGTTTTTCCGTAAAAGCATTACAAACAAACAGACAAATATCATTTTATCCCGGAAACTATCCCATTTTTCGGGATAAAAAGTATCCTATGTTCATCCTCGGTATCGAAAATATATATATACTGAGTTTCAGCCAAATCGGTCCAGTAGTTTTTACGTGAAAACGGCACAGACAGACAGACAGACAGAGTTACTTTCGCATTTATAATATTAATAGGGATAATAGGGATAGGGATTAGTAAAAACACAAACAACATATTTTTCATTACAATGTATCTCATAAGTGAATATCAGTAGTGTTGTATGTGGCAAGAAATAAGTAGGCAAGTGATTTATGTTCCCTTAACAGCAACTAAGCAGTTTGCAGGCCGTATAATAGTTATCTTAGACATAATTCAGCTTGAAAATGGCACTACGACGGCTACTACTTTGTTATTGGTTTTGCTTTTTAGAACTAAATGAACTGAGTGGTTATTGTACTTGGTCGATTATTATCTGTCTTTCGGCACGGGCAATAAAAAAGAACCGGGGTTTTAGGGCTTGCCTAGGGCCATAGGAAGGTCAACACGTAGAGGCCCCTTGACAAATTTAATGTAAATGTGGCGTGACACTGACCGGCGATAGCGTCCTTCCTATTTCTGAAGCCAAAACCGCCTGCGCTTAGGTCCCGTACTTGAATCCAACACGTCACTGAAGAATCATCTCAAGAATTCATTTATTCATTTAATAATTATTTTATTTTACATGTTTTTTTAAACAATATTTGTTTGTATTTTTTATAAAAGATGTTCATAAACTATTTTTATAATTGTGTATATTTTTATATTTAAATACGTGTGTAATTCTTTATTGAATGGCTATGAAAGTCCACATTACATAGTTAAAACTATGTAAGGACAGATGTATTAACTAACTAACCTTATGTGACTATCTTAGTCTAGTATAAAATTTATAATATTGAATAATAAATTAATTTTCAATAATATTAAAATACTGTCTTCAATTTTTACTTTAAAAAATTGTTCAGTAAAAATCTTTGTCAGGTGTGGGGTTCGAACCCACGCTCCCTCTCGGGAACCAGAGCTTAAATCTGGCGCCTTAGACCACTCGGCCAACCTGACACACCACCCGCAGGTCATAAATTGCAATGTCACTCCATACCTTTTAGATTAGTTAAATTAAAAAACAACAAAACTCAGAATGATGTCATTAAAAAGACTTTAAAAAACACCTGATGAATGTATAGCCGACGTTACATAAAACCACGGCTATAAAATGCAAAAAGTCATTGAGCATGATAAATCAATAGGTCGCCAAAACAAAAGGAGCGTATCTGAAAGAAGGCAGCTCAATCGCATCGAGTGGGTGATATATTTGTATAGATTATCGCAACAAATCACTCGAGACGATTGCCGTTGATAGTGTTGCTAGGTAATAGTCATTTTAACAAAAATGTTGGAATTGGAGTTGTTTTTAAGGATTCAGTTTGAATTTCCATAGAATAAGGCTTGTCGTCCCTTTGGCGATATCAAAGCAGGTTGGGCCTTCGAGATTGCGGTATCCTAATCCTAACTGTATCTAATATATAAAATTCTCGTGTCACAGTTTTCGTTGCCATACTCCTCCGAAACGGCTTGACCGATTTTGATGAAATTTTTTGTGCTTATCCGGTATCTATGAGAATCGGCCAACATCTATTTTTTATCCCCCTAAATGTTAGGGGTAGTCCACCCCTAAATTTTTTATTTTATTTTTTAGACAAAATTTTTAATTTCTATTTTTTTATGATACAACATACAAAAATACATACAACCCTAAATTATTAACCCTCTGCGACAAACCCCTATTTTTACCGGGCAGGACGACGTCTGCCGGGACAGCTAGTCCCTATCCCTATTAATATTATAAATGCGAAAGTAACTCTGTCTGTCTGTCTGTCTGTCTGTCTGTCTGTCTGTCTGTCTGTCTGTCTGTCTGTCTGTCTGTCTGTTCCGTTTTCACGTAAAAACTACTGGACCGATTTGGCTGTAACTCAGTATATATATATTTTCGATACTGAGGATGAACATAGGATACTTTTTATCCCGAAAAATGGGATAGTTTCCGGGATAAAATGATATTTGTCTGTTTGTTTGTTATGCTTTTACGGAAAAACTACTGGACCGATTTGGCTGAAATTCGGCACGTATGTAAATTAAATACTGAGGATGGACAAGGGATAATTTTCATTTTGGCCTTTTTGGTAATTTTGGCCTTTTTGATCATTTTGACCTATTTGGACATTTTGGCCTATTTGGTCATTTTGGCCTACTTGGTCATTTTGGCCTATTTGGTCATTTTGGCCTTTTTGGTCATTTTGGCCTATTTGGTCATTTTGGCCTATTTGGTCATTTTGGCCTTTTTGGTCATTTTGGTCTATTTGGTAATTTTTCTTTTTGGTCATTTTGGCCTATTTGGTCATTTTGGCCTATTTAGTCATTTTGGCCTTTTTGGTCATTTTGGCCTATTTGGTCATTTTGGCCTATTTGATCATTTTGGCCTATTTGGTCATTTTGGCCTTTTTGATCATTTTGGCCTATTTGGTCATTTTGGCCTTTTTGCTCATTTTGGCCTATTTGGTCATTTTAGCCTATTTAGTCATTTTGGCCTTTTTGGTCATTTTGGCCTATTTGGTCATTTTGGTCTATTTGGTAATTTTTCCTTTTTGGTCATTTTGGCCTATTTGGTCATTTTGGCCTATTTAGTCATTTTGGCCTTTTTGGTAATTTTTACTTTTTGATCATTTTGGCCTATTTGGTCATTTTGGCCTTTTTGATCATTTTGACCTTTTTGGTCATTTTGGCCTATTTGGTCATTTTGGCCTTTTTGGTCATTTTGGCCTATTTGGTCATTTTGGCCTTTTTGCTCATTTTGGCCTCTGGTCATTTTGACCATTTTGATTATTTTGGCCTTTTCGGTCGTTTTTGCCTATTCCGTCATTTTAGCCATGTCGGTCACTGTCGTCTTTTGGTCATTTAGACCATTTTGGCCTTTTTGGTCAAGTTTTGTAATTTATTTTGTTGACAGATAGACGGGGGATGGTATATATAATTAGCGATATAAAATGAAGTGAATCTTCCGTGGGCAAATACATAAAAATGTAATATAATATAACCTGTAGTACTTGGTCTTTAAACAAGAGACACGCACTAGAGGTTAACCCGCGGCGCAGCCGCGGGGTAAACTCTACTAATATTATAAATGTGAATGTCAGTTTGTTTGTTACGCTTTCACGTGAAAACTACTCAACCGATCATCATGAAACTTTGTACACATATTCTTGGAGGTATTAGAAGTAACATAGGATACTTTTTACGAAAAAAAACACGCGGACGAAGTCGCGGGCAGAAGCTAATATACTTACAATAAAACCTGGAATGTCGGCGGCCCACCCGTCTGTGTGTGAACTTTTTAGCTACCTTTATGTTGCGTGCCCAATATTGGGCAATGGTAAAACCCCGAATTTTGCCACTGATTTCCTGTGAAACGTATTGAAGATTAAACTGGAAAGTTTATTTGTATTCCATTCAATCATTAGTAACATCAATAAGTAGAAACATTATACAATAGTATTATACTCTATTCTACAGGTTCAACAGAAAATAGGTTTTTTTTTGGTTAACTCAATTTTACGTAAAAAGTCAGACAATCCAGACCTTAGATCAATCATAAAAATCTTTGAACCTTTGAGCACATAGGTTAAAAATAATTTAAATAAAATACTACATCATTTGCAGACGCCTAATATATTTCGTCAGCGTCAGTGCACGACCTTGCAATTAATTTTTTTTCATTAAAATTGTTACGTACTTTTTAATAATTTGACGAATAAGATATTATTACCAAAAAAAATGTTACAAGGTAGTAAAGGTAAGGCTATATACATATTGAATGTGCACATTGGTACTATGTTATATTTCTCCATATCAATTGTAAATTAGTCAATCTGTTAGTTTTAAGAAACTTGCCAGTAAGGTTCAATTGTATTACTTTATTAGTAGAGCCACATAATCGATAAAACAAATAATTAAATTAAGTTTGTCGATATTTATATAGAGAAATGATGCATAATTGTACCAAGAATTAATTGCTAGTATTAAGTTACATACATACATACACATATACATACATAACTTCACGTCAGGTCCCTTGCGGGGTAGGCACGAACAACAGAGCGCCACACAGGCCCATTCTTACACACCTCACTTGCTTCTTTGACATTCATAGCTCTTGTCATGCACGCTCGTCTGTTCTTAAGGCTCCTAACATCACCTTCTGCTAATACATGATCAATTTGATCATGGAAGGTGTGTCGTGGCCTTCCGCGACTTCTGCATCCATCCACTTTTGCATTGTATATCTGTTTAGTCATTCTTTCATCATACATTCTTTCCACATGCCCGAACCACCGGAGCATTCCTTTCCTTACCTTCACCCCGACACTCTCTTTCAGACCAACTCTCTTTCTTACTTCGGTATTACGAACGCGGTCCGCGAACGTCACTCCGCAGATTTTGCGCAGTGCTCGCATCTCGACCGCGTTTACTCTACTTTCATGCTCTCTATTCTATACTCTATTAATAGTTTTGATAATAACTAATAAAATAATATTTGTTGTGCATCAATACATATAACGTACACAGTTGTTATTACAAAACATCTTAGCAGTACTTTAAATGAAAAACACGAATCCTTTTCACAAAATGAAACGTGCAACATGGTCATAATGAGTCCGACAGTAGTTTCTGATTCCGAAAAGGTTAAAATTATAAAAGAAACAATGTAAATAAAACAAATAAATTAACTTTCAAGTGACATGTGCGTAGTAAATCGGATGTGTATGTGTGAATAGGTACGTTACATTTTCAGTCGTGATATTTATTAATTTGTTCATGGCAACATTAAAAGCACCGGAATCATTTTGGTGTAACCTGAGAACGCCCCTTATACCCGATGATTGGACAAATAAATATATTTTCCATATCCTGTTTATCTGGTTTGGGGTGTTAATAAAAATGTAGAGGAAACAGGGCCTAAATGAATGTAACAAGAAAAAGTAATTTAATTTACGAGTTTTAATTCCTTAGTTTGCATAAGAAAATAAGACGTTTTAAAAATAATAATAATATAACATTACATTTATTTCATATACCTATTAATGTTCCATTACATAGCAACTCTTTCCCCTATAGATATTTAAAAAAATGTATCTATGTAGAAATGTATATGAAATTAAAATAAGGTTTATGAGATGTTCGTTTTTACCTTTTAATTCTGAAATATTTAAGAGTTTCCAAGGTTCAAAAATAAATATTACGTAGCTGAACCTGCGTTGAAAGCTAGTGTTTTATAGTTATACCTAATTTAATGTTATAAGTTGCGGTCGCATATTATAAAGAAAACTTTATTAATATTTTGACAATTTAATGGATATTAATGAATATTCAGAAGCAAATTTGAAGCTATAAAAACCATAAAAAATCACGAAGTATGGATACATAATTGATGTTAGTTCATTAATTCAATTAAATGCACTTCAATAAGGTGATTGATGATCTGCATATAATTGGTTTCACCTTTTCGTAACTTGTTAGTAATTAAGTAAAACACGTGATAGTTATGACCTTCCTACTTTATATTGGAAGGTCGTGTAAGACTAAAATTGATGTTTGTGTTGCTTGGAGACTTTCTTCTTAAACATTCATATTAATTTATTAGTAGTTAAATCGTGAAAGTTAGTTTATAAAGTGGCTACCATCGCCTATAGACACTTGCAAAACCAAAGGTGCTACAAATGTGCTGCTGCTCTCTTAAAGGAGACTGGAACCTGGTGACTAACACCGGAACACAATACAAGACTGTTATGGCGGCATACTCTAGACCAGGATTATTTGCCCATCCTTTTCGGTTTCGAAAACGAATTGATTATCCTGAAGATATATCACAATAATATGTTATTTTCCTACGGTTTTAAATATTATATCATTAAAAAATAAACTTTTTCTTTCTGTGTAATATAAGTTACATTACATGTTCTGTGGAATAGATATTGCGGGATATGGAACACATAGTTCAAGTGGATTGAAAAGTCCTAATTGTTAAATAGATAAATGAGTATGCATAAAGTATTCTTTACTGGTATACTACAACTGAATTTGCTCGAGAATATACAAAAATAATAATTTCCGCATTATTTTATAACATTTTTGTATTTTCTTAAAATTATATTCAAGATTCTGTTTATAGTGTTTGCAATAAAATGTTTTAAAAATAAATGTTACTAAGTAATAATTTTGCAATTTATGAGAAACTTTGGCATATTGAGATTTTTTAATGTGTAATATACAATCAGGTTTGCTGCATAATTTAATTGTTAGCAATACAGGTTTTTGTTTGATTTTGTAATATATTCTCGGTTTGTTAATCACAGAAATTTGCCGATCACAGCTTTTTTTATTTCACTTCTAAATACCTGTTTATGACAACTGTGAATACAGTTAATTTATGTTCCAAAGTTTATCCGACAGTGACTATTACTCAAAAACCTAGGAATAAAATGCAAACTTAATGAATACATAAATTTTAAGATCGTACATATTCATGTTTGAAAGATTAAAGAGATGATGAATTCTTGTAGATTGGAAAATGTATATAAACACCCTTCTAATAAATTTAATACCACCATAGCCAATTATGGTCTTATTCAATTAATAAAACACACCGAAGAAAATAAAACAGTTAATAATATTGATTGAATGTTGAAATTTCCCGAACATCCTCCACCGATGTGAATGGAACCAAGGGCAGGGTGGCCGGCGTCCGTCGTGCTATCATTCTCAATAAATTAGAAGCAACTAACACAAGCCTTGCCCAGAAGACTGGTCGTGTCAACCCGCCACTAATGTACTGCAGAGATAACACTTTCAAAATCACTTATGTGTAAACAGCCACTTTATCATGGCCCATTTTGAAGAGTAACATACTTGGATACATAGATCTGTGTGGATTGGACACTTTGGAAATGATATTCGCGATATTGAGGTTCAATGGGATCTTGTCCCTTTTATGTCGTTAGTTAAAGATTCAGCATCACGTAGTCAGTTTGTGTAATGTAAATTCTACCTTACTTTATTTTTAAGACGGCCAAGTAATTGATTTAAGTTGCATATTTATGATGGCAACTCTTTTACTTCAAGAAATTATATTCTGAGTAAAAGCCGGACTTGTAAGTCACCGCCAGGCTCAGCCTAACTGTAGATTTTGTTTGATGTTAAAACGAAGTACTATAGCAAATCACAAAGTGACACTTCACTAGACCACTTCTGCACAAACTCATAACATTTGTGAGACTTATAAGTATATATATTAACAAGCTTCTGCCCGGGACTTCATCCACGTGATGCGGATTTTTAACTATCCCACGGGAGCTCTGTATTTTTTGGGATTAAAAGTATCCTATATATTGATCAGGGTTATAAGCTATCACCACACAAAATTTCATGTAAAACCGTCCAGTCGTTTTGGAGATTATCCGGTACAAACAGACAGACAAACAGAGAAACAAAAAATTTGAAAAAAATCTAAATTAGTTCTATTTCACTTCTTACATCCCCCTTACTCAGCTTTTAGCATTTTTTTTAATTGTACAGAAATTTGACCTCTACAATTTTTAAGTATATATATAAATTATGCCACAACTAAACGTGGTAGTAGAGTTTATCTTATAGGGTGGAGGAGCTAACTCCTCCACACCATAAGATGTACCATAAAGAGTATAGGTATTATTTATAATACTTGTTTCTCCCTTACCTCACATTATAGTAAAGATTGACTGTGTCTTTTAGGTTACGCAATAATCTTGTAGTTAAAACCTAAAGAGTATAATAGGAAGATGGTATTGGAAATCAGCCCTCTGTTGGGATTTTTATCTTAGATTTCAGTGCAGTATAATGTTGAGCTACAAACCTCATTCACTTCAGAACTCGAAGTACAATCCCTAGGTACTTATCTATGTCTTATGTTTTGTGAATCAAGTTTGTCTTTTGTGTAAAATTTATTATGAACCTATTATGTATTTTTTTGTTAATGTAGTGCGTCGGTTTTTAAGTCTATAAATCTTTTTCTTTCTTCTCCTATATTGAAAGCTGGCAAAGGTTATGGATTCGAGTCTTTAAATTGGTACAAAAACAGCTCCCGTCGCGTCGACTGTTTAACGACTATCTCATTACCGCAACATTGTTCCCAGCCACTAACCGTTAATTATGAATGATTTTAAGTATTAGGTATCCTCTCACACCACTATAATTTGGCAGCCTCATAAAACGTTATAGTGCATTAAAAACAGCGAAATAAATTAGCAAGTGATTAGTTTCGTATTCGGTTGTTTGAGTGCTAAATTAATAAACATAGACCTTTAGTTTATTAGTATCTAACTTATAATAACATTATCTAAAGAACCATACACAACGCGGTGCTGGTACCTACGCTCATGTTTGAAAGCGAGAGTTGGGTATGGAATAGAGAGCATGAAAGTAGAGTAAACGCGGTCGAGATGCGAGCACTGCGCAAAATCTGCGGAGTGACGCTCGCGGACCGCGTTCGTAATACCGAAGTAAGAAAGAGAGTTGGTCTGAAAGAGAGTGTCGGGGTGAAGGTAAGGAAAGAAATGCTCCGGTGGTTCGGGCATGTAGAAAGAATATATGATAAAAGAATGACTAAACAGATATGCAATGCAAAAGTGGATGGATGCAGAAGTCGCGGAAGGCCACGACACACCTTCCATGATCAAATTGATCGTGTACTAGTAGAAGGTGATGTCAGGAGCCTTAAGAACAGACGAGCGTGCATGACAAGAGCTATGAATGTCAAAGAAGTAAGTAAGGTGTGTAAGAATAAGCCTGTATGGCACTCTGTTGTTCGTGCCTACCCCGCAAGTGACCTGGCGTGAAGTTATGTATGTATGTAAAGAACCTTGTTATTTGAAAAGATTAGAATATGGTCATAGTAGATGAAGACTTTAGAATATTATATTGTAAATAAGGGAAAAACATGGAAATAATGCTCCAAATTGATCGTCAAGAATGCTGGTTAAATCAATACGTACTAGTCTTCCGCTGGGGCCATTACAGTCCACCAAGGCTCACGGAGTTGATGAGTCTAATTTTTCTCGTAGCCCTGGCAAAGGACAACTGATAGAACATCGGTGGTTTTAATGGGTATCCCCGATTTGGATGAATACTTTTACTATTCGGAGATGCTTTTATTATTTCATCGTGGTGATCACACATGCTAAAGTCACGAATCCCGACACGAATGTTATTCCTCAAGCGGATTTCTCATGGCCAAAAGAAGGGCAATCACAGTGACTTATGAAAACAGAAGCAACATAAAGAGCAATGAAACTTCTTCTAGAATACATATAAGTTGTTGAAAATACTGTCACAAAGCTTATATTGAAACAGTTTAAAAAACTATTAGTAGATAAACAAAGAAGTATGAAAGTCTCAGCCGATGATAAACTTTTAACATAGGAATTATTTTCACACACAAATTAATAATCTAGAGAAATTGCAGCTGCGTATAATTCTTACGTACCGACGCTACTACATGTCGAGATATTTTGTACATGCGATGTTAATTCATAAATTAATAAGATTACGGTTCGAGCATAAAGATAGGTGGACTGGCGACATGTTTCGATTATTGAATGAGCATTGATGCGTCGATTCGATTACGTACACGCTGCTTGTGAAGTGTTCCCCGCAACGAACTCCGACGGGGCTTACCATGTCTACTATCAACTTTTTATTTTAGGACACGAGAGTTATGCAGCACGTAGCCGAGATATAAATGAAATTAATATTTTACGCGAAAAACTTCTGTAGAGGTAGAGCCAGATGATCTTGCATCCTAATGAAAGGCCTGTGATTAGCAGTAAGCGCGAGGATCACTCTTTATTACATTTTAAGTGAAACATATATATAATAATACATATATATATATAAATGTAATTACTCGGGGGTTTACAGTAGGGTAGTGTTGCATTCACTAGTTAAGCCGGTATACCTATTAAATCAAGGTGTTCTTGCTTTCGCACTCGCTATCTCGGCTTTAAGATCTCTTTCGGACTCTCCTGCAGCCCGTGTAGGCCAAATCTTGTACTTTGATTTTGCTTTAGCTTTAGATACTGTATCCAGAATAGTATATAATAACAGCTAAATTTGTAGTTAAAGTCTAGCAGGAATTCGGTATCCTTATTTAGATAATACATCATGCTTGTAACCTTATACGATACTTAGGACTTTTTGTATATTTTTGGGTAAAGAAGAAAACCGGACAGTATACGAAAAATTATTACTTATTGTGTGTATCTATAAATTTCACTAATATTACTTGTGCGTGACTTTAAAAGACGAAAAGCTGTTTGTATTTATTTTAAGCAATTCATTTTTGAAGAAAGTTAATGTACTCTTACAGCATAAAACTGTCCATCACATATGCACCTGTTTTTAATATACGTGACATTGCTATTTAGTGTTGCCCAGTGAATAGCACATAAATGCCGAGAGAAAGCGTTTAAATCAAACGAAAAGTACCATAACTACGTGCTGCAATAAAAAATTTCGTAACTAACGAAAATAAGTTTAAAAAAGTACATTTTACATAATGTGTAGTGCACAGTGATAGTGCGCCATATCTGTAACAGAATAATAGATGATGGATGGAGAATAGTCCCGGAGTAGAGACGTAGGAGAGTTCGTAATGACGCTCTCCGGTTCGGTAGACGAACTTAGGGAGACCTATGTCACCCAGTAGAGTGAATTGGGTGACAACAAAGAGGTAGATATTGTTTCTAAGAGTGATAAATTGATAGGAACAAATTTTAAATTATTAGCAGAAATTTGTAATTGTCCGGAAAATACAATTAGCCTGGTAACATTATGACAAAATGACAACGGCAACAAATCGCAAGACCTTCGCGATTCCGTTATTCCGCACCGCTGCTCGCCCCCGTCGGATCTCATCCGAGAACATATTAGTAATCTATCGTCTTAAATTTTAAATTAACTATAGAAAGATGCTGGCTCCGTTAGCAAAATAAATCTTAAGCTAGATTAACTATAATTCAGATTGTGGGCATATTTTTTTTGGACTTACAAAATAAATTCTACCCTCAAGAAATACAATTATAGGAGCACTGAGAAAGGAAAGTAAAGGAAGAGATAGGACGAAGTAAGATGTGAGTGTACATATAGAGGAAGATATTACCATCATAAACACATTCTGGACATTGAAGGAAACGCTGCGAACGTAACAGGGATTGAACTCTAGATTGCTGATAATAGATCCTTCTTCACGCCCTAGATAATAAAGTGAGATTCATAAAATTCTGTTAGAGAGCTAGACATTTTTATCTGTTTTATTGCAAAATGCAAATACAATTCAATTATTTATTTGCAAGAATACGAGATTTGATCAGATGTTACATTTTCTGCCTAAAAACTATGTAGGTGTATGTAATAGGATGCTTGTTTTGCACATTAAATCACTTGTAACGCGCATACATATAATTCAACGTTTTTGAATTATCATTAAAATTATGTGTCTTAACGTCAGAATTTAGTTATGAATTATTTTAAGTATTTATATGAAGCCTAGTTCTCTTGCTACTGTGTAGATTCTGAGGATTTTTTCTTAAATAATCATTTGTTTGCGTTTTTTCTGATTATTAGATGTACATATAATTTATTGAAAATCATAATCACCGAGAAGTAAGAATTGTTTTTTGTAGTTTATACTCCGTAAATGTAACTACAAAGTATGATGTGGCTTAATCGGCGATAATGTTAAAGGTTTACGCTCTTATTCATATTGAGTTAGAGTAAACTTGTAGGCTCCTGCCAGGGCCTGTGAATTGACTAAGCCAAATACTCGTTGCATTGGCATAAGAACGATGGGTGGAACACCGAGGAGTTTTAGTGGGTATCCCTAATCCCGGAGTGTCAATAGTACCTTTTGCTTATGGTGCTAATGATACCCCAACACGGCGAATCCTTTCCCTGTATTGTTTTTTATTGCAAGAGTTCAACAGACAGGCAGATGGCCTACTTGATGGAAAGCGATTACCATCGCCTATGAACATTTGCAACACCAAAGGTGCTACAAATGCGCTGCTGTACTCTTAAGGGAGACTGGAACCTGGTCACTAATGCCGAAACACAACTCAACGTTAAGGTACCATATTCCTCACAGCGTTTCCGCCGCGGTGGATAGTTCTCAAACAGAATTCCGCTCATTAAAAAAAACTTTAAGGTTCTTAAAGAAGTCTACAAACTTACTCTAATTCTTATCACTCAATATGAATAAGACCGCTAGACTGTGGCCGACTGCGTCTTATTGAAAGCGTTAAAAATAACGCTGTTTACAAATACCCACATTACCGTATAAACATACGTAATCAATCAGTATTTATAGTCATTAACAATGTCACACAAACAAAGAACGCATTAAACCTACTACCAAATTTGCGTGAAACAATCTATATCTGTAATATTATCGCAGATGACGCCCCCACCAGTACGATAAATATAGAACATTTATTCCGCGAACTTCCCGCTGCGGATTTCCCTTTGCGCTATGACATGAGGTTCTTAAGAAGGGCGTTATAAAATTTCTTAGAAGTCGGCAACGCGTTAGCGACATCCCTATTACATATTATTTTTATATATTTTTCTGTTAATGTTCGATTTACGAGTGGGGTGCACCCGTGCACCCCACTCGTAAACCCCACGTTATAACAAAAACTATATTCGCAATTGCTTCTTTTTTCGTTGCACCAATACATAATCATAACCTCAACTTTATCGACTTAGACATATTTAACATAACTTAGACTTAAAATTAAACTAAATGAAATATTGCAGTGATCAACCTTCAAAATGTTTTTTATCTCAATTCTCAAAATTCAAAGTTGTGTAACGTATATTTCCACTGTTTTCCGTCTCACTTTTAGATTATTTTTTTAAAGAACAATTTTTAGGCACTGTTAGATTATAAGAACAAATTTAATGTAACTGTCAATTTAAGTTGAAATGTGTAATGTTTAATGTTTATATATCTCTGTTTGATGCCAAAATAAATGAAAAAAACCCCTAGTATAGCAGATGTTCACAGGCGACGATAACCACTTTCCATCAGGTGGATTGCCTGCCTGTTTGCCTGCTTCAGGCGATAAAAAAATATAGATTTTTTTTTATTGCAGGAGATCAGCAGACAGGCAGACGGCCCACTTGATGGAAAGCGGTTACCATCGCCTATGGACATTTGCAACACCAAAGGTGCTGCAAATGCGCTGCTGCTCTCTTAAGAGAGACTGGAACCTGGTCACTAATGCCGGAACACAACACAAGGTTGTTATGGCGGCATACTCTAGACCAGATACTCTAATACGATAAAATTTGACGAATACCTACAAATTATTACAACTGAAGAGCATAAATAACAAAAGACGCGCACTGGTGATTGATTTCCAGGTCGTAAGGGCTGTTTTATGACAGTGCGAACTGCACAGATCACGTTCCCTGACCTCGTTAATATTATTTACGTTTCATTTACAATGTTGTGCAGCACAAATCGTTTTATGATCACCTCTTGACTGTACATTTTAATAAAGATGTTGCAGAATGAATTAATTCTATTTTTAACTAAGTAATGTTATTAAGAGATAGCGTGTAACTAAATCATCTAATATTATTCAGTCCATAATCTCAACATAAAAGTGAACCCATATAACAGCTATAATACTATATCCTGTAATAATGAAAATAGTTTATAGCGAAGACGAAGGGAATATTTGATTTTTAGAGTCACACAAATAAATATTTGACGAAATATAAATTAATAAATAAATTCTATATATTAATAAAAAATATATCATTTGTTGATGAGACAAGAAAATATGTAGAGATGGACATTATGAATCATTTCTGAGGCCGAACTTAATGGCTATATCATCAACATAAATGGTCCCTTAATAGCCATTAACAAACACAGTGGAACCCATTTACAAATCAATACCAAAACAATAGTTCCACATTGATTGATAGGCGTCAAGTGAGCTAAGTAGTTAGCTGGTTTAATTATAGGCAACTGGTACCGTCGAGTACTGACACCACAACATTTTGACATCACAATGGACGGACAGACGATATTACTTTGTTTAATAATCGCGCCTTTCGACCGTGAGAAAATAATTTCTAATGGTTTACTTACAATTATTTCGTATTACCTATTTATCTATGTGGGTATGTGCGTGGACCAGATTGTACCGCTATATTATGTCACTGGTAACTTTTATTAAATGTCATTTTATTTTTCAATATAGTCGCCTTATTGCATAATTCACTTCCAATATATTTTTTCTTTTCCTTTCTTAAAAAACTTTCCATCCCGAGCACTTAATAATTCCTGTACTGCAGCGACTACTGCGCAATCATTTTCGAATCTCTACCCTCTCAGAGACTTAACCATGGAAATATATAGAAATTATACTTACGTGTTTCGAAGCTAAAATCTCGAATTGCGGCCATAGCTCCGGAAGCCAGAGAATTATCTTGATCGAACAAAACAATTTTTGCTAATTTGCCTCGGTGTTTCTCGTGAATTCTGGTACGCAGTTTTGTTATTTGTTCTACGTACAAAGAGCCCGTAACAGTGTCGCTATGGTCGAGGTAGGTCATGACCACCGCATTACTGTCCCAGAAAAGAGAGCCCGTGATATTTCTGGCTCAACGAATTGCATTTTTCTGATGCGTTTACGACAATGGGCTTTTGCAAGTGGCATATTGTAATTTTATTTCTGGCTAGTAACGTTGAGGCTACGTTTTATCCTTCTTTATAAATCGAGACAAATTTAATAATTCCAAAGAAGCTCGGGAAACATTCAGCCTCGCTTCTAAAATAATGTTTTCGACATTGTTGACCATTTCTTCGGATATTGCCGTTGTGGGGCGGCTCGAACAAGGATCATCTTTGGTGACTGTTCTATTTTTAAATTCGGTTCAGCGTCATGCAGCTTTAGAATATGGCCGAGCATTTGCTCCTAAAGTATCCCGTAAGTCTTGATTAACTCGTTGTGTAGTGATATTTTTCAAGCACAGGTACTTAATACCCGCGCGTAATTTATTTTATCCACTTTCAAAAACACGCTAAGACAGATTGCAAACACAAGAATTCTCTTTAAAAAAAGAAGATATTCAATTTATTTACTTTTTTTACTAGTCAATATTAATTACCCAACTAAGTATTTCTTACTAATTTGTAACTTCTCTCACTTTTCATTGAATGTCCCTCATAATTACATATATCAAGTAGGCGAAACGATTATATATGGATATCGATATTTTCTTTAGTCAACAATGCACACAATAGGTGAAATAAGCGACGCTCAGGATGACCTTTGCCTAATGCACTGTCTATCCGCGTGTGATAGTTGATAGCCAAAACTTATAATTAGTCCGTGATTAAACGCCGATATAACTTTGCGGCTGCTCTCACGCTTGTTAGGGTTGCCAGGTGTATTGAAATTTATAATAGAATCATTGTAATAAACATAATTGTATACTTATGAATCGTAATTATCCATTATATTAAAGTTAAGATTTTCTTGTAAGTATCTACAGAATAAGTTGCGAATATTGCTTACAATATTTTACATAAATGACGTTTACATGTTGGATTGTAAATTGAAACGTCAATCGGTTAAACGTTTAATTAAATAAAAAAATATTTAAGTCTAATTGCAGCATTGAACTCAGGCGATTCTCAATAGATGATAAGTGAGAGGCAAAAAACCTTTGTACGTAGACTGAGTTTTTATTAATTAAAATTGAAAACAGAAAGAAACAAAGGACAGTAAAAAGATCTAACTTCCAAGATATTTCGATACTTATATTTATTAAATGTAAAGAATTATTGCAAATAATTCTTCTCTCTGTCCGCTAACAACCCTAATAGACGATATGCTTCTCAGAAGTCACTCCTGAGGTTTGTACCTAAAAGGTTTTAGATTAGATAATTACATGTAATAGGGACGAAGAGAGATCAACGGTCGTTTTTTAATTTGTAAGGGTAGCAAGCCTGCCATGGTTATAATATTTCTTAGCAATTTTCTAACTTGTCAATTTTTATCATAACATAATTCTTTATTTCCTCTTTAAGTACACTGTGAAACTTAAACTAGTAACAATTTTAAGTAAGGAGCTGGGGCCTGAATAAGATTAAAAATAAATTTTAAGTATAGGTCACCAGGTCAACCCATTGGCCATTGATATTTGGTTAATTAAGAGAAAAATAACTTGTGAAATTATTATAAGTAATTGTGTTAGTCTAGCTCACACCCAAGTGTTAGGTGTATATGTTGTACGGACGGACGGACTTACGTATCTGTAAGTCCGTGTAAATGATGCAAGAATATGTATGTATGATTCAGGGAGAGTGAATTAGTCAGGGAATGTAGACCCATGTATTGCTTAATACAGATTTTTCATCAAACACATGTACCTACATCCGGGTTCGATTGAATAATCTTACCGATAATTAGGTTATGTCTCTGTATATTAGTATATATGGAAGATAAAAATGTTTCAAAATATTTATTGGAATAGAAATGTTGTTACAACATAATATGACGAAATCTTTATTACCTGTTATTATTAAATTCTTCTTTCCTTTCAACTTCTCGACGACAACATATAGTCTATTCCTTCCACACTCCTTTTTTCTGGCATACGTCCCCTGTCACACAACTGATCAACATGTTATCCTTCACACGGTTCATCTATCTCTTTTCATGGTCTATCTCTATATTTGTACCAATTAATCTTTCAGTTTAACATTCTTGTTGTGACGTAGATTTGATCCCTCATTGCATGCCCGTACTATCATAATATTCCTCTCAATTTTTCAGTCACGGGTGCAACTTTCAAATTTATTTTTAAATTGTGGATTTCATTTAAATACTTGTCAATTTATAATACTCACATTCAAATAGTAAAATGTACCAATAAAATCTGCCATCTCAATCTGCATTCTTCTTTGGGAGGTTATCTACTGGCTCATATATGGCTAAATGGATTTGTTGAGCCTCTTCAAATTTATTCGAAGCCGACAATACTGGCGACGCCTATGGTGTTGCAAGAGATCATAGTCATCGTTGACCACTTTCCATTAGGTGAGCTGTTTGCTTGCCTACTTCATGCAATTTTTTTTAATATTAGTTATATTTTCGAAGTATGACTGACTGGCATTTATTTACGTATATAATAATTGTAATTATGACTACGTATTATATTTCAGACACTAATGTTTTTTATTAATGAATTAATATAAAATAAATAAATAAATAAAAATGTACTATGGCCAAGATAGGCTTTTTATTTTATTGCAAGAGTTCAGCAAATAGGCAGACGGCCCACTTTATGGAAAGCGGTTACCATCGTCTATGGATATTTGCAACACCAAAGGTGCAACAAATGCGATGCTGCTCTCTTAAGTCACTGGAACCTAGTCACTAATGCCGAAATACCATTCAACGTTGTGATGGCGACATACTTTAGACCAGGGTTGGTAGCCATCCAGTCGTGCAAATGCCTACCGCCTGGCTGTGGGTTTTTTGTCGCCTCTCACGACAGGCCCAACGCAGGAAATTGTATAATTTCTCCGTTCCTGTACGGAAAAAAGAACGGAAAGAAAAAAGGCTACGTCTGCAACATTGTGTACACTATTAAGCAGGTCCGAAATCAGGTTCTATACTACATCGCAGACGTTGTAACAGAAATCGGTTAAAAGGATAAATGAAATTGGTGTATTATTGGCGCACATTACAATGAAGTAACTTTAAAATTGTCATTTGTTATCTATTATAAAACAATTATCCGATCAATTTTGGCAAGTCATGATCTTAGCAACAGCCATTTTTACATGAGACTCCCTTTTTGTCCCAATTTTGATTCCCATCAGAAATTATACCGTGCATTTATGTAGTAGCGGCTTTTAAAACGATTTAGAATTTTGACAAGTTAATTTTCATGTCAATTTTTAATTTCGTGTTACATTTGTTGTTTGATTGGTAACAGCCAATTTGATTTTCGAAGTAACACTATGATGACTGGCATTTTTTTACTTTTCCAGTAGTCATTTTTTTGCTACTGTTTTGTTTAGACCACTTTAAATATAAAGTGGTGTATTATTCTCACATTTAAGGGTCCTGTTGAAAATTAAGTCCTTTAGAAGTGTATTGTTTTTACTTTGATTAATTTTCAATTCAAAAATCATGAAATTCGTATGACGTAATTTTTGGACGACCTCTTAGTGTTGAGACCATGTGAATATTCCGTTACTTTGGAATGCGTTGCTTCTTAATGTCAGAGAGGCCAAAACATTATCTACATTTCGGAACTCCCTTCGAAAGTAGGTACTATCTGTCTTTAAATAAATGTGTCTAATATATAATACATTTACTTTTTTATCTATTGTAATATTATGTTAATTAATACAAAGTGCTTATCACATATATGGTCTTACTTATAATAATCTCGTTTAGAAACGATTAGCCATCTCTTAAGTAAGAGAATCAAAATCAGACCCTAATCCATTAATATCTTTTTTTTTCACTTATAAACGTGTATTACCTGTTGTTTACCTAAGAGGAGTACAGATAAACGAAATTTGAATTATTAACGTAGGATGTACCCAAAATATTCGGCTAAAGAGGAGTTTATGGGTAAGATTTTCACTAATCAGTTGCTGAACAATTTCCTTAAATTTAAGCAACGATTATAAGTAAGGCCCATAATGTTAACAAATATATTTATCTAGATTGTTTTGTATATACGTATATATATATTACAATTATATTTATATATGTATTAAATTTATAAAATAGTGTAAGTATGTATATTTAAATTGTACAATCCTATCTTTTTCTGCTCCACCAACATCGCCAGATTAGTTAAGAATTTCTTTTAAGCTAGTTTGCCTGGAAGAGATCTCTTTTAGCGATAAGGCCGCCTGTTGTTTTGCCAAGAAGTGCAATTATGCATTTTGTTTTTTTATTTGTTTTTTTGGTGAGCAATAAAGTGTTATCTATCTATCTAATATTGCGTTAAAGTTGCATGCATTAAAGAAGGCGTTTTAGCATGTAGTACTTAGACTTTTTAGATCATCTATGTTGTGATTTTATTGATTTTTTTTGAAGCGATCGGTAAGTGAAAAACAAACATTTTAAAAAAATAACATTAATCCTTGACGTTTGATATGAATCATATTGCCATAACGGCTATCGAAACATAACATTAAAAAAGCGATCAATGACTATTAAAATATAAGTTTCTTAAGGAATTATTTGTATTAAAAAGAAAATTATACAAACCAATTTAAAAAAGTTGTCAACACAATTGTCAGGTGTGGGGTTCGAACCCACGCTCCCTCTCGGGAACCAGAGCTTAAATCTGGCGCCTTAGACCACTCGGCCAACCTGACATACTAGTCCTTACCATAAATAACAATAAAGCGACTACGATGCGTTCTATAGAAATTAGTCACTTAACGCTGACTTCTAGATGTTGTAGATAATATTCTTTTGGTTTTTAGTTTGAAGTGCGATAAGTTTTTGTACTAAAAATGGTTTCTACTTTTTAATCGACGCCTGTAGAAATTGTACTATTAGCACGCGTATACAAATATTGCTTTTCGTAAAGTGTAGACGCTCGGCGCTTTTCAAAAACGATTGATCGATTTTCTTGAGATTCACTCATTAGATCCTGACTTGATAACATTGAGACATCCTCAGGAGTATACACTTTCAAATAAAGAAAATATTTTGAAAATCGGTCACCAATTGACGGAGTAATCGCGTGACAAACATGCAAAAAAGCATACCGTCGATTTGAGAACCTCTTTCTTTGGAAGTTGCTTCAAAAGCAGGTAATAGGCAGATTGCCCATCTAATAGAAAGTGGTCATCGTCGCCCACGATCGTTTACAACAACAGGTACGTTACAAACACGTTCCTGGTCTAAAAATTATGACGCCTTGAATACTCCATCTTGTAATGCAAAGAAATAGACTAGAAAAATTCCTTTAAACTCACTTTTTGTAGTCGTAATCAATTATAGAGCAGGGGTCGGCAACAAAGTGCAGTGTTGTGTGACCCAGGGGTCAAAATTGTGAATAAAACAAAACTAGTTGATCGTATAAGGCTGAAATCCGGAATACCCTTCTTCAGGTACAGTTACACTTGCATACTAGTAAGACCTCCTAAATTTGTAACATGCATATCCGTGCAGATATCCGTATAGATATCCGTGCAGGAATGGAGAAAGAATACAATTTCCTGCGGCCGGGCGGCCTGTCGTAAGAGGCGACAAAACAACCCACAGCCAGGTGGTAGCATTTGCCCGCCTGGATAGCTGGCCCTGGTCTAAATTATGTGGCCATAACAACCTTGAGTTGTGTTCCGGTATTAGTGACCAGGTTCCAATCTCCCTTAAGAGAGCAGCAGCGCATTTGTAGCACCTTTGGTGTTGCAAATGTCCATAGGCGACGGTAACCGCTTTCCAACAAGTGGGCCATCTGCCTGTCTGCTGAACTCCCGCAATAAAAAAAAGCATATTTTTTGTAAAAAACAAAAAATGGCATTTTTGCGAATATATATATTATATATGTAAAAAAAGACATGGCTTTCTTTGAGTTTGTTTGCCCAATTGTTTGTTATTGAAGCACAAGTTATTCTTGTAAGTTAATAAGTTAATTGTTTTCATTTTTGTTAATTTATTAATAATTATCTAATAATGTCACATGAGGTCGGCAACTCAGCTTCATGCTGTGTTGGAGTTTCCTCCACCCCAGCGCTGATTTTCAGTACCGACCCCGCCTCATTTATTTTAAAAATATTTGACCCAACACCACAGTATATATAAGCACTACTTATATATAAATAAATAGATTTGTACGATAAGACCGCCGATTGTACTAGTTATATGATTGTTAACTCATGTTTATATTTTCTTGTGTGCAATAAAGAATATTCTATCCTATTCTATTCTTTTCTATGTAATGTATTCTGAACGACGAATATGATTATATGTTGCACCCAATTTTCAATTACTCTTCAAGTAAGGCGAACCTGAAAGCCGATAGTTAAATTAAAAGACTGGTCATTACCATTACCTAGCTGTCCATTTGCAGGGGCTTCTGTTACCTTTTTTTGTTATTATCAGACGATACTTCACCAACATTTGTACAGGATGTTTAAGATGATATAAAATATATTATGAAGTGTATATATTTCATGAGTATGTATTTATTTAATTTAAATGTAGGTACATCTAAATGTACCTTGGCTTCGTCAGATTAGCTAAGAACATCCATTAAGTTGGTTTTCTGGAAGAGACCGCTCTAAGCGTTAATGCCACTTTTTGCTTTGTTCATAAATTTTGTGATATTGTAATTAATGTGGAACTTTTAAACAAACATTATATTCGGATGAATATAATATATATATTTATGCATTGTTTAAGACTCTCGTCTCACATCAAATTAGTTGTTACTAATACAAATATCAAGTGCGCATACTTAAAATGTCATGAGTAAACTTGCACATTGAAATTTCGGAAGTATGAAGCATGTAAAACCCTTGAACAAACAAGGCGCATTTACCGTCAACAATATTAATTTCGGTAAAATATCACCATGTATACAATCTATATGAGTAAAACGTCAGGGCTGTCAAAAAGACGTAAGAGCCGCGTCAATCAAACGGTGAACCCGTAAAAAAGTTACGACTATCGCCAATTATTACCCTTAATGGGTTTTACATGTTGCTGATTAAGGAAAGTTTACTGTTTCGGTATTATTGTAACGTTAAGATTATTTAAAAGATAATAGGACTGTAGTCATGTTTGGTATGGCGTTCAGTAAGTGTGGATGCTCAAGCTATACCTCATTTAATTTTTTAATACACACATATGCTACACTTGCGAGCAACCAAATCAACTTAAGTCATAACTGCGCAAACATTCATTGTATTTTTATTTAAATATATACAATATTTATAAAACCAATATATCATTTGACGTTGCCCTAAGGCGGTCTGTTAGGTCTGTGTCCTGACCAGTGCAGAATATATCTGGATGACAGTGATAAGAGAGGCTAGGTCCACGGGTGTGCGGGCGAACGATATTCCCAATGCTGTTTTGGTGACGGTTGCATAAGGCGGCGGTTTTTGCATCACGTAGTATCTATTCCCGAAAAGTCGAGCTCGCTTACGTGCCTGGGGGAGGTCTAGGAGTCACGCTGATACTGGTGTTGAGCAATTGGATTGCCTCGACATACACACTTTCCCAACAATAAGTTATAAAAATAATTATTAAGATAAAAAAATAAACGCCGCAGCGGTCTTTTTTTCGTAAAAAGAGTTAAATAATTTTCTTTTATAAAAAAACATTTCCAGTTGAATTCTTTACTATATTTCACAAGAAATCTACCCAGTGGCAAAATTCGGGATTCTACTATTGCCCAACAGTGAGCACGTAATATGAGGGTAGCTAAAAAGTTCACGACACTGGCGGGTGGTTTTGTCAGCGACATTCCAGGTTTTGATCGAATAATATACATCTACTGAAAAAAATAATGACATGTGGTGGAAACTAGTCTTGTTACACTTATACACTTCATATTTATGCGTTTACTAGGCAATTGTAATTCCAAATCCAAATACTCTTCTCCCATGTTAATACGCCATCAAAGGCGGCTCAAATCATTTTTGAAAAATAAATAAAATAAACAATGTTCTATCAAAATATTCCTTTAATCGAATGATAAACATTGACAGGAAATCACGATTTCATAGACAATCGAATCGAATCGATTTTTCGTTAACATCCTTTATGAGCATTACCAGTGTTGCCATGTAAACCTACATATCAAAATATTGTGACAAGCATGGAAAGATTTGAGAGTTATGTAGATGCAGATTTGGCATTTTGAATAACGAATGTATATACCTACTGTTAGAATTGTAAGGAATTTTGAATAAAAATTCTCCTCCAAAAACTTCAGTAATAAAACGCAAAAAAAAATTACTACCAAGTATGGAAATCGGTGAGAAGTAAAACACAAAAATTAAAAAAAAAGGGCTCGGGCCTCCCACTATAGGGGAATGGCCAATATACCCGCCATGCTTTTCCAAGGCGGCTTGGCAGGTTTGATATATCGGTTATCTCGATGTGCAGGTTTCATCACGATATTTCCTTCTACCTAAGTAGTGCATGCGTTCCAGCCAGGATTCGAGCAGTCTATGTCGCAGACTTGTATTGCGAATATGATAAGTATCAACATAAAGTGGAACTTGTCAAGTCTTAACATTAAGCGCCTTGTCTACGATAGATTAAAATAACGGAGAGCGACTCTCATAGGGCAATCTACGAAGTGTACACATTAGCGAGACTACCCTAGCTAGAGTATCACTACAGTCTACGTCGCTTTTCGCATCACAGTATCTCGTTTTTCAATTTTTGACTTGATAAGTTCTAGAAGAAACTGAAAATATGACGGCGCTACGCGAAGGAAATTTCTATAAAATATTACATCTTTTTCTTTCAATTCCTGTATTAAATTACTAAATGCTCCTTGTTTTGATCGATCTAGTATCCATTGTTTAATCCAGCGGCTTCTAATAACCTTTTCCTTATTCTCCTTTTTCAATAACAAAGACACCACAATCGCAGCAGCTAAGCGTGACCGGGACATTCAACTGAGAGCTATGACTGAGAGTGTATATCGTCACTAAATATCTAGTCTACGAGTAGTACACACTACAGTGTACGCAGGCCAAAATTTGACTATGATAGAGCTACCCTATGATAGGGCAAAAAACTGCAATAGGGCGCTCTAATGATCTCTACATGTACGTAGAAATTAGAGTATAGATTAGATTAGTCTCCAAGCTGCCTAGCTCTATTCTCTCTCCGTGGACGAGGCGCTTTACCAATATACCTAGACAATATATTCCTGGGAATCGAGACGTAAGTGGTGTACATGGCAACACTACGTATTGTAGTTGTAAAAATATAAGAAGTTTATAAAATGTAATTGCAAACAGTGTTGCGTGCCTAAAAAAATTATATATCATTGTTATTGTAAAACGAGGTGTTAAATTGGTTTTGCGATTATTATACAAGGTAAACGAATTATTAACGCATCTACTGTCAGAATCTTGAAAGTATTTCTATACTTTTGGATTTGTAAACTTCACAGAAGTTTCCAGTATTCCACTTGAATGCTGTTTCACTTTTATCTATTCTACTTCAGCTAATCGCACTCCATTGGTAAGGTGCCCAAGAAGGCTGGCTACGTTTCCTCGCTGGATCGCCATACTGATCTGTTGCCCGAGGTACGCACCAGCCTTTTGATGACCTGAAAAGTCAATGAGTATATTTGATAAATTAGTAATAATAAAATAAATTAATATATCTTTCTACTTGTCTAAAATAGACTCCGAAATAGCTTAAGGGGTTGCAATGAAAAGTTATGAAAAATGTAAACAGGAATCCTGTCTTAAATTTTCAATAAATGAATAACTCTTACTTAGACTAAAATTGTATATAATTATACACAAAAAGCAGTCTTATCGCTAAAAAGCAATCTCGTCCAGACAACCTCATTTTCGTGTATTCGTGTAGTATTATTGTATTCGGTCACCTTTTCAGTATCATGCACTTTAAAAAAAAAATTTTTTTAAATTGGTCAAAAAACTAATACATTGTATAATATCTCCAAACTAAACAACAAGCATGTTTTATGGGTATTACTCATATACAAATAAATAAAGTAAAAATAAGACGTACTACGATCACGAAATCGATAGCTAAATAACTAACTGACTGACCAACTTCCTGGTTTCCGATTGAGCTGAAATTTTGCACGCATACGTAAATCGCATGACAATGCAATAATGTGGTACCATGGAGCTGATCTGATGATGGAATCGGAAGGTGGCCATAGGAACTCCTGTACTAAACAAGATAGACCCGTCGTGTTTGGACTCGTTTTACTTGTCTTGGCTAGCACTTTGCTGCTACATGATATCCAGGATCTCAAAAGCTTGTATTTAAAAACTTTTTAATAAGCTTATTGTATTTCGTTTCTACAGAGACGTCAATATTCAATGATCATGCGATATCGTATGTTGCGTTTACATGATAATATCTTATCTTGCTTTCGACCATCGTATCCTTGAGGCAAGAAACTCTGCCGTGTAAATGGCCCTTAAATTACAAAAGAGGCAAGTTAATTGACATTAAAAAAAGTCTAATTACAAAGATCATTCTATCAGATTTCTTTTGTTGTTTATAGCAACGACTGCGTGAAAACGTAATAATACGTTCTATGCCCGTAGAATGTCAGATACTCATCCTACAGCCACAGAAGGACGTTTTGACAGACAGACAAATTTTAATTGCATATTAGTGAGCCGACCGTATCTTTGGTAAATGCAATTATGGAAATTATGGTTAGGTAATGTTATTAAATTGTTGAATACGAGAGGTATATGCCCAAAAGGGCAACGCACAAAGAAAATGTTAGATTTATATTTTTGCTTGAGATGCTATTATACATATAAGTAATGAATACTTATTAGTTTATTTTATAAGATACTAGCGACCCGCCCCGGCTTCGCACGGGTGCAATGCTGATACAAAATTAATTACGGTTATATTATATTATGTATTATACATATAAACCTTCCTCTTGAATCACTCTATCTATTGGAAAAAACCACATCAAAATTCGTTGGGTAGTTTTAAAGATTTAAGCGCACATAGGGATATAGGGATATAGGGACAGAAAAGGCGACTTTGTTTTATACTATGTAGTGATGATAGAGAGATAGGTAGATCCACAATATTATAAATTTCTAAAACTACCATGTCTATAAACATTTAAAACAAAACAACAAGAATACACTTTACAAACGAATCCATTTATTTTTATAGATAACTGTTTGTTCGGGATTCATTTTCGTGGTCAAATCTATATATTTTACTCACGATTTCACTATACCATCATTTAGATCCATACCTATAGAACGAACCGTTTTACCAAATTTAATCAGACCCAGTATTTTTTGACGAAAATTATTACAAGATACTAAGCCAGACTGTTATACATATATAACTGCACTAGCTGTCTCGGCAGACGTCGTCCTGCTCGGAAAAGCTTTAATCGGTATGCCGACAGCAGCGCCACCTACCGAGTCTAATTGTGAACCAACTCAGAAACCTTCTTTGGCTAATGCACGACAACTTTGCTAAAGATGATTATGATCAAATGTATAGTTTACGATTCTATAAAGGACATACAGACAAACATTCATTTTTATATATAAGAGAGATAACCGATGACCAAATACTTTGATTTCAGAAAGTAAATAAATATAGATACATCATAATTCTTGCTTTTAGATTTTTTTTACATACATACATACATACATAACTTCACGCCAGGTCCCTTGCGGGGTAGGCACGAACAACAGAGCGCCATTTAGGCTTATTCTTACACACCTCACTTGCTTCTTTGACATTCATAGTTCTTGTCATGCACGCTCGTCTGTTCTTAAGGCTCCTGACATCACCTTCTGCTAGTACACGATCAATTTGATCATGGAAGGTGTGTCGTGGCCTTCCGCGACTTCTGCATCCATCCACTTTTGCATTGTATATCTGTTTAGTCATTCTTTCATCATACATTCTTTCCACATGCCCGAACCACCGGAGCATTCCTTTCCTTACCTTCACCCCGACACTCTCTTTCAGACCAACTCTCTTTCTTACTTCGGTATTACGAACGCGGTCCGCGAGCGTCACTCCGCAGATTTTGCGCAGTGCTCACATCTCGACCGCGTTTACTCTACTTTCTAGTTTTTTTTTTATTTTAGAAATATATTTTTTTACAATACTTAAAAAATGTAATGCTTTTTTAAACCCGTTAACACCTTTGATGCCATGTTCACATGGACGGGACTTTTTAACACCTTGCGTTTCGAATCATATATCACGTTAATGTTATCTGCTCGCCCCCTGTCCACTTGATACATTGCGCTTGCGCACTGGTTGATTAACTAAATTAATTTGTCACACCTTAGATTGTAGATAGTAATTAATTTGTTGTTTACAAACTTTTTGCCGATCAATTTTTAACAAACATTAACATTGCATGATATATTTTACACACTTTATGATGGGAAGATAAAATTAAAACCTTTTTCGACACCAAAATAATTCTTGTTGGATGTTTAAATAAATAAAGTTGTAAGGCATTTCGATTGGATTGTATACGAGCAATAATATATTTTATTTCAAAGTAAAACATAATCTATGTTAATTGAGACAGATTCAACGGGGCTCCCAATGCCGTAATTTAGATAAAACTGTGTTTCCCAACACTGCATAAATACCACATGTCCAAACATCGTTATCGACTGACCACCTTGGAGTGTCACAAATTAATGGCCACCACGATACGGTTGTAGCATTTACAAAAAAAGAACACCTACTTTTGTTTTAGCATAAAATGTGAGAATATATTACCATCGGTTGAAAATTAAACGCTGTTAATAGAGTAATGGTATAGACAATCCTTTTTTGAAACTTGTTAATTATATGATCACAATCAATAATGATTATTGACCTTATAAAATCGTCAATGGGACCGATCGACGAACAAAGGATGCGGCCGGCACAGTTGCCAGCCGCAAACCTTTGTAAAAACAAAGCCGATTTGGTCTAATAAAGTATAATTAAAAAAGATGTTTTATTGTTAGCCCCCTTCACGCGTTACTATTTTGAATTTTAATTAATCAAACGGTTTATTGGAATGTCGGTGCAACTGATCGAATTAGACAAAATTGACCGTTTTTACTTTGTGATTTGTTATGGATGCATTTAAGGGTTAAATGGCGGGTGCAATAAATGGCATTTATTGCCCAAAAGTTAGAAGGGGTGATATTGGATTTTTTCGATCTATTTTAAGGGTTGGGTGGTAATCGTTATTGTTATAATAATTGAGTGCCCTGAACTCCCCTTTGCTTAAAGATACTTTTATTAAGGCAGCCCTTTCCGCTGTTTCGTTCACGCAAATTTCGAATATAATGTACCTAATCACAATAAACTTTAAGTTACTTGTTATTTTATCGTGCAGGAACAGAGAAACAGATTACAGGCTACCAGCCCTGGTCTAGAGTATGACGCCATAACAACCGTGAGTTATGATCCGGTATTGGTGACCAAGTTCCAGTATTCCTTAAGAGAGCATCAACCCATTTGCAGCACCTTGTGCAAATATCCGTAGACGATGGTAATCACTTATACAAAAATAAAGGTTACATTATTTACTGGGCTATTGTTGGTCCTAATAATTATCTTTCATGCGCGGAAGTAAGGTTCCATGGTAGAATGGGACATACTGCCAATGAATTTTTTGTAGTGGGAAGTTGATTTCAGTGGATAATAATAAAGTATTTTCAGGTAAAAATACTTAACCTCGGTTATGGCTAATGCCTCTAAGGTCACCGGAGGTATATACCTGGAAGCTAAAATAAAAAGATCTAACCGCAACTTCATTTATTACAACACAACTGACTACCAGCGTGATTGATTATAATCACCAATAGAAATTAATATTACATATTAAATGTATGTGCTGATATCGTACACATCCAAACTGTTTTATAGACAAATCTATTAGTGCAATGATTAATCTACGTTATACCTCTATACTCTATATGTATGTACGTTACAAGTACTTACATGATTCCGCATCATAACTGAATGTTCTTCTTAAATACACCAGTCTCCTAAGAATATGTATGCATTTTTGAACATGGTGTCAAATTTACAATAATTAAACAACTTTATAATATATTCATAACAATAGAAAGGTATCACTTTTTACACTTATTATATTAAAATAATTTTCATAAACCAAATAAGTGAATATTTACTTGTTAAAAAAATATGTTAGCCGCTTGGGATATATAGATATCAGATTTTCAGAGTTACTTTTATTACTAGGCGATTGTAATTCCTGGGATTCTTCTTCCCTGATAGTATGGTCAGTGCGAGCGCGATGCGATGGCCGTAAGAAGGCAAAGGGACGTGGAAGAAGAAACAAGGAAGGACTTACCTCGCCACCAGTCCGCCGCCACACTGCACTCGTCCCCCGGGGGGTTCACACACACACACACACTAGGATATGGTTTAATGTGCTTTAAATTCAGTTACAAGAATTTATTTTCTTTATTATGTTCCAACCAACGTTACGTATATTTATATACTAGCTTCTGCGTCGTCCGCGTGGTGCGGTTTTTCAACTATCCCATGGGACTTCTTTAATTTTTCGGGATCAAAAGTATCCTATATGTTGACCAGGGATATAAGCTATCATCATACAAAATTTCATGTAAATCGGTCCAGTCGTTTCGGAGATTATCCGGTACAAACAGACAGACAAACAGATAAACAGACAAACAGATAAACAGACAAACAGTGAAACAACAAAATTGAAAAAAATCGAAATTAGTTCTATTTCACTTCTTACATCCCCCTGACTCGGTTTTTAGCATTTTTTTAAATTGTACAGAAATTTGACCTCTACAATTTTATTGTATGTATGTGCAGTGACAGCACTGACACTAGCTGCATATGTCTTCTTTTGCGCATTCTTCATTTAAAGTTTTATTATTTTCTCGATGGCGAGGATGGCGAGGAAGAATGTATAAGAAGGTGTTCCTCGGCGTAACCAGTCAGTGTGTTGTGCGAACAAAAACATGCGTCACCATTATGCCTATTTCTGCTGACAAGATGCTTTGAGAAAGGCACTTGACATACAAATATTAGTTACATGTATTTGCTGTTTAATCTTAAACTCTGTGGTTACGGTATTTATTAGGGTTCCGATACCCACAGGTTAAAAAAATGTCTCAAGTCATGGTCTCGCTCCAATGTCTATTTGTTTGTACCTCATAGCTGACTCATAAACTATTAAGTCTGGAGAGATTAAATTTGAGAAACACTCACTAGTTTTATATTTCTAAAAAACTTTATTGAGTATAGAAACTAAATTATGCATTTTTTACCCTATAGAATACTTAGTTTATTTTATACACGGCACCTTAGATCATTTATTGAATAGACGGAGTCTCGGACTCTAAAAGTGAAGGCGGATAAAGGATGCCGAGCTTAGAATATGATGCCGATCGCGCCGCGGTACGTTATGAGAACTCAGTATTAAATTGAATTAAATTAAACAAATTGCATAATTAATTAAGTCACGGTAGTGTTATAGCTAGCTCATGCGTCCCGAACTCAAAGTGTGCGGGTTCGTATCCTTGCCGCAACGCACACGCGCGACCTAAGGTGCAATTACAATCACCACGTGCTAACAACGGTGTAGGAAAACATCGCGATGAAACCTGCACGAGATAAACGATGTGTTAAACCTACCAATCCACCTTGGACAAGCGTGCCAAGTGTACTGTTCGTTACCCTATAGTGGGAAGCGCGAGCCCAGCAGTGGGATGGCTATAAGTTTTTATTATATTATAATCAAATTAGTACGGATAAAGGTGGAATAGTTTCCCTTGGATACATGACTATAGATTACATACACCCAAACCACGTGTAAATTACATAAGTTTTATTGAAAATGAAGTGAAATGTAACGCATTTATTGAATGGTACACTGACGCAGATGTCTATGGGCTCAGTCTATACTTTTATTTCGTCTGAGACAAGAAAAATGTCTATTTGCAAAATTTAAATTTAATAGTACCGAGTATACGTCAGCTAGGGTTCTCACCTGAGGCCTTACTCTCAAACGTCTTTTGTCGTTTATTTTCCTCGGGTCAACGCGAAAGAGTGGTTAAAATTGTAGATAGAAGAAAGAACAAAGAACGTGCACTGATAAATGCAATTAAATATATGAAAAAAACATTCAACAAAATCCTGAAATGAATAGAAACGACGAAAAATGAAAGACGTTTGGGAGGAAGCCCTGTGCACCTCTTTCGCCCCGCCCCATCCTGCATTTAAATTGCTAGTCTTCTATATCAAAGCACGTTCGTTAACCAACGTTGCTTAGACTGTGCTACAAGCAAAAATTTAAATTTGATTAACACGTAATGCAATAATTGTACAGGTTTGTAAGTCGGACGGAGTCGCTTGACCCGCAGGCCTGACCTGCCCGCATTTATTATCCTTTCTCTTCATTCGATCGCTTAATCTATGATAGATGTGCTACAGGTCAGAAATTGATGATTTTGCAATATTCCGATTTCGAACATGTGAAAGCCGTTGTATGGATTCATTTTTGAAACATACTCATTTTTAGGGCACCATAGATATTGTGATAAGAAAGAAAACCATTATGAAATCATCATATTCTACCGTTCGTGTTTTTTCTCAGAAACTAGTGTTTTTCTTAATTATTTGAGTTCAGCAAACAGGCAGACGGCCCACTCGGTGGAAAGCAGCTACCATCGCCTATGGACATTTATAGCATCAAAGATGTTATCCGTGCAGGAACGGAGAAAGAATACAATTTCCTGCGGCCGGGCGGCCTGTCGTAAGAGGCGACAAAACAACCCACAGCCAGGTGGTAGGGCATTTGCCCCACTGGATGGCTACCACCCCTGGTCTAGAGTATGTCGCCATAACAACCTTGTGTTGTGTTCCGGCATTAGTGACCAGGTTCCAGGCTCCCTAAAGAGAGCAGCAGCGCATTCGTAGCACCTTTGGTGTTGCAAATGTCCATAGGCGTTGGCAACCGCTGTCCATCAAGTGGGCCGTCTGCCTGTCTGCTGATGTCTGCAATAAAAAAAAAATGTTAACCATGTGCTGCTTCTCTCTAAAGGGATACTGGTACCTGGCCACTAATGCCGAAACACAACTCAAAGTTGTTATGGCAGCATACTTTAGATCAGGCGTGGTAGCCATCCAGGCGAGCAAATAAATGCCGCTACATCCCTATTAATATTATAAATGCGAAAGTAACTCTGTCTGTCTGTCTGTCTGTCTGTCTGTCTGTCTGTCTGTCTGTCTGTTCCGTTTTCACGTAAAAACTACTGGACCGATTTGGCTGAAACTCAGTATATATATATTTTCGATACCGAGGATGAACATAGGATACTTTTTATCCCGAAAAATGGGATAGTTTCCGGGATAAAATGATATTTGTCTCTTTGTTTGTTATGCTTTTACGGAAAAACTACTGGACCGATTTGGCTGAAATTCGGCACGTATGTAAATTAAATACTGAGGATGGACAAGGGATAATTTTCATTTTGGCCTTTTTGATAATTTTGGCCTATTTGGTCATTTTGGCCTATTTGGTCATGTTGGCTTATTCGGTCATTTTGGCCTATTCGGTCATTTTGGCCTATTTGGTCATTTTGACCTTTTTGGTCATTTTGGCCTCTTTGGTCATTTTGGCCTCTTTGGTCATTTTGGCCTATTTGGTCATTTTGGCCTCTTTGGTCATTTTGGCCTATTTGGTCATTTTGGCCTCTTTGGTCATTTTGGCCTTATTGATCATTTTGACCTTTTTGGTCATTTTGGCCTATTTGGTCATTTTGGCCTATTTGGTCATTTTGGCCTATTTGGTCATTTTGGCCTATTTGGTAATTTTGGCCTCTGGTCATTTTGGCCTATTTGGTCATTTTGGCCTATATGGTTATTTTGGCCTATATGGTTATTTTGGCCTCTTTGGTCATTTTGGCCTCTTTGGTCATTTTGGCCTCTTTGGTCATTTTGGCCTCTTTGGTCATTTTGGCCTATTTGGTCATTTTGGCCTCTTTGGTCATTTTGGCCTCATTGATCATTTTGGCCTATTTGGTAATTTTGGCCTCTGGTCATTTTGGCCTCTTTGGTCATTTTGGCCTCTTTGGTCATTTTGGCCTCTTTGGTCATTTTGGCCTCTTTGGTCATTTTGGCCTATTTGGTCATTTTGGCCTATATGGTCATTTTGGCCTCTTTTGTCATTTTGGCCTCTTTTGTCATTTTGGCCTCTTTGGTCATTTTGGCCTATTTGGTCATTTTGGCCTATATGGTCATTTTGGCCTCTTTGGTCATTTTGGCCTCTGGTCATTTTGGCCTATTTGGTCATTTTGGCCTATTTGGTCATTTTGGCCTATTTGATCATTTTGGCCTATTTGGTGATTTTGGCCTTTTTGGTCATTTTGGCCTCTTTGGTCATTTTGACCATTTTGATTATTTTGGCCTTTTTGGTCGTTTTTTCCTATTCCGTCATTTTAGCCATGTCGGTCACTGTGGTCTTTTGGTCATTTAGACCATTTTGGCCTTTTTGGTCAAGTTTTGTAATTTATTTTGTTGACAGATAGACGGGTATAGTATATATAATTAGCGATATAGAATGAAGTGAATCTTCCGTGGGCAAATACATAAAAAACATTGTGATATAATATAAGCTGTAGCAATTGCTCTTTAAACAAGAGAGACGCACTAGAGGTTAACCCGCGGCGCAGCCGCGGGGTAAACTCTAGTATGCATATAAAATATACAAACACATGGATACATAAAAAAGTCACACATATGCATAAATGGCTTGATAAAACTGTGAAAAAAGTAATAATAGAGTTAGGCGCCTTTAAATGAGGGTAAAACAATGTTTTTGTATTCCATATATGAATTAAATAGTGAATACGTGAAGAGATAGAGAGAAGGAAAGTAGAGAGAGTACAGAGAGAGAGGGGATTAAATTATAATATCCTTCAGTTAGGTTGCCTTGAAGAGATTGCTTTAAGCTACAAAGTCGCTTATTGCTTTTGCCATGACAATATTGTAATCGTATTTTTTTTTGTAATTGTGTATTTGGTGAGCAATAAAGTGTTGTCTAACTATAAATTAATTTCATTATATATATATAGGTATATGATGAAGCCCTCAATTATATTAACTATTTTTAAGAATCTAAGAGGAACAAAGCATCTAACAGTGGACAGTTAATAAATTTAAAATTTTAGGATACTCTTTATTTTCAGTTACACAAACTTTCTCCTTAGTTTCTATTGATACCTTCGAAAAAAACTGCTAAAAGTAGGACAATTTATTAAAGTAACATGACGGCACATAATTCTAAAGCTGGTTCTTAATGGTGCCTTTATTCTTTTGTCCTCGGGCATTATGGATACTGTAATCATGTTATCAAACTTGATGACCGATCGCTTATTGTACGGCTACCGGGCTTACCTGGCCCAATTCAAAGCCAAAACGGTATTAGTATTCAGAATCAATATTCTAAAATACGTCTTAAGTTAAAAGCTTTTAGGCATATTCTTCAGTGTATAAAATTTGAAACTTACCATTTAAGGTACAATAGTAGTCACACGCTACTGGTCTTACGTATTATTTGAATAAAGGTAATCTGAACCATATAATTTGTAACATTAAGGCTGGGTTTTGTGTGTGTGTGAAATCAATTAGCGTGTGACAAAAACGTTTTGGTATTTTTAAGGCAGGTTAACCGTTTCTGAGGTGTGTTCCATACAATGTAGGGAATAATAAATGTAGGGTACATTTAGTATGGCATTGTTCTCACAGTATGGATATTGCGCTGTCGAAGCATCAGATTATAACCTGTGTTATGTAGATTATAGTACGATCAATAAGTTTTGATCGATCGTATATTGTTCCCGTCGTGTCGTTCTTGTAATTTTACGGCTACCGTCAATAATGAACCAGCCAATGGTTTCATGTTATTAAATTGCATTTAAAAGTGCAACGAACAACTTTATTAATTTTATTTTACATCAGTTCGATACTTTGAGACGATAATGAAAATTTAACGCAATAATATTGTTAAAACAAGCAGTTTCTATTTAACAAAATGAACTCGTTACTATTGACACTAAAATTACACCCTACAAAATATAAGAATCTGTTACTAAGCCGAATAGATGTGTATATTAATTGTAGAATATTGAACCTAGATCATCTTCTTGTAAGACGACCAGTTGCTGTTTAACTGTTGTTATACTTATCGATTGCAGAAGGTAGAAATAAGCTCTTAAAATAATTATATGCGTTATATTGTATTTATTTCAACACAACATCAATCTTTATGAGACAGAATTCATTTTTTTTTAATTCACCCTTATATACCTATATATATAATAATCAATTGCTGTTCGTTAGTCTCGCTCTCGCTCTTTCTTATTGTTTTGTGAATTATTTGTGGAAGTCCAGGAAAGGTTTGAAAAATTTGAAATAAAGTAAAAACAACTATTTCGCTTTCCCTTAGAAACTATTCCTACCTGACAAACATTTGATGTTCGTCCCGACATTTAGAAATGAATTATATAAGTCGTTCAGAAATCAAATTAAATTTAAAAGTGAAGTTTATTTTCAGTTTTTTTTTGATTTTGTATGTCAAAAGCTTGAAGGTCGTTCAAAAATCAATATTTATTGATTCTGAAGCGGTACGAAGTTTGCCGGGTCAGCTAGTGATAAATAAATGTTCTCTTTCTCTAACACTTACCGCGTCGAAAGTATCAAGCACTTTTACATCGATAGATTTTCATTGATTTAATAACATCACCCTGTGCCGATCGTTCGATTCCCAAATGCTTTTGATTTGCTGGGAAATTATTATAATCTGTCCCCGAAACAATGGTGGGCGGAAACCATTCGCTCAGAGGGTGCGTCTGTCGAGCGGCTGAGAAACAAAACCTATTTGGTCCGACAAACAGCGGACAAATAAGAATAACAAAAAGAAGAATAAATCAAGAGGACATCATATACATAATTATTTATATTTATCGGTAAGGATGATGCAAAGATGCAAAGTAATAACATAGCCATACAACGTGGCAATTCCAGCCAGCCAGCTGCCAAAGGCTGCCAAAGGAGAGCATGCCCAGATGCATGCTCTCCTTTGGCAGCAATTTGTTATATGCATTATTTGCAGTGGAACACTTACAAGTCAATAGATGACCCTATGTAATAATTGAGGTCACAAACGTATCCCGAAACATACAAATTTTCCGCGTGAAATTTGTGTTCAAAACCCCCGATTTTGAAAAACTCTTCATTGGTTCTCCGCTCCTATAAGTCTTAGCGTGATTATATATAGCCTTATATAGGCCTATAGCCTTCCTCGATGCATTGGCTATCTAACACTGAAATTTTGTTTCTAATCAGTAGTTCCTAAGTTTAGCGCGTTCAATCAATCAAACAAACAAACATACTCTTCAGCTTTATAAATATTACTATAAAATTTTATATTCATTGTTGTTGTTCATTTAACTACAGATAAAATTAATAATTAACTTTTTCACTAAATTGTTCACCGCTTACAATTGCACCGCAGTCTAAGGCTTTTTCTATGACCATAGCGGCAAGTTAACCGCTTGTGTAAACGGTTAGATTAGAAAGCATATATTTTGTATGGAGCTCACGACAGCTAGAATGGAAGGTTCCCGCTACACACAAATGTTAGAATCCGCTCCATTCTTAATAGCTGCTCTTATAAAATAGCTACAGGTATCTGCGCAATAGGTACATACTTCTTGATTTAAATCAAGCAGACAGCATCTGAGGCTAATTGGACTTTCTAACTGCGCCGCTGTTGTCACCGCTATGATCGGAAGCACAGCCTACAGCTTTGATTGTACAATGACAGTTCCTTTCGCGTATTTCAGTTATGATGATACGTGTGTGTTTCTTATATTTCAAACAGAACGTATGGATGGAATATTTTAATATAATTATTTTATGTGAGATTGCAATGACTCATTGAAATTTATGTCATTCTTCACTATTAAATGGTGATATGTTATTTCAAATAATGAACAAGTTACCGGAATGTAATGACATTTGATACAACTAAACATTTGTAAGAAACTTTTGGACACTACACTTGATCAAAAGGCGGGCCCATATTTCGCCTAGCGAATTAGCATTGTCAAACAGCATCGTAATGCAACCCACTTCTGGCCACATTTCCACTAGGCAGTGATCTACTGCGTAATCTATAACTGTTTTATTTGATATATGTCGTATTGTTTTGTGTTTAATTTATTCTATCTATTTTATCTTTCATAAGGAATAAAAACACTTCTAATAACCTGACGAGGTGAATTTGGGCCCTCTTTTGTTAGTTTGTTTGTTATATATACCTCCTTAGTGGCTTGTATGGTTTTTTTTTTATACAATTGAAAATAAACATAATATTATGTAATTATTTATAGTCTCATTGTATGACTATAACGCCGATGCGCTGTCAGCAGCGCGAGAATGCGACCAGCGTTCTGGACACGTTCCAACTGACAGCGATTTGCGGCTTTGGGACTTATATTATTTGTAAAAAAAATATCAGGCAATTTTACATAATTAAACCTTTTAAAAATACACTAGTGGTTGCCCAGTGGTCTAAATATGACCATAATTAATTTAAATTATTAAAGACTGTACTTCTATAATCACAGATTTCGCCAACGATACATATGCGTGTGTCAAATACTTGGTAGTGTGAGTAATGTTTTTTTTTGTTTTAATGTATTGATTATGCATAATTTAAAAAAATATTAGCATTCTGTACTCCTTCTCTATATCATCATCACTACTCACTACATAGTATAAAACAAAGTCGCCTTTTCTGTCCCTATATCCCTATGTGCGCTTAAATCTTTAAAACTACCCAACGAATTTTGATGTGGTTTGTTCCAATAGATAGAGTGATTCAAGAGGAAGGTTTATATGTATAATACAAGTTTTTCTGTAGTGTATTTAATTTTGTATCAGCATTGCACCCGTGCGAATCCGGGGCGGGTCGCTAGTAAACTATAAATGTGCCAAATTTCGTACTCATTCGTCCGCGCAATTTTCTAAAAAGGCGTAATTTTTTTTGCTTCTCGTATTAATATAATAATTAAAAGATCCAAATAATATAAAGAAAACTTTTTGATTGATTTAATTAAACGTATAAGCTCACATCGTTTCAGCCCCTTTCTCAAATAATTTATCATCTATCGGTGATTCAAGGCTTACTTACAAATAACCCTAAAAAATATTCCAAGTAAAAACTTTGACTCATTTCTTTATCTACAATCGGTTCCGGTTGAAGGTGTTCAGATAAAACAATAAAACCATTCAGGAAATTCCATAAACCATAATCATACTTTTTCATTTATTATAGTTTCATCACAGTCGACGATTAAATGTACGAAAAAAACCATTGTGTAATTAATGAAATAGTTTTATGAGCGTTTTGTAGCCCGAATTATGTTTGATAAATACAATAGGTTATTTTTTATGATGTTACATAATCGACAAAAAAATAACTTTAAAAACTAGTAAAGGATTTTCCTTTTGCACACTTGTCTACAGCCAGTCGCTGGACTATATCCACTGGACATAATAAGCCTCCTGAAGTTTGCATTACATATCCTGTTTATCCACTTTCTTCATCCAACCTCTGCTTGTGAATTTACGCAATTCATCGTTCTACCAGGCTAAAGATATGCTTATAAAGAAATAAATTAAATTTTAAATTTTCAGTTTTAAGAAAATTAAAAACACAAAGCTTGATAAGCTGAAAGTAACCATAGTGTGGGTATATAATAGTCTGGTCTTCAGTTAGACAGTAAGTCGACCTAGACGAGATATCTAATCCAGGACTTTTCTGGTCCAGCAGCTATCTATCCTGCAACAGACATCTCAGCTCTCTCTACTTCAGCTTGCACATTTTGCGAACTATATATTGATCAGTTTTCTAAATGGATGGATTATTGGATAGAATTATCTATCCATACGAAAAGTTCCCGAATTTAGATAAGCATTTATAATTTTTGCACCAATACCACCGTCAGTATTCATGTCTCAGCATCTACGGTCATTACTGGCTGAACGCATTACTCCTAAAACTACTGAATTGCAAAATGAGAGTCAAGAAAACCGACCAAGCCTAAAGCATATTTCACATGGACAAATAAAGCAAAACACTTAGAATCCTTGGCATACTCGTAAACCAGACAGGAAGTTAGTCAATATAGTATTTGTTAATGTGTTAAATAGTTTTCGTTTGTTCCGGTCATTCTAATTTTTGTTTACAAATATTAAAATGAAACGTTTATTTTTTAGTTTCGCAAATAACACGATGAAACTGTAAGGTCAAAACGATTTATTTTAACTAAACCTATAGAGATGTGTCATAGGCCCATTGACATATGAGAAGAGGAATCTAGATCTTCATACTAGATAATAATATATACGAGTAAGTACGCCGAATGAACTTTATTCACGCCATAGACTAGTCAAGGTAGCTTATGGCCGGTTGTTATATCTTATTTATTCACTTGACTTACTATCCTTTGAATTTTGTTATTACTTGTACGGAACTTATGTCAAATTTTGACAACTTGTCAAGCAAATGAACGGGTGGTAAGATATAAGGTATAATATCTATTTGTGCAAGAACGGAGAAAGAATACAATTTCCTGCGGCCGGTCGGCCTGTCTTAAGAGTCGACAAAACAAACCACAGCTAGGTGGTAGAGCATTTGCCCGACTGGATGGCTATCACCCCTGGTCTAAAGTCTAAAGTATACTTTATATACTTTACTAATTACTAAAGAGCTTACTAAACAACTCAAGGTTCTTATGGAGGTAGGTGGTAGACACGGCGGCTGCTCGTGGACTGAGGTGGTAGTTGTATTAAAACTACATTGTCCCAATGTGTATGATGTCTTTATTCGATCCACGTTTGACAAAATGAAAGCCTTATATACTAGATTATTGCTACGTGTGGAAATTTTTAATTATTGTACGCTGGCCCCCCTTACAATACAAACGCTTACATACTACATCCGGCATTAGTTAACAGATTCCAGTCTCGCTATGAGAGCAGCAGCGCATTTGTAGCACTTTTAGCGTTGTTAACCGTTTCCATCAACTGGACCGTCTGCTTGTCTGCTGACACACTAAAATCCTGGCAAATCCTGCGATAAAAAATAAACAAATCGCTTCTTTGCTTCAATAACGTAGTATCTTGAAAAACCCAAATTTACAGTATGCCACTTTTAAAATTTCAAAAACAGATTTTACCCAAACATATTTTACACTTTTTTTGTATATTTTTTTTGTAAATTTAGTGTCAATTTACTAAGCTTTTTGAAATATATGAGAAAGTTGTGATAATATGATAAATTTAGCAAAATATAGTGAGTCATTGAAATAAGTCAATATTGGGATATGTCACGTTATTGAAGCAAAGAAGCGAAATAAGAATCGGCCGCTAGTGACCGTAGAAGAATAATACTAATGCTGGGGCCACACCTACAATAATGTTTAGAGTTACGTACCGTTTTACGCAGATGTGGCGATGGGTTTAATGTGTTATTTGTGATGTGATATTGTTTTTAATAGTTATACATTGACAGGTGAGTTATGTATAGATATATACTAATGTGGCTATTTTTAACTTTATAAATAAGATGATGAAGGACAGGGAAGGAAATACCAAAGTGAGCATTCATGGATCAAATAAAAGAAAAAGTGGGTGTCGTGTCTTAGATAGAAGTAAAACAAGTGGCCCATAATAGAGAAGATTGGAAGAGCTCCACCACCAAGATCAAAGCTCTTAAATGATAAATGAATGAAATAAGGTGCATTTGGTTACAGTCAATGACTTTAACATTATCGCAGGTTCACCCCTAGTATAAGAACATGTACAGACATTTGGTTCCAGTCTCCCTTTAGAAAATGGCACCACGATCATTCGTCTCATGCAATAAAAAAAAGTTAAGTTACAGTACCGATTTTTAGGTAAGTTATTTATTAGGATATAGTGGAACACTTACAAGCCAATGGATGGCGCTGTACTATAATTGAGGTCACAAAGAATTCCCGAAACTTACAAAAATATATACAAATTCCCAACATAATAGATGGGCCCTAGGTATGCGAGGTACCACAGACAGAGGAGCAAAACATCTCACTCCTTCACCCTATACGTTATACGGGACACTCTCTTTAAGGACCTAAAAAAGGTAGACCTGGGATAAAGCCGAGAATGAAATTAAAACAAAATAAAACTGTCGAGAGAAAAAGCACGTCCGCTCGCACAATAACAGAGTTTCTAAAGGAAGAGGATAAATGAAACGACATTAGACATTTAACTGGCAAGGCTATATATTTAAAGGTCCCAGCTTATGGCTCCGTTTGTGAACTCATGTTGTCTGTCGCCACAGCCGCTGCGGGTTCAACGGAGATTGCGCCTGCGCTCTAGTGATGTACACCGGCGATAAACAAATTATTCTACAGTCTTATATTTTTTTAAATTGTTTTCTTAAAATATTTTTTAGCCGACAAACACAAAGATCATACACGTTCTATATTCCCTAAATTAGGTATACAACGTTAACTCTGGCATCAATTCAATCGCAGACATGTATATCAGAGTCTGTAAATTTATCCTATCGAGAATGGCGGACCGGTCTAACTCTTGGATAATTAGGCCATATAAACCACCAAATATAATACAAATAAATATTTTGATACTTACCCCTCATCTTATTCAAGAAGACGATGACATTGGCTCAATTCTCTACTTACAATCTTAATACATTATAGATAGAACAGGAATTGTATTTTTGTAGGTTAGCAAACTGGCTGACTATCCCCTAGAAGTAATGTGATTACCCCCTCCCGTGGACATATGCAGAACCAAAGAAGACGATACGTTGCCTACCTCGTAAGGGCTTTACGGAACTGCTTGTGTTCTTATTGTAGAACTTATAGCGCTCTGGTAAATACCTCAGGAACTCATTTCAAAAGTTGCTGACATATGGCATACAGGAGCATGCGGCATGTATTATCGACAACTGCTAAGTGTCGAAGTATCGTAGATTAACTCATAATTTCCAGCAAGAGGTGCAATAATAGAATGGTGACGTAGGTACCAGCTCAAATAGTTCTTCAAAACACTTCTCATGATATAGATAAGGGAAAATACATTTAAACAGTCAACGTTTCTTCTAAAAACCAAGAGTTTTAAACTGTCAATCGGAGTAAGTAAGCTTGTCAAAAATTCGAACATCGCGGCACTGTATAGAATAAAGTGGAAGTGGCTGATAATAGGTTGCACTAACCCAGAGATGGGAATACTCCATATGTAGACAAGCTTTGGCTTTACATATTAATTTATGGGTCTATATACTATATATAGTAACTGTTTGTGCCATGCGAGATATACATCAGTTATATTTTCTTCATTGTATTCGTATATAATTTATGCACATTATTAGTTTGAAACCTGCAAATTCTAGTCAATATCTATGAAAATTCTCCCTTATACGTATCAAATAAAATTAGCTCTACGTATAGCTAAGCAGCTAAGAAGTAAGATTAAAATAACCGCAAAGAAACATATTTAATAAATATTGCTCCATCTGGGATAAAACTATAGTTAATGACATTTCACGTGATGTGATATTGTTATTAATTCTTAATGTTGTTAAAATGGATTGATAACGAATGTATATAAATTAATGTAGCTATTCTTTAACGCGAGTATTTTAAACTCTATAAATAAGACGTATTTGGTCACAGTCAATAACTATAACATTATCGCAAGTGAAGCCTGAGTATTAGAAATAGATATATTTATTACATAAATTCTACACATGTTTAAGTTATCGATATTGAATACGAGTCCCATCACTAGAGGCCCGCCGCCCACGCAGGTCGCTCTGCGCTCGCGCCGCCCCGCGCTCGTGACATAACATCTCTGGATCGTTCAATATACTTTCGCAAGAACACCGAACGTGCGCAACCTTTGGAACGTTTTTATGAATGTTAAAACTATAGAAACCAGCTAACTCATCTTTAATGTCAGTTGTCGGCATATTTTTTATAATCGCCAAAACTTAATAGGTATAACTAACTGTATATCGACGCTTGAAAGGCAATCATAACTAAGCGACATTAAGTAAACTTTACAGGAGAGTGATGGATGAACAATGAGGCGAAATGTTGTGATTTTTAGTTTTTATTTTTGAACTTTAAATAACTCTCCTGTAAAGTTTACTCAATGTCGCTTAGTCATGATTGCCTTTCAAGCGTCGATCGATATCTTCTTTATATAGTCTATAATAAAATGCTTTCCGCATCTGTCTGTATCTCCACTAACTCCTCCTAAACCACGCAACGGTTTTTAAGCAAATTTCACCATCAGTTAGATAAATTTTCAACCGCAGCGTAGTCGTAGGGAAAACTCTGTTATACGTATATATATATAAATTCGAATTTCATTATATAGTATTGGCCGGCTGGCGAAAACACCTTTTATTATGACCGGGTACCAGCTCAAGCGTTGATGATTATAACTAATTGTTCTACAAAATAAGCGTTGGATTGATCTCCATAAAAAAGAAAGTTGACATAAGAGAGCATCCAACCATCAATCTTAAATGACAGAATACAAATATTGACGCACGTGTTAACAATTAAATATTTTAGTTCAACAAATCATCGATCCAAGAACAATTATGAGCGGTCACGGCTATTACTATACGTATAACGGACTGCCCGACGGACAGATCTCAAATTATAGTTTAGATACGGTGGTTTCGCACCCACACACTTCCGTGTTTAAGTGCCTTAATGATCCGATATTATATTACCAACTAATCTTCTCCCGTAACTTTGTCTGTGGAAATTATCAGAAAAAGATAACTAACATACTTATTTTTTCTTTATGGTTTTGTTTACTTCGTACGTAGATAAGAGTCATGCATACTGTTACATACCGACAAAGAAACGCGCACCTGGTTTATTGCCCCTCCCACATTCGGATTTCTTTTGTTTACTTCATATTTAAAATTTGAAATTAGACAACTGCGAAAACAATAACAATAATAGCCTATTGTTATTGTTTTCGCAGGAATAATTAGACAGGTGAAATTACTGATTCTCGGAAACCCCAGTGCACGCGGTCCATTTTTTGTACTGTATAGTTAGTATAAAACAATTCCCGAACGGAGGGTTGGGGCAGTCAAGCGAGGATTACGATACGAGCAAGACGTAGATTCGACAAGTGATATAGTGACGAAATTTGCGCGTGTTATTGAATCGTGCAGTTTGTACTGGCTGTGTCCAGTTATATTTGTACCTGTTTTATACGTGTTTGTACAGTTCTAATAAATTCTATAGTAATTCTAACGGTATTTTAATTCGAGGCCTGCGTAACTCGTAACAATACATTGTGTCACTCGTTAGTTAAGGAGGCGGGATATTGACGAAGTGTGACATTGTGTGGCAAGGGGTGGGATCCTAAGTTTCGTGACTTTTGTTTTAATTTAATAATTACTTGATGTAAAATAGCAAAATATGTGATGGCACACCAGGGAGGGAGAAGTCTCACGAGTGTGACCAGCTGTGACCAAGATGGGGGAGAGGTCGAAAAGTCATGCAATTTGTGTGACGTAATATATATGTTTATGTGTGTGTATTACATGATTTTCAAATAGTGGTCAAATATAAGTAAGATTGTTTTTAATTACATTGCACCCCCCTGTTGGATCAATACAAGATCTAGTTCTGTGTGAAAATGAAGCGCAAGTCGATATGATATTCAACCCCATTTCTTTGAGCTTCCCACGCTCAATTACGCAACGGTTCTCTAGAACATTTATTCCGCGTATAACAATGATCTGGAGGGAACTTCCCGACGCGATTTTACCATTACGCTATGACATGGGGTTCTATAAGAAGGGCGTTGTAAAATTTCATAGAGGTAGGCACATCGTTGGTGACACCCCTAGTGCTGTAAACGTCTATAGGCGACAGTAACCACTTTCCATCAGGTGAGCCATCTGCCTGTTTGCCTGCTTCAGGCTATAAAAAAATAACAAAAAGGTCTCAATGAGAAAGGTTCATATTGCTTAGTGTTATTTTATTTAGTTTGTCTAACCTTGCAACATTCGCTTAGACGATTCTAAGGTAGATGAGGGAGGTTAGGTATCTGACAGTCACTGCGAGTTGCGTACTATCTCACTATTCTTCTCCGTGTAAAAGGATTTCCCCTTCAAGATCAAGTCTTTTTAGAAATTAAATTTTCGATCTCCGTAGGCACTGGCCTCTCGGTAAACTACTACTAACCTAACATCTGACCACTGTAATGGATGTAGCAGGTGGCGTTGATTTAGTCATTCTCCTATAATCCTGGTTCGGTTAATTAAATAAATATTCAAGTGTTTTTAGAAGGATTCAAGCGGCAGCCTAGTGTCCGTCCGCTACCTGTTCGTTTGTTCTTAGCTAGGGGAACATGTATGATATTCACTCACAGAGGCCCTCGGTCAGGTTAGAGTTAGTTTAAAGACTTCTTTAAGAACCTAAAAGAAATCAAATTCAGATTAAAAAAATCTCAAAAAACAGGTATGACACCATTGTGATTCTCTGCTAGCTCATCTTACTTCATTAATGAAGTATATTCAGTACAGGATGCCTATAGTTATTGCCTGGAAAATATTGTAAATATGGTCTGTTTTTGTAATTGTATTTTTTGGTGAGCAATAAAGTGTTATCTCTAGCTCTCTTTCTCTCGCTCATATTCCAGGAGCATTAATGTTTTATCTGCGAATATCATCATCGGAAAGGGCCCAAAGTTGCAAGTACCCATATGAGCAAATTTCCCTTGGGTCTTGATCACGTTAATTTTGCGTTGGGAACATTTTAATCCAACAAGATGAAGAGTACTCTAACTTCATACTTTACCTTACCTTCATATTCCCGATTGGATATGTTGAAGTCAGCCCTCTCCCCAAGTTATTGGCCGGATCAGTCTAAACCAGCCTAACACGATAAGCCAAGAAATTTGAGGTATTAAGGAAAAACTTCAAACTATTTCGAACTACATCTGTATGAACAGCGTTTACATTATTGAAAAATAATTTAAAATGAAATAAAATTATTTACGGAACTGCTGATTTAATTTAATAATTCTTGATCTAAAATTGCAAAATATGTGATTTCACTCTAGACAGGGAAGGGTGTGACGAATGTGACCAGCTGTGACAAGGGCGAGGGAGGGATCAAAAAATCATGAAATTCGTAAGATGTGTGACCGTCGTTGTGGATGACCCCTAATGGTGAAGGAAAAAAAGACTCTTCAGATATTTCCCTTATATAGCTTTAAAGATAGGTTAAAAGAGACGAGAAAAAGAATATCTCTTCGAAAATGACAGAGGAGAATGCGATTTAAAAAAAAAACGTGAAGGAAAACTTCTTGATAAAACCTGCACATTGAGATAACCGATGTGTCAAACATGCCAATCATATTGGACGCGCGTGGCGGGTATACTTGTACTATCCGTTCCCCTATAAATGAGAGACCCAAGCCCAGCAATGGTACGTTATTTATGTGTCATCTATCAAATTATCATTTAAATTTGAGAAGGCCCATAAAGAACAGTAGGTAAGAAGCAGCAAGATGTACATAAACAAACGTTTTCACAAATATTTTATATTATTAGTAGAATGCTGCGATATACCAAATCATCAATGGATGCATATAATTGGTCATTGAATGAACACGATATGGGGACATAAATAACATTTTTGTGGGCATTCTGACGTGTTGTTTGTTTGAAACCAATCAAGTGTCAGTTATTGATAATGAATGCTTTGCTGTGATTGTTTTTATTGATTGTAAACGGTGTCCTAGAAAGATGATTATTCGGCCCACAAATGTATATTCTATTTTAGTTTTAGAATATTATAATATATTTAAAATATCTTGAATATCAAAATGAACGTATTTAAATAATTACTAATGCATAAATATTACCTCGTTTAACAAACCTCGTTTTCTCTTCAGATGATTAGAGAGCTGATTCTTTCCTCAGACAACGGATAAATCAGTATGGCATTCAAGTAAGGTAACGTAGCCAATCTGGGACACTTACTCATCAACCTCGATGGCATGGACTCAGTATTCTACATAAAGTCCTAAGAGATTTTAGGTAGACACAATGTGATTTCAAAGTAAATGCCGAAATTTCACTTTAGACTAGTATATACATATGCTACTCCTAATCATAAGTGGCTGTTTTTTAAATTGTTTTCTGTTGGTTTGTCTCGAATCCATTATACATATAGACTTAAACAGCGCAGAAGACTTGAATAAAAATTTTAAGAAATAAAATGGGAATTTAATCTTATTTTTTCTTATACTCGTATGTTTTCCATAACTTGCATGGTTCAGAAGTTATGAATATGCCAAACCCATGCAAAGGAAGTCGCGGTCATAGTATATAAATAATATGGATCGATAGACATAAACGTTGTATGTCTCAGAAGCGACCAGGCCAGATATTTTGTTCCTACATAAGTTGCATATTGCATAGTATAAGACACTTATTACTAGCGCGGTTTAAAACAAATAAACGAGTATATATTTCGAGGTCAGGCGACCGGGCTGGCGGGCTTCCGGCACTACGTTTACCGAGACGTGGACTCCACTCTAGGACTCGTCTGCTCGGATATCGGTCCTGCGACAGTCGTGACCGGCCCACTGGATTAATCAATTTTCATTTATATTAAATCTTAATATATAAATCTCTGTCACGATGTTGTCCGCGATGGACTCCTAACTACTCAACCGATTTTAATCAAATTTGCACACCGTGTAGTTGATCCAACTGGAAGATAGATAGTTTTATACGTTGAACGGTAGTGGCTGAATCGGTTCTAGAATCCTTAACAATGGAAGATTTGTTTTTGTGTTTGAGTGGTCCCGATGTTTAAATCCAATTGAACGGTAGTGCGCTGGTCATAGATTTTATTTTTTCAAAGCAGACAACGTCTGCGGGCCTAGTATTTATAATAATATAATAAGAAAGCTAATTTTTATTAATTCGTCCCAGATTTACAACCCCTGTATGATTTAGCCGTGGCATTGTAAGAATGCATAGATGGACGCGACGCACACGTATCCTATAAACAAAATATAGATGGTATGGTAACAAGATATAAAATGGAGATAGAATATTAAATAAGTAAGGCAGAATCAATCTATTTATCTCTAATCTCAACTGCAAAGTTCAAAAAACAACCATACAAATTTTGATGCAAAAATCTGAATCTCAAAACTCCTACATTATAGATGGCACCACAATTAATTATAAATTCATTTTTGGCATTCTATACATACAATGAGACATATTTTTAGATTAAGTCAAAAATTCGAAAGGAACTTGCTAAGATCATACACATATCTAAATAACACGTTCAAAATCGAGAAAAGAATGACTTATGGCCCCTCTAATTACAGAAGAGGAGCTATTAGCTTTTATTGTGTACTCTTCTACCATATATTTCGTAATTCGTTCCGTATAAAAGTGAATATAACTCAATATTGATTTAAAGCACTTGAGTCGCATAAACCATTCCACATAAGCTTATAGTCCATATTGAACAAGACAGTACATCTTGTCGAACACGACCCGCGTTGAGCGGTCTTTAGGTCCTCTTTCTTATTCAATGAAGAATAATGCTGTAATTTTATATACAGCTATGAATCTATACTTCATGTCTGAGAGGTCGGAATAGTTTTAATCTTCCATTGAAATACATTGTAATATGTTGAATGACTATTCCTTTACTATAATGTTAGTACCACTGTGTTCACTATATTCTCACTAGTAGCTATTATTTCAATGTTGTTTTTGTTATTTAATAATATCTAGTGGTAAGTTTACACATCTTATTTCAATTATGTGGATTCAAATCCTGGCCGGAGAATATTCGGCACTTAGGCGGCTTGGAACTTAATTAAGTACTGTTACATTACAAAATGCTGAAAGTGAAAGAAAATATTATAGTATACTATGAAAAACTGTATCGATGTGAAAGTAAGTTCAATAAGATTACCGTTGCTTGAAACCCTCTAACCTGCTTTGGATAGATGTAGCGGGTATAACATACACTTTCATAAAATCAACCTACCAGATGAACTTTAATGGGCTGATATTTTTACATTTAGATTTAGAGAAAAGAAGCATGGGAAAGAGGCGTACTTAAAAATATGTAGGTATGGTATATTCTTACATTTTAACAACTCAGTCTGGTGTGCACTGACATTTCACAAACGGTTAAAATAAAGTAATCATCGTTTATGCATAGATTTTAAGCGATTATTTTATTTTAATCATCGGTTAAAAGTCGGTGCACACCAGCCTTAAGCTGGTAGTGATGGTTAAAATAAAATAATCGCCAAAAAATGTATGGAAAAATAGTGATTATCTTTGGTTAACCGTCGGTTAAATTTCGGTGCACCAGCCTTAGTACCATTCAATCTTTAATTACCTGGTCCTGCTGCTCCGTTAAAATGGCAGAACAAATACGTACGTTTAGGTAGGTATATATTATCATTTTCTAATTAAAAAGTTTTAAAATTACATTTACACAAAATTCGGGTCGTGTTGGTATCATGCCTGAAGGAAGGTTTGTACTGAAAAGTATCGTTAATATAATTACGGCACAGCAATAAGCTGAGCGCAAACCTTGTTGACTGGAAATGCAGTATACAAATTCTGAAAATATGCTTTTATTTTTAAGATACTTGTAACCAATAAGTACGTCGCTATATCCTATTTTTTTTTCTTAATGCGTCTTATCGCAGGAACCATGCATGTTCAATGGAACAAACAAGTGTTGTAGCGGAGACATTGTGTTATTAAACATTAAGCAGGTAGATATTGGCTAGATGAGTAAAACGAGATTTGTAAATGTATGACTCAAATTTATGGCGAGTGACATGGCTGGCAATGGCTGATGAGTGGCCAACATTTGACACACAAAAATAATAAGACGATAACGCTTATATTCCAAAACTAATCTTTATCTTTAGATAAAGGCATAAAATCAAGGCACTTACCACGTTGTTCGTGAGTCAAAAAGTTTCACCAAAACTCAATTTCATGCAACTTTACCATACACCGCAACCGCAGCATGCCGGTGACATGTTATGATCTCATGACAAAATAAATACGAGACTATTTGGACCACATTGCGTGAAGACTTGAATTTGATTGAACCGGAGTAATTGATGAATGTTCGAGAAAGATCTGGAGACAACCACCATCCATACTGATATACTATATTATAATGTTTGAAATGTAATGAGTGGGGAGGGGGTTTTTGAAAGTTGAACCCGTGACTGAAGAATCGATAGGAAGATTAAGATGGTGTGGGTAATGAGAAGAAGATGAAAGTCATGTGACAATAAGTTTGTCAAATAGAAGACCAATAGACACAAGTTTCGAGATAGACCAAAAAAAGATAGGGATGGATTATGTGAAAGATGATTAGTGCTGTGACAACGGATGTATGCCAGAACAGTGGGAAATGGAAAAGAATGATATACTGTACAGTGCCCAAATAATTGGGATAAGGTAAAAACTTAATTATAATGTTTGTTCAAATGTTTATGTTTTTGTATAGTTATTTATTTCTCAAAGCCTTGGCATTGAAAATGGACCGATTTGTACGAATTGTTTTGGTATTTATATACTTACTATAACGAAAATGAACTTTGATTGACACAGGATTTCATTGCTGAAATGGATTTCGTTCCTTTAAAAGTCTTTTTATATATGTGTAAATGAAACTCTCTTAAACTTCATTTATTTTGGATTTCCCGCGCATCAACTTGGACTGCATACGTTATCTGAGTTGACAGCAGACCTGCACTATACGCGTTCGTTCCGTGATTGTAAAAATTCTCTTTGTATTGATAGAAAATTAAGTGAATATATTCTTCTTTTAATGAAGGTATTCTTCAAATTATAAAAATACTATTGAAGCAATAGCATTTAATGTTGTTTCTCTTTACAGGTTAGTAATTAGTAACAGTGATTTGTACTGTAATGTAGAAATAAGTTGTGTTCTTAAAAGTTTGTACGGTACACACTTTGTAAGATTTTTCTTTAAAATTTCTCTTTACAGAGCAATAACCTAAGCAGTTGTTTCAATAAAAAAAAATATTACATAATGTATGTGCCTAATAAAACAATCCATGACCAGGATTTATTTTTGTCTTCAAACTATAACTAACATTTTTATGTTAGTTCATAATAATTGGAGTATCTAGTCCACAAAGAGGCAAAAAATATCAAACAAACTTACTTTAAGTTATCAAACAAACAAACTTTTCCTATTATGATAATTCTTTTACAGTGCAGGCTGTCAAACTTTGGAATATGCTGCCTCTTACTGTCAGAGAGGCCAAATCCTTACCAACATTTAGAAATTTACTCAGAAAACACTATTTATCCATAATAGCTATGTCTGATTAAGACAATATAATCATGCTAATACATTTATTATAATAACATATGTGTTTTGTAATATATTATTGTATACGCATATTATTGTATATTATATTTATAACTATGTATATATGTATGTATATATTTATTTGTTAAATTAGTTTGAGTATTTATGTGTCCATTGCTTTTTTCCTGCACCACCTACATCGCCTGATTCAAATTTGTTTTTCATTTAGGTTGCCTGGAAGAGATCGCTTTGAGCGATAAGGCCGCCTATTGTATCGCCTAGAAAATATTGTAAATATTGTCTGTTTTGTAATTGTATGTTTTGGTGTGCAATAAAGAGTTATCTATCTATCTATCTATCTATCTATCTTTTAGGTTCTAATATTAGCACAGCAAGAATTTACAATACCGAAAAGTCGATGTTGATTATTGCTTAATCAGAACCTAATCAATGAATTTCATTCATCCCATTGATTGCACGTCTTTAAAACCGCAATGAATGAAAGCAGCCAGGTGGTCCAATATAGCCAGTTTGCACGCGATTCCGCGGTCGAATTGATCTGTCATCGTACCGCTCATTCACGGATCTTCATTCACTTGCGGTTAAAATGATAATTACTTATAATTACGGGTATACGTTCAAATAAATAAATTGTTTCAATATCGGATATTTGGAGACTAAAGTAATTAAAAATTTGCTATCCATTACCAGGATTTCTTGGAATAGTTTTAAGAATATCAATGGTTTGATTGAACGATTAAAGAATGAATGACAATGAATGGGTTTTTCTTCTGTAACAAATTTGCGGTTAAATGTTTAAGTATCTACCTTTTTTCTTTATGATCAAATTACGTTTGTTTATATCATTTGAATATAAATTTAATATTAATATAAATCAAATCAGAATCATACCAGCTGGTCCTCTATCCTAACTGCCTGGGACTGAGAAATCTTGACTGTCATTGTGACGAATTGCACAGTATCACGAAGTAATCTTTTAATAGCATTTCATTAGGTACAATATATTATTACAGTTGGCAGTGAAATTAGCTGATTGTGAGCTACTTTTTATTACCTTACAAAACCGAAGCCACCTATATTTCATACAAGCGTTCATGACGTCATTTTTATAATAAGTCAAACAGCGTATGAAATATAGTTTAAGCAGTAAATAAAATTATTTCTATCATGACACTTTTTTAATTTATGATGGACATGGTATTTTAACGACCGGTCTTTTATTGCGATATGTGTCAACTACCCCGTTATAACATGCTAACGAGGGAGAAAAATTTTACGAGAAAATCTGCGCATCGAGTTTATCATTTCGTGACGTTTGTCGTTGACAAGCATGACGGGTATACTATACTACTGTTCATATTCTAGAAACGGGCAGACTTAATACTAGTACTGGAACACTCTCTCTCTCTCTCTCTACATATGAAGTACATAGATGAATACTTAGAATGTTCAGATGTGAATCCAATTTAAGATTTTGTTCTCCTCGTTTAGTGTCTTCACTGGTAATATTATGCAATCGTAATAAGCCCATACGCAGTTGTAAGACAATGTGTGTGAACTGATCTCATTAGCAGCGACACCTACGTCCGCCTACAAAGCTGACCGCCTGTGGGTATAACATTGTGCTATTTTACGCATTGAGTGTGAAACGCGGCCAATCGGTATCAGATGTTTCGAAAATCGGAAGATGTGAATCGGTCATTTTATATGAAAATTAGATAGAGATGCGGATAAGGTATCTTTTATTCACTTCTTCTTATGTTGGGAGTACATTCTCCCCCGAGTGCTCTCAACATGTCTCACCGAGGTCACTCGCGCAAGAGTTAGATTGACGAGTGCGACCTGCGACCTTGTACAGTCTAGTTTGTAGTGTGTAACGCGAGAATGTGCAGTTATGATGCACTCGCCAGGGTAAGCGAGACTCGTTGACTCGCGCACAAAAAACCGACTCGGAATGGAGAGCAGACGAGACGAGGCAAGACAAAAAGAGACAAGGCGAGTACACCATGTACATTCTCGCTCTCGTCATTCGTCGCGATGTCTCGAAGAGAATGTCCAGGCAGCATTACCCTCACTGCTTTGAACCGTCACTTTGTTGGCAGTGAAAAACTGTTCTCTTCGACCGATATCGGTTTGAACACAGATGAGGGCCGAATTTAACGACATGTACAGCTAGCAATTATCTAATCAATCCACCTATTTGAAGACCACGTATTTGAGATACCTCTCCCATATTGTCTCCCTATCCCCATATTGTCTGAGTTTTTGCGGGCTATATGACTAAAGTCAAGATTCGTTCTCGGCATACTGCTGATATAATCTCTGGTGTTCTCCAATATTTATTCACAGGGTAAAATAAATTGTTCAAGGCCTTAAAATGTCTAGGCCGTAATGTAGACATCAATTGACTTTGGACGCCGTCTACGTCGTTGGATTGGCTTTACACCAATGGTCCTCTGAAAAGGTCTAAACGATTTCTTCCAGACAAACCCTTACTTTTAAGAACATTCATTTGTTCTTGTTTTTTAAGCACGGTTTCTCACAAGCTTATGTATTCACTCTGTTTAAAAAATATTATTTTTTTCTGTTAAATTTCAAATAAATAGACACCGGTCGTGAGCCAGATTCAAAGAATCCCTAAACTTTTTTCAGTCAAACTGTAGGGATATTTTTAATAACCCTAAAAGCTACATATCACTAAATAGTTTATTATCTTTACAAAAATACAATTTCTATATCACCAACTATTTTCTGGATTAAGTCTTTGTGTTTGGGTTACTCCGACTCCGACTTGTCCATTGTATACATCATCTCTTGCCTAACTTAGGGTGCCTAGCTTAACTTGTATTGTATATACAATACATGTGTTTGCGTGTATATGTCGTGCATGTTATTTAAATCAAATATTTGCCCTTAAAAAAATCACAAGTATCACTCAATATTTATTACTTTTCCATGCTAGTACGATCTACCTATATGTAATTGATCTCAAACCAAGTTATTGAATAATATTAATGTAGGTGTATACAATATCACGAAAACCTAGCAATAACGCTTTTATTAGTTATTAAGGGATATTTTCTTCATTGAAATACAATAGACGCCCGCCCTTCCGGGTATTGTACGCCTCATTTGTGTTGCGCCTGCGCCGCGCCGTAAGCGAAATTAGTTCAACACTAGATCGTGTCTCTGTTTGTTTGATCGTTTTTGCTCTTTTGCGTCTTGGGAAGTCCGATTAATGGTTTTAATTTTAAAAATAGATGTGTGATATAATATTTTCCACTTCAGAATTGTAATGTTTAGAAGTTACTTTAAACTTTAATCGATACAAAATCTCACAGTCGACTGTCAACCCGACATAATAGTGGAGATAACGAAGATTCATATTCTTTAGTAAGAACTAAATCAACTCTATGAGATGTTTAATACAAAAATACTTTTTTTAATACAATTTATACACGAAATGTAAGACCATGCATACATAAAATCCGCAACATCTATTTGGCAAGAATTTACTCAACAATACTTAACTGGTATCCTTGCAAAACCGACCCGTTTTTCAAATACTATGTCGTGGGAACTGTTGAAAAATTCAGCTTTCTCGCGCTGCACAGGCTTCCGTTGGTTGTAGATAGGATCAGAGATGACCGATAGCTGGCGAAACGAGGGGCTGACTCACGGATTTGAGATGAGTGGGACACGGATGTCGATTGCCTAATGTCGAAAGGGATTATTCTTGCTGATTTAGTGGTTATATTGAGCTATTGGTGCTATTCTCTTTAAATTACAGTTTTCAATTGACCCGAGTATCTAAGATCATAAAGAAGGACAAATGAAAGAGAAAAAAAGGAAAATATAATAAAAAAGATATTTTAAAAAAATTGGCTCTGACAATCTTTTCAGTAGAAAGTAGATGTAATATAAAAATGTCTGGATTAGCCTAAATAATTACAGAAGCTATAAGAAAGATATCAATAGAGCATTAATAGATTAGATATGTATTGTAATACACAGTAGGTATGAATGTTATAGCTGTATAAATTTATTAAAGTCAATAAGCTCCAATGATTGGCTAATTTTCTTTGATCTGTAAGCTATACCTCAGAAATTTCGCCAAAAGTCAATAAGGGAATATCCATAATATCTACTTTAGATCAAAGAATTACAAACAGATATACAATGCAAAAGTGGATGGATGCAGAAGTCGCTGAAGGCCACGACACACCTTCCATGATCAAATTGATCGTGTATTAGCAGGAGATGATGTCAGGAGCCTTAAGAACAGGCGAGCGTGCATGACAAGAGCTATGAATGTCAAAGAAGCAAGTGAGGTGTGTAAGAATAAGCCTGAATGGCGCTCTGTTGTTCGTGCCTACCCCGCAAGGGACCTGGCGTGAAGTTATATATGTATGTATCTACTTTAGAATGACTGTATTTATTACATAACGCTGTTAATGTAAATATAACCATAATCTTAGCTCATATACAAAAACGTTCTTGTATGTCCTGAGCTCATGTCTACTAGCACTGCAGAAAACGCTATTTTCTGCAGTACTAGTAGTGTTTTTTGTTGATTTACCAATTCATTTTATAAAATGGATTGGTAGAATTTACACAATTTATAATCGGCACGTTTTAATAACGTTATACAACTTAAATGATAATATCGTCAGAGTAGGATAAAAAGGTCGGTATAAGGTTTCGATAAAAGATAATTTTGGTGTGACACGGTAGTAAGTAATTTGGGTTCTAAGTGAACAAAAATTGTAGCATAATAGTGTGCTTAAAATGTTTCTTGTGAAATATCTACTTCCGTGCTGTCACAAGAACTCCTCGTATAGCGTAAAAGATCTACAATATGGACAAACATTCTATTTATTTATTATATTATTTTAAAACTCAAATATTTTTGAAACGACACCAGCTATATAGTGTACTAGCTAAACCAATTGTACAGAGCTTGCTTCTAAGCCTTCTTTGTAAAAGACGAGCATTTCCCGCTACACCTTCGGAGCAATAAAGGCCCCTGAGATCGTTACAAACGTGTGGCCCATTAAATCGATCTCGCCTACAATATCAGCAAGATGTATGATATCACAGTTGTGCACATTTAGACAGGCGATGAGTAACCGGTGCCCAGCCGTCTGGCGGCCACCGTGTTACGCTCGCAAACCTGTCCGGGCTGCGCCCGCGCCGCGTCCACCGTGGAATTTATTCAATGCATTATAGGTACTCAGGCATTTGAGAATGGAATGTTTTGGAATTTTCGATATAAATAATATATTACACAATACTTTTACAAGTGTTATATTTGATATTATAATTGTTTTTACACAACTGTTGCTGATGAATGCTTGCATTTTGATAAAAAATAAGTTATTAAAATATTTTTCACTCTTTAAAAAACATTTGCCGTGTGTTTAATATGAACTCTCTTGGCAGATCTCTCATGTTCAATTATTATTTTTTATTGTTCTGAGATTACTTTAGAAATCTGATGATAGTCGCGGGCGATATACAATGCTATAAAATACGTTATATCTACTAGTATATCAAGGTAGATCCATAATCTATATTTTTTGCAATAGTAGCCGATTTAAATATTCGAAGTAAAAATATTTGATTGATTTTTTTATATTTGTTTAAATATAAATTATGAAAATATTAAATATATTGGTCAAAACTGTAAGAAATAAAAGAGGGATTTTGAATGGCGACAATGATAATATCAAATGCAGCAAAAATATTTTAAGATCCAAGCAATGCATAATATTAATTTATTTGGTCATTATCCTTGAAAATAAATTTTGTCAAGGAGAATCAGTATGTTTTCCCGCAATCATTTTTACAAATTCAGACGACTGGTTGGTTTTATTGTGATAATACAATTTCTATAGCCTAATGGTCTGCGCTGTGAGAGTCCACTCACCATACGATAGTCCAGACATCCCGAATTTTAATTTCTTATGGTTGTAAATCTAAATTAAATCTCTCAATTAGCACCAAAGCAATATTAGAACATCTATCATTCCTATAACGCAAATAACATAAACGTATTCCTATCTAAAACTTGATCTAGCCTGTAGAATCGTCTCTAAAAGTATTGCAATACTTGTATTCGATCTATTAACTCATATTTAATTAACAACGTAATTCGCAGGAGCAGACTGCGAGCATCTTTGTTGTTACAAATGTCCATAGGTGATGGTATGTACTTTCCATTGGGTGGACCGTCTGCCTATCTGCTGAAGTCATGTAAAAAAATAAAAACACAACAGAGGCTTGTGTACTGTATACATATATTCATATAATTTGAATAGGTACAATGAAACAAATATGTATGAATCAATCTTTATTATCATTGATCTTTACAATGAAATAAAACACATACATATATAGTTAAATACTCAAATTTATTTTTACATCTAAATTATATCAAAAATATGGCTAACGATAGGGCATTGCCTCTATCTATATTGGCACATGGAATGTTAATTTTTACCACCTACCTCCAAAAATATAATATTTAAAGCATTAACTTCAAATCCACAAAATATTTCGATAAATTGCATATTAATGTATAAATATGTTATTTTGTCTTGTTTTCGTGGTAGCACCCTAAAAGCAATTTCAGTTAGTGTCTTATAATATGTTGCTTAATATATAAAATTATATATTGCATATAAAAAGACAACGCCTATATTTCCGAATCAAATTTACTATTTCTAAAAACCTTAACAAAATGTTTCGCCAACTTGCGAAACAAAATAAGGTTGTCAAGGCCTGATTGGTCTAAAGTTTACATGAAATATGCACCACTTAATAAATCTTATTTACCAATAAACAAAATGTCTCTATAAGTATTGAAAATAACCAAAATTTAAACTATCTAGACAAGTATGGATTATAATTTGCAATGTACAAAAAAGATTTCCGATCCATTTTTACCAGTAATGAATTTAATAATGCTCCTCAAAATCTCGCTGTCTTAATTCTAATCTTTCCATTGTGCGTTATAAAAGAAGCATTAACAATAATAATAGTTATTATTAAATAATAATATATCCTTTCTACTTAACATAGTTATGGGTAAATCGTTTTCAAAAAATACAAACGCGTCTGGATGACGGTTTCGAAATACCTGCTAATTTATCATTTTAACTCCTTTTCTTTTTTAATGTAAAATTCTATTTTATTTTATCAAAAATAAATTAACTTTACAAAATTTTATCCAAAAAATATCCACATATTTTCATCAAAATATCAGATTTAGCGAGGTTACCCATAAAATGTTCATCTTCAACAAACCAACATTTCCTCATCGATTTATACTAGGAACAATCCTCTCAATATACATTATTAATAAGCAATAAACGGAATGTAATAATACACTTAAGATTAATTAATAATAAATAGAAAAAAACAGATGGCAAAATTTTTGTCGTCAAAGAACTGCAATACGTTCTACGTATTAAAAGCTTATTATAAAGATATTAACGTTTTAAATATAATATTATAAATATTTTTACATTATAATATTATGTAACTAAGCAAATATTTTAAATGCTATCGTCACGTGTGATGGGTTTTTATCAGAAAAAAATACAAAAACAGCTATAGAAAAATCCTTTGATTGATTTATTATTTTATA